>CM016618.1:22053714-22653714 GCA_005393395.2 Gossypium australe
GAAGTCTTTCTTTGTAACATCCTGAAATTGGGCCTAGAAGAATTGGGCCTAATAGGCCTTGAGCGTAGTAGCGTTTAAATTTTTGGAGAACAAGAGATTGGCTTAAATGCAAGTTAGACTTATGGGATAAGTGATTTTGGAAGGTTAGAGGGCTTCTATGAAGTCCCGGGATCGAACTTTGGCTTTGGGGAAATTTTGGTTTTAGGTGAAAAAAACCCTGGAAGTTGGCAGGTAGGCCTTAAGAATAAAATATGGAGAAAATGACACAAGTGGAGTGTGTGGTGTAGTCGCAAAGTGATGCCATATAAGAGACAAGGGGGTGATGCCACAAGAAAGAAAGGAGGTCCAAGGTTCAAGTCTTGGCTCTTGCATTTTGGTTTTCTTTTTACATGGATCTTAGAATTTTGCCCATAGTTTATATTTAGTTGCGCATGGTTTAAGACACAAGAGGAGCTTGTGGCTTGGTGGCAAGCGGCGTGGATTATGCTACAGGGGAGCCTGGGTTTGAATCTCATGAGAAGCAAGGGAGTATTTATTTTGCGGATTGGACGGTAAGAGTTTCAGTTGAATTTAAACTCTACTGGCGAATGGATCCCACATCAAAAAGACACAAAGAATGAAGGTGAAGAGCTAGCTATATAAAGAGCATCCTAGGAGGAGAGTAAACACATCTTGGAGGGCGTTTGGGCACAAGAGTGGTTGGAGCGTGGATTAACACCAGAGTCCTATCAGGTGTGTAACTCTCTCTACTCTAGTTGTAGAGCGGCAAATGCCGAAGTGCCGATCACGGCAATAGTAGCCACACAAGTGTACGAGCGTACGTGTGGGGCTTCGACGCGATAGTTGAGGCCAACAATAGTATTCTTATGGGTTGGGGCTGCTTGGGCCACGATGGGCCGAAGTGGGCCCAATGGGCTCGTGGGCCTAAATGAGTAAATTGTATGATTGTTTAGTATATGTTGAACTAGACTAGGTGGAACTTATAAACGTGGCTAGATTTGTGCTAGGTGGGCCACACGAGCGTGTGGGCCCGAATGGGCCGAAATCGGGTTTTAGGCCCAATAGTTCGGTAAGGACAGGAAATAGTAGCTAAGTCGCTCGGGGCGACATTAGGCCTTTGAAAAGGCCATTGCAGGTGCGAATTTATGAAAATACCCTTGGTGGGTAAATTACGAAAATGCCCTTGGTAGGTAAAAATTACTGTTATACCCTTTAGAGGTTGATTAGCTTGGTTATATCGTATTTGTTATTCTGATTATGATGGTCATATGTTTCATGCGTTATCTTTGATATATGATTTGCATACTTGGCATACTGCATACACGAATTATTATGACTGATGAACATGGCATGGACACGGGTATGATGAGAGGAGGGGGAAGATTGATATCCGTGACTTTGGGTCACCAGTGGTTTGGCACCACCAGTGGTTTGGTACCACAGTTATTTTCGTGACTTTGGGTCACCAGAGGTTTGGCACCTCATAGCGACTCATCCCAGTGGCTTAGCACCATAGTGGGTTGGCCCCATAGTTGATATATCGGGATTGTCGCCAGTGATTTGGTATCACATTGTGGGTTGGCCCCACACTTGGATTATTGATATTCGTGACTTTGGGTCACCAGAGGTTTGGCACCTCACAGCGACTCGTCCAGTGGCTTAGCACCACAGTAGGTTGGTCCCACATTTGACATAACGGGATTGTCGCTAGTGATTTGGTATTACAACGTGGGTTGGCCCCACAGATGGGTTATTCGTGACTTTGGGTCACCAGTGGTTTGGTACCACATTATTATTGGATATCGTGACTTTGGGTCACCAGTGGTTTGGCACCACTAGTGGTTTGGTACCACTCGGGGTAGATCTGGGAGTTTCGGTTGGATAGGTTGGATGGGTTGCATGACATGCATATTTGCATATGAATTTGTGTACGAGCTTAACATCTTTTGGATGGGGATTTGCACACTGAGTCTCGGTGACTCACCCCTTAGTTAATTTTGCAAGTAATCGTTAGATCGCGGATTTGGGAGCCGAGGCGGACTTGTGGTGGCCATACAATGTTTTCTCGTAAACTCGTTCTTTTAGTAAACTTATTTGTAACTGGGATTTTGTTATGTAATAGGGCCACTTTAACTGTATTTTTGGTATTTTATTTGGTTTAGCTTTTGATTTGTTTACTGGTTATTATTAAATGATCAATATGGGATTTTCCTAAAATGATAATAAACTATTTCTTATTTAAAATTACTTAAACTCAATTTTTCACAACAACTATAAAGAATACGAGCTTTTTAACGAACGCACAGTTTTTAGACATTCCTTTCATGTGACATGCCAGATCCGATCGTAACGTTTATGCCGGGTTTGGGGTGTTACATTCTTAGTAGGCGATAAGGGTAACGCACTAACAAAGTCCATCATTGTCCATTCCCATTTCCATAATGGGATCTTTACTGGTTGCAACAATCCCGACGGCAATTGATGTTCCGCCTTCACTTGCTGACATGTCAAGCACCTACTCACAAATTTAGTAACCTCCCGTTTCAACCCTGGCCACCAATATTGCTCACGGAGGTCTCGATACATTTTATTTCCCCCGGGGTGCATGGCATATGGGCTACTATGCGCCTCTCGCAGAATCATTTGCCTCAATTCCAAATCTTTGGGCATACAAATTCTTCTGCGGAAACATAGTACTCCATCGTTATTCAATCCAAATTCCCCTATCACACCACCTTCCACTTCTGAAGTAATGAACCTAACTTTTCATCCGATGACTGCTTTTCCTTAATCTGACCTAACCACACAGGCTTCACCTGAGGTTCGGCTAGCAGACTACCATCTTCATATAGACTGAGATGAGCAAACATTGCTCTCAAATCCGATATCACCTTATGACTCAACGCATCTGCCACCACGTTAGCCTTTTCGGGGTGATACTCGATTGGGAAGTCATAATCCTTCAACAGTTCTATCCACCTTCGTTGTCTTAAGTTCAACTCCTTTTGGGTAAGGAGGTACTTTAGACTCTTATGATCCGTATAAATAATCGACTTCTCTCCGTACAGGTAGTGCCTCCAAATCGTCAAAGCAAACACCACTGCAGCCAACTCCAAATCATGAGTGGGATAACTCACCTCGTACGGCCTTAACTGATGAGATGCATAAGCCACCACTTTTCCATCTTGCATTAACACACATCCCAGGCCCGTCTGTGACGCATCGCAGTAAACAATAAACTCTTTTCTAGCCTTAGGTTGAATCAATACTGGCGCTTCCGTCGGAATCTTCTTCAGTTTCTCAAAACTCTCTTGCTGCTGATCTGACCACACAAATGGTACTCCCTTACGCAACAGTTTAGTTAGAGGTGCAGCAATCAACGAAAACCCCTCAACAAAACGTCTATAATAACCAGCCAATCCTAGGAAACTCTGAATTTCAGCCACTGACTTCGGTGGTTTCCAATCTAACACAGCCTCTACTTTCCGAGGATCAACTCTGATTCCTTCGGCTGACACAACATGTCCCAAGAAAGTCACTTCCTTAAGCAAAAATTCACACTTACTGAATTTGGCATAAAGTTGTTTTTCCTGCAATATTTGCAATACTATTCGCAGATGTAAATCATTCTCTTCATTCTTTGAGTATACCAAGATGTCATCTATGAACACCACCATGAACCGATCTAAATAGGGTTGAAAGACTCGGTTCATCATGTCCATAAATGCAGCTGGTGCATTGGTCAACCCAAACGGCATCACCAAGAACTCATAATGTCCATAACGAGTTCAGAACTCTGTCGTATGAATGTCTACCTCCTTGACCTTAAGTTGGTGATAACTCGATCTCAAATCTATCTTGGAGAAAACTGAAGCTCCTCGCAACTGCTGAAACAGATCATCGATTCTCAGCAACGGATACCTATTCTTGATCGTCAACTTATTCAACTGCCTATAATCGATGCACATACGCATCGACCCATCCTTCTTCTTGACGAACAAGACTGGTGCTCCCCACGGTGACACACTCGGGCGAATGAATCCCCAATCCAACAACTCCTGAATTTGAGCTTTAAGCTCCGCTAACTCCTTCAGCGCAATTCTATAAGGAGCAATGGACACCGGAGCCATTCCTGGCAATAGCTCAATGCCAAACTCTACCTCCTGGTCCGGAGGAAAACCTGGAAGTTCCTCAGGAAAGACGTTTGAAAATTCTTTCATCGTTCTAACACCTTCCATCGATAATTCCTTGACATCCAAAGCACTAATGAAGGTTAGGAATGCTCCACACCCTTTTCGCACCAACTTTTCTGCCTTTAAAGCAGATACCACATTTGCTAAATAGTTTCTCCGTTCGCCTATCATCACCACTTCCTCACCTTCCAAAGTCCTTATCGACATTCTCTTTGCAGCACAATCCAAGTGCGCACGGTGCTTTACCAACCAATCCATGCCCAAAATAAGGTCGAACTCGCCGAAAGGCAGTTCCATCAAATCCGCCAAAAATGTTTCTTTTTGAATTTCTAAGGGCACGTCTCTAAACAATCTATTCACTATCACAGACTGTCCTAAAGGACTAACTACCGTCATCTCTCTATCAGTAATCTCAGATTTAATGTTCAGATTTCCAGATATAACACTAGCAACATACGAATTGGTAGATCCGATATCTATCAAAGCAATAACAGGTACATCAGAGATGTAGAACGTACCAGTTATCACATCAGGTGCATCACCATCCTCTTGGCGTCTGACCGCATAAACTAACCCTGGCTGCCTCGCCTCTGCGTTACCCCTGAAGCCATTACCTCTACCCGGTACACCTTGACCTCGACCTGCGCCATTACCACCACGTCCTGGTCCACGGCCCTCAGTGGCTGTTGAGCGCCTCTAGCTGGCTGTGCATCATGGTTACGAGATTCCTGAGTCAGAGCAGTCCGTCGAGGACAATTCTTAAGCTGATGGTCCTTAGAACCATATTTGAAACAACCACCGGTTCTCTTCCAGCATTCACCAGGGTGGCGTCTTCCACAGTCAGCACATGGTTGTATCTGATTGGTAGTAGCAGGTGCTCTAGCTTGAGTTGGCTCATCATTCCTGGGCCTCTTTTGAAACCTTTTAGCAGGACCCGAGTACTTAAAGTCCCTCTTGCTCTTGCCTCTATCTCTTTCTCGGTTTTGCCGCTCGCGTTCTTAGCCTCTTCAGCTATCTTGGCTTTCTCCACAAGCGTGGCAAAATTCCTTTCTTGTTGTGGGGCTATCAGTACCCGTAACTCATTGTAACACCCTAAACCCGGCCCATATACCACGGCCGAATTTAGAATGCCACTACGGAAAATGTTTGAAAAGATTTTGACTTACAAGCAAAACATAAAAATTTATTGTCTTTAATAAAATGTTGCGTATTTAAAATTCCAAATAAAATTAAGTTGTTACAAATTTTCGGATTAAAACTTTAATATAAGTTTTTCAGGTGAAGACTGCTTTTAGAAATATAACATTCTCAAATAGCATTTTAATCGTCAATCCAATGTAAACATAACATAAATACTCAAAAACTTTAAGTGGCCCTTATTACAATAAATAAATATTTAAAAGTACTGAAAATATAAACTATGCATAACAAATAAGCATCTTCTGCATGGGCCACCTCGTATCCACTCCAACCCGGTCCAAGCATCATGTATCACCTGCGATGTTTGGTAAAAATTTGGGTGAGTCAAACAGATTCAGTGTGTAATTAGTCCACAGATATCCACTCATGGGCTTGGCCCACAACCACATTAAATCACATATCAGATAGTAAGGCAATTTATTCACATAATTCCGCATATTGGGCTTGGCCCATTACCACACCAATCCACATACCACACAGATTTATGCAAAATGCACCCAACCCAGCCTAGGGTCCATCCTCTACACACCCCCGTATCCAGCCACCACACACCAGGGGATTACTAAATCACCCTCCAAACTCTACACACCAATTCGGCAATTAATGCCAACCACGTGAACTAAATCACAAATAATCCACAACGCGACCTCAGTCAGCGCCAATCCACGATGTAGCTCGTAGCTAACATCAAAACCATGATGAGGCACATAGCCATCATCAACCACGATATGGCACAAAGCCTATACCAGCCACGATGAGGCACAGAGCCACTCATCAAGCCACGTGAGGCTCATAGCCATCACTAAACCACGTACATAAAGTACACCCTGTCCTTCTTTCATATTCGTATCCCACCCATGCACATGCAACATAAAATAGTGCCATGATAAATAATGCATGTACATGTTATTCAAGTATTCAATCACATATACACATTAATAACCACATCACATTCAGATTGATACTGACCTGATTATCGGCATACCCCTTTTTAGGGTAACCATTACATTATTGCCACTGCACTTATTCACATATTCATAACACATGAAATTATAACATACAATCGGGAAATTTGTGGGTTAATCACACACCTGATAACCTGAAGTACTACGCTCTCAATCCCGATGCTATCACTTATCGAAACTACAGCTATCTGTCTACACTTCTGCTCTGACGCTGGCCCACACCCCGGTGGCCAATCCTGAACTGCAGAGATTGATCTCCTCTTAAACTTAGGGATAGGGACTACCCCTTGTCCTCCTTGACTGGTATTCGCCTCCATCAACAATATCTCTAATCAAAACCCAATTAATCCGAGATCTTAAACGAATAGAACTATAATTTAACATCCTTACCAAAATGGATCGAAATCCCGGAAGCTCCTCTTAACCACTGTCGATTTGCCCCTAAAAGCCATAATTAGAATCGACTAACATCCATAACCAAAATGGCCTATGGCCGAACATTAGCAACCCACTTACCTCGCTTAACTAAATCCCGAATCACCACAGGTCTATGAAGTTGTCGAAATTCCCTACTAATGAACTGTTAGAATCAGCCTAGGATAAGAAAACTATGAAGATGACCCTTGGCCGAATAGTACATATCACCTTACCTTGATGAATCAAATCCCGAAAGACTCCTTAGTGCTTCCTTCCTTCGGCTACACACAAAAGAACACATCACTATGACACTATGAACATTCGGCCAACCTTAGAAATCAAAGCCTAAACACCTGATTTCAGCACACTAAAAGAGATAGAAGAAACGATTAGGAGAGAACTCTTACCTACTATAGAGGATCGATTAGAGCAACTCACAACCAATGGCACTTTCGGCTTCTAAAACTTGCGACAGAAGAAAAAGAATAAGGCCCCTTTGAGATTCGGCTCAAGCTTCAAATGGTGAAGAAAGAAAACGCAAGAGTGGGGAGAGTTGAGTGCTTAAAGGATTCGACCAACAAAAATAAAACTAGATCAAGTGGTCAAAGTTTCGGTTTTGAAGCGAAACGAGAGAAGAAACAAAATAGTGGGAAGGTTCAATGGAGAATTTGGCAATGGCCAAAATGCACAAAGTGCTCAAATGGTCACTTAAACTTTCGGTTCTTGCTTGAAAGAAAAGAGAGAAAAGAAAAAGGAATTCTCTTGACGAAGAATTTTGGCAAAAGAGACTAAGAAAGAAATAAAAAGATGAACACACTCCCTAATAAAATTCGGCACTTATTCCCTCCTATATGACTGAATTTTTGCCAACCGAAGAGTCCCTTGGCCAGCCTGTAATATCCTGGATTATGGCTTATGCATTATTACTAAATTGTATGAAGTAGCATGCTTTTGTATGTTATGAATGTGCTGTATGAATTTTGTGAACCTTAGTGTGTAGGGGAATAGCTTAAAAAATTATTTGATTTTAAGTTTAAAAGAGGAAGCTAGGCAGAGTAGGCCTTGAGAGAAATAGTAGGGAAAATATGACATGGGAATGAGCTTGTCTAAATGGCTTGGAGGCGCCACTTAAGGCCTAGTAAGTGACGCCATAAGCTGTAAGGAAGGGGGCTTAGGTTCGAGTCACAAGGAAAGCAAAAAGAAGTTTTATTTTTGCTGCAAGGAGCAAAGGAGATGGACAGCACTAAGGCACTAAAGGGATGAGGATTACTCCTTTTAAATTTCGGCTAGATAATGGATAAATGATGGATTAATTTTATTAAGGGGATAAGAGATAAAATAGGAGAATAACAAGGTGAGGCTAGTGTTTGAGTAGGTAGCCGAATTTATCAGCAGAGTGTTCATCTTTTTTCTTGTTTTCTTTTATTTTCTCATCTCTCTGGCCGAATTTCCCTTCTCTCCTTTTTCCCAAAATTTTCTTTTCTAGCCGAATTCTTCATAGCATCCAAAAGCCGACAATAGGATCCTCCTAAGCCTTTGCCGATTCTCCCTAAGCTCATATCCCTCTCTTTTCATTCTTGTTGAAGTCGAAACCCTTTAAGTGTTCATCAAAAACCGAAATCAATTGATTCATATCTAGGCTATAGTCGAATTTCTCTATGGATTCAAGCTAGGGAGTAGTCGACTACAGCATTAAGGGTAAGATCGATTGTTCTTTGATTGTCAATCTCTCTTTTAAGCTAAAAGTTTAATCTAATCCCTCCTAATCTTGTTGGTCGAAACTTGGAAGGTGAATTTCGGGATTTCCATAGTAGCCGACTTCTAGGGAGATCATTCGAGATTTTAGATCTAAGGTAAGCAAGTAAGATCTTAGGCCGAAGGCCATTTGTTTTGGTCCATTAAGTGTTAAAATCGACATTAACTAAGGTTATGCAGCGATTTCGGCATCTCTATTGATCAGGAAGCGATTTCGGGATTTAGATAATCAAGGTAAAGGAGCCTTGATATTCGGCCAAGGGCCATTTATTATGATTTAATGTTAGAACTAGATCTAACATGTGCTCTGTAGGATTTCGACATCCTCATAAGCCAAGAGACTACTTTTCGGGATTTAAAATCGCAAGGTAAGTGTACATGTATATTCGGCCAAGGCCTATTTGGTGACTTAGATCTATTTCTTAAATGTTCAAAAGCCGAAACTAACCAAGTCAAGTGATTTAGTAGTTGGCCGATTGCAAGAGGGGACATCACAAGGTTTCGCGATTTGATTAGCAATCAAATCGACAGCAAGGTAAGACTCTGGTTGTGATAAATCCTTCGGGATTTGATTATTTGGCCGAATAGCCTTTAGCTAAAGTATGTAGTGTTGGCCGAATGTAGGGACTAAGATGTAGAGGATTAGATCAGGATTTTCGGGATTCAGTGAACTCGTTAAGTATACCAGGTGTGTACCCCACACTATGCCTTAATAGATTTTATGGTTATGTTTAATAAATGTGTTAATATGAAAGTGTAAGAATATGGCTAAAGTACCATGCAATGGTACAAAGTACTCAGGTACGTTACCTACTCCTACTATGAGTATGATATGATCTGTTATGGCACATATGTGAAATTATAAGAATGTGAATAAGGAATATGGCATGTTAATTTCATGAGTTGTATGACATGGGGCATATGGGTTGTATGAAAAGGGGAAGTGATCTGGTGGTTTATACCACGATATCTGAATGTAGTGACTTATGTCACAAATATCTGAATGTGGTGACTTATGTCACGTATTATCATCTGGTGGCTTTGCCACAACATTTATAAGGGCGATGAGCACGTCGTCTACAGCGACTGCCTTCGATGGTGTGTAGCGGATGGAGGGTCGACTTAGTAGTCCCCACAGTGTGATGGTCGGTACGGGTGATGTGTAGCGGATGGTATCTAGGATTGGGTTTGGGTTTGCATCATTAAATTTAATTGCTATATGTACATGTATGATTTGTTATGCCATGAACTGTTGGGACTTAGTGTAGGTGGTTATACACACTGAGTCTGTTTGACTCACCCCGTTGTGGGATATTTTTTCAGGTGACGCTCAGTAATGGACCGGGCCGGTAGGAACTTAGTGGTGGCCATGCTCAGCTCAAAATTTATTTCGTTTTGGACTTTTTATTATTTTAAGTACTTTGAAATTATTCAGGATTTGTTTTGATGTAATAAGGCCAGTAGGATTGAACTATTTTATGCATGCATGTTAGTTATTTTGGTATGACACAATTTTTATCAAATTAACGTCTAAGTAATATTTTCAAAAATAAATAAATTCTAAATGTTTTGATAACTTATCACAAATTCGGCAATACTTCTAATTTATGATTTTCAAGTACGAAATTAAAGTTTTAATAAAACTTAGACTTATTCGAACCCAACACAAAGTAAAATTTTACTAAAAAACTTCCAAGTTCTCCAAAGTAACAAATAGTTCTTGAACCGTTTTACTCGAGAAACACACCAGATCTAGTCGAGGCTCGTGGGCCGGGTTTGGGGTGTCTCAATTTGGTATCAAAGCCAGGTTTTTAAACTCTCGGCCTTGGGTTTAAGGCCCAAAACTTTTTCAAAATTAAGCCCAAAAGAATTTTGTGAAAATTTTTGTGAAATAAGCAGGTTTTTTCTGGCATGGCACCTAAGTCTCCGACCCGAAGTCCACCAGGGAAGTACCCCTATCCATTGTGTGAATTATAGTATGATTGTAGAAGGGTAGAAATGGAACGTAGATTAGTATATTAATTACTTGAACTCTAGGACTAGTTTACCCCAACAATTACATAAAACTTTAAATGCCTAATTAAACAAGCCTTTGACTAAGTCGCCGAGTTAGGGTGTGGC
This sequence comes from Gossypium australe, assembly GCA_005393395.2. Lineage (NCBI taxonomy): Eukaryota > Viridiplantae > Streptophyta > Magnoliopsida > Malvales > Malvaceae > Gossypium > Gossypium australe. The sequence goes on from CM016618.1 coordinate 22,064,366, forward strand.
AACCATTGTGCGCATGTCTAGGATTGGTTTCGGTGGGAGCTTGGTATTTAAGCAGTCCTAGTGGCTCACCTCCTCTCCACTCGAATCCTACCTGGTGCGTAGTGACGGTTCACCCTAACCAAGAGGACTTATTCACGGGCTAAACCCAATAACTAAAACCCGAAAGGGACTAGCCGTTTTTATAAAAACCTTAGTTCTAAAATCCTCAAATTTCCCTTAGATTTGTAACAACTATTTCATAAAATTTTCTGAAATATTTTCGATTCACGAAATTACCTAAATACCCCTGGTTGAAAAATTACTAAAATACCCTTGATTTCTAAAATTACCATACCACCCTCGATTTTCATTAAATTTTCTTATTTTGCAAAAGTATCCAAAAACCCTAGTTTGCAAAAATTCAAGATACACTGATTGGGAAAAATTTACCAAATTACCCCTGGTTTACCAAAATTACCAAAATGACCCCGAATTCCAAAATTTCTGCCATACCTTTGATTTGAGAAAATTTCCAAAAATACCTTTAGCTGATGATACCCAGACCTTAAATCAATCTTGGAGAAAACCGCTGCCCCTTTAATCTGATCAAACAAGTCATCTATCCTTGGCAAAGGATACTTGTTTTTGATTGTCAGCTTATTCAGCTGGCGGTAATCTATACACATCCGCATCGTACCATCCTTCTTCTTGACAAAAAGTACCGGCGCTCCCCAAGGCGAAACACTTGGTCAGATAAAACCTCGATCCAACAACTCCTGTATTTGAGCCTTCAATTCCACTAATTCCTTCGGTGCCATCCTATACGGAGCGATAGACACTAGCGCAGTTCCGGGTAACAGATCTATACCAAATTCAACTTCACGATCCGGAGGCAGTCCCAGAAGTTCTTCTAGAAATACGTCAGCATATTCCTTTACCGTTCGGACATTCCCCACAATAGACTCCTTAGCCTCCAACGCACTCACATGGACTACATATGCCTCACAGCCCTTCCTGACCATCTTCACAGCTTTCAACGCAGATACCACGTTGGATAGATAATCTCTTCTATTACCTATCATGACCACCTCTTTACCCTCAGCTGTTTTCAAAACCATGCGCTTAGCAGCGCAATCCAAACTTGCCTAGTACTTGACCAACCAGTCCATCCCAACAATCAGATCGAACTCCCCAAACGGCAGTTCCATCAGATCAGCTACAAACACTACCCCTTAGAGTTCTAGGGGTACATCCCTATACAGCTTATTTACTTCTACAGAGTGACCTAGAGGGCTAAGTACTGTCATCTTCCTAGAAGTAGTCTTAGAGTTTAGGTTCATAGTCTCTACTATGCTACTAGCAACATACGAATGCGTTGAACCCACATCAATCAAAGCAGTATATGGTACACCAAAGATTAAGAACGTACCGGTTATGACGTCCGGTGCATCGCCCTCCTCTGGACGTCTCGCTGCATACACCAAACTAGGCTGTCTTGCCTCAGTGTTGCTTGCACCTCTGCCCGATGCTCTGCGGCCTCGACCAGAACCATTACCTCCTTTACCATTACCACGATCTTTCTGTGGTGACAGTCCCTCCTTTCTGAACTGAGCACGACCTTGACCCTCAGTCTGATTCCTGGCTAACTTACGTGGACAGTCCCTCACACGATGATCCAGCGAGCCATACTCAAAACATCCTTTCCCTCCGGTCCAACATTCGCCCCAATGAAATTTTCCACATCGGTTACACTGTGCTGGTCCCTGATTAGCAGTAACAGGCCTTCCAGATTGATTCGGCCCACTCTGCCTAACCCTCTTCTGAGAATTACCGGCTGACCTGGATGATCCAAAACCTCTCTTATGCTTATTCCTGTCGTGACTCTGCCTTTCAGATTCCTTTATCCCTTCAGCTATCTTAGTCTTTTCAACCAGCGCAACAAACTCTCGCTCCTGATGTAGAGCAATCAGCAATCTTAGCTTGTCCCTCAATCCATCCTCGAACCGAACACATTGCTCGTGCTCCAAAGCCACGATACCTCCAGCATACCGGCTAAATCTTAAAAATATTGCCTCATATTCTGATACGGACTTACTCCCCTGGACCAAACTCAGAAATGCCTTACGTTGCGCATCAACGTAACTAGACCCAATATATTTCTTCTGATATGCTGCCTTAAAATATTCCCAAGTGAGATCCTCCGCTGCAGCACTATTCTGCATCGTGAGCCACCACTGATATGACTCATCTCGAAGAAGCGACACTATCCCATTCAGCTTTTCATCAGTATTCAGATCCAAATCATCCATGATTCACTCCATCGCCTCTAACCAATACTCAGCCGTACTGGGAGCCACACCAGAAACACCTCGAAATACTTCAGCTCCATTGGCTCGGAGTCGCTCAGGTACAGATTTCCGAGCTCCCGCGCCTCCACCTACTCCAGTTACTCTCTCAAGAACTCGCAGCATCGCCTGAGACACTGCGTCATCCCCCATTTGATCCTGATGCTCAACTCCAACCGCTGGTGGTGGTGGTGGTACCTCATTTTCGGATCCTTGACCAGACCTCACTGGCTCAGACACAGCCATCCTACCTCGGCCACGTCCACGCATAACACGACCCCGACCTCGAGTGCTCATGTCTAAAATCTTGACTTATCTAATTTAAAAGTTTTATGCTTAGACCTCATTCCACTATCTTTAAAACACAGTTTTATGAATAATTTTAATAAGAAGTTGTTTCGCGAGTACATTCAACCTATAGTTTTGAGTCTCTAGAGTAGTTTCTACTACTATACAGTCATACCATCATCATCATATCATCAAAATCAACAGTTTGAAGTACTTACACGGGCGGATCGGTGCCGGAGACTCGGTGCCATGCCTTTCAAATCATATAATTTTCAACAAAAACATTTTAAGACCATACTTTAAATCATTTTGGGCCTTGGGCCCACAGCCGAGCTTTTGAACTTAGCTCTGATACCAATTTGTAACACCCCAAACCCAGTCAATACGCCACGACCGAATCTGGCATGCCACAGAGAAAAATGTTTTGAACTAAGTCTATTTATACAAATCATGTCAACATGCTTTATTAAAAATCACTTAGCAAATATATCATAAATCGTATCATCATGTATCATATTGCAAAAGTCATATCGAAACGGACTTACCCGATTCCTTGCTCATACCTTACGGTATCATATTGAGAATCTCATAGTTTTCGGCTTTAACAACATGATTAGAATATTTATATATTTATATTACCAAGTTATGAAGTGTGTAAGTTACACACCTGTCACTAACGCAAGCACTAAATCCCGAAGACCCGATCTACAGCACTCGATCTCCTTGTCCTACATTTGGCCAAACCATAAAACTATAAACAAGGCCATTCGGCCACACCAACACATCCCGAAGGGTTATCGTACGAAATACTAAATCTTACCTATTAGCTTACCCAAAACGATTGTCAGAGAATTAAGGCTTGAGTCGATTACTTCCAAAATCCCGAGGAGTCTAGAAGAAAAATCGGTTCCTTCGAATAGTTAGAACCTTACAACAAATACCCAAAAATTCAGCCTTTGCCCTCAAGAAAAAAATGACATAGAAAAGAGAAAAGAAACAAAGGAAATACGGCCACGAATACTTACCCCCTTCCAAAACCGATTGAAGAAAACCAAATGAAGACCTACCCTTGTTGATATTCGGCCAAGACAAATCAAAAAGAGAATGGGAAGTTTCGGTAATATGGTTAAATGGTGAAGGGAATTTCGGCTATGGTTGATTTGTTACAACAAAAAGGATTCGGCTAGAGTAGAGGAAGAGAAAAAAAAAGGAAGAAAAAGAAAGAAATTTCAATGGGAGAGGGATGTTTATGGCTTTGAACAAAAGGTGGAAGAAAGAAAAGAGGAATGGGGAGGAGGAAGTTTCGGCCAAGAGAAAGTAAAAGAAATGTGGGTTTTGAACAAGTATGAAAATGGAAAAGAAGTTGTGAACAAAAGAGGTTCGGCCAATCACTAAAATGGTTTCGGTTTCAAAAGAGAAATGAGAGAAAGAGATTAGAATTTGGTTCAAACAAAAATGAGAGCTAAAACAAAAACAAAAATTGCACCTAATGTCCAAGGTACATTCGGCTAAGGAGGAAAGCTTTGGAGAGGAAAAGAAAAAAATGCAAAAGATGCACAAATTGCTAAAATTGGCCAACTAATCCCCCCCAAACATCCTATCAACATTTGGCCACCCCCCTAGACACCCATGCCGTCCACATTCATGGACTAATGACCATAGAAGAGTTTCCAAAACACTCTCCAACATCCAAGCCTTTTGTCCCCCCATCCTTCCTTAATCCTTAAGATTCTTATCCCAAATTACAAGCTTTCCTAAACTATTATTCAACTTACCATAAAACTTAAAGTCCAACCTACCATATGAATAGTTTGACCAACACTTAATGTAAAGTGCATAAAAATAAAGTCTTCAAAATGTAATCCATGCTACTCGAACCTCTTCCCTCAAGCAACTATCCATGCGCCATAGCCACCTTGCCAGTAACTCCTCATGTGCTAGAATTTAACACTTAAATTAACTTAAGTGTCAGGTTCACCTAATCCACTTCACTAAATTTTCAATACTAAGAATTATTCTAGCTTCATAAATAAAATCAAGCCTTCACAAGACTACGCTAAACACACAAAATTCATATCCAAGCCAACACAAATAATAAGATAATATTCTAATTTTAGGATGTTACAATACCAGAAGAAGTATGTTGGTACTCATTACATTGATGCGCAAAGGAAGGCATTTCTGGGGCTGGTTCAAGGGAACAAGTTCGTGGCGGAGTACGAGGCTGAATTCCTAAGGTTGAGCCGGTATGCTCGAGGGATAGTGGCTACGGGGCATGAACGATGTGTCCGGTTTGAGGACAGACTGAGAGATGACCTGAGGTTATTGATAGCTCCACAACAAGAGCGGGAGTTTGCAGTATTAGTAGAGAAGGCTAAGGTAGCCGAAGGAATTAAGGACTCTGTGAGGCAGAACACAGACCGAAGTAAGCAGAAGAGAGGCTTTGGACCATCAGGGTCTTCTGGGAATATTCAAAAGAGGCCTAGAGTTGATGGGCCGCGTGGTCAGCAAGCTGTTACAGGAGAGCAGTATCGTACTTGTGATCAGTGTGGGAAGAAGCACTTAGGAGAGTGTTGGAAGAAGACGGGAGGATGTTTCAAGTGTGGGTCCAAGGACCACATGATCAAGGACTGCCCTATTAAGATAGACGGAGGTTGACCAGCAGTTCAGGGTTTTAATCAGGCTGGCAGAGGTGGACAGCAACCTCAGCAGGGTCGAGGGGTGAATGGCCGAGGTAACGGTGTTGGAAGAGGACATGGAACACCTGGCAGAGGTGCTGGTAATACAGAAGCAAGACAGTCGGGCTTGGTATATGCAGTTCGCCATAGGAAAGATGGAGACGCACCGGACGTCATAATCAGTACGTTCCTTATATTTGGCAATCCTTACTTTACTTTGATTGATATGGGCTCGACCCATTCTTATATTACATATAGAGTAGTTGAAACTCTAGACATAGCCTCTGAACTATCTGATAGGGAGATGACTGTAGTAAGCCTGTTAGGTCAAACTGTAGTGGTGAATAAGATGTTTCGGGAAGTACCCTTAGAGATTCAAGGTGCAGTATTCCCTGCCGACTTAATGGAACTACCTTTTGGAGAATTCGATCTCATACTTGGTATGGATTGGCTAGTGAAGCATCGAGCTATATTGGATTGTGCAGCCAAGCAAATGGAGTTAAGGACCCCAGAGGATAAGGAAGTAATTATGATAGGAGAAAGAAGAAACTACTTGTCTAACGTAGTTTCAGCACTAAAGGCTGTTAAGATGGTTCAGAAAGGATGCAAGGCATTCTTGGCTTTCGTTAGTGCGTTGGATGCAAGGGAAGAAGGTGTGAGTGGAGTTCGAACTGTAAGAGATTTTGTGGATGTCTTTCTGGAGGTATTACCTGGAATACCCCCGGATATGGAGGTGGAGTTTGGAATTGACTTGCTACCTGGTACAGCTCCTGTGTCAATCGCCCCGTACAGAATGGTACCCAAGGAGTTGGTTGAGCTCAAGGCTCAAATCCAAGAGTTGCTTGATCGTGGGTTTATCCGACCCAGTGTGTCTCCATGGGAAGCACCGGTCTTGTTTGTGAAGAAGAAGGACGGAACTATGCGTATGTGCATAGATTATCGTCAGCTGAATAAGCTGACTATCAAGAATAAGTATCCCTTGCCAAGGATAGACGACTTATTCGATCAGCTCAAGATAGATCTAAGGTTTGGATATCATCAACTTAAGGTGAAGGAAGTGGATATCCATAAGACAGCTTTCCGAACAAGGTATGGGCATTTTGAGTTCGTAGTAATGCCGTTTAGTTTGACGAATGCCCTAGCTGCGTTCATGGATATGATGAATCGGGTTTTTCAACCTTATCTGGATAGGTTCGTCGTGGTGTTCATTGACGACATCTTAGTGTATTCCAAGTCGGAGGAGGAACATGATGAACATCTTCGAATAGTGTTGCAAGTGTTAAGGGAGAAGAAGCTCTATGCCAAATTCAGCAAGTGTGAATTTTGGCTTAAAGAAGTGGCGTTCTTAGGACATGTGGTGTCTGCAAAAGGAATAAGGGTGGATCTGAAGAAAATTGAGGCGGTGTTAGATTGGAAACCACCTAGGTCTGTGGCTGAGGTACGCAGTTTCTTGGGATTGGCAGGCTACTACAGAAGGTTTGTGGAAGGATTCTCATCGATAGCCGCACCTTTGACGAAGTTGTTGAGGAAAGAAGTACCTTTCGTATGGACGGAAAAGCAACAGGAGAGCTTTGAGAAACTTAAGAGGGTCTTCACTGAAGCTCCGGTCTTGATTTAGTCGGAGGCAGGAAAGGATTTTGTGGTGTATTGTGACGCTTCCCATACAGGATTGGGATGCGTATTGATGCAAGGTGGGAAAGTAGTCGCTTATGCGTCTCGACAATTAAGGCCACACGAGGTTAACTACCCGACTCATGATTTGGAATTGGCGACAGTGGTCTTTGCTCTTAAGGTGTTGAGGCACTATCTCTATGGAGAAAAGTTAGTGATCTACACAGACCATAAGAGTCTTAAGTATCTGTTGACTCAGAAGGAGTTGAACCTGAGGCAGCGAAGGTGGGTGGAATTACTGAAGGACTATGATTGATCGATAGAGTATCATCCGGGCAAGGCGAATGTAGTGGCGGATGCCCTAAGTCGAAAGGTTGTGTCAGATTTGAGGGTGATGTTTGCACATCTGAGTTTGTATGATGATGGAAGTCTGCTGGCAGAGCTGTAAGTTAAGCCGACGTGGTTGAATGAAGTGAAAGAGGGACAGTTGGTTGAAGATGATCTAAGTGCTAAGCTACAGCAAGTACGGAATGAGGAGTTGGAAGATTATGGTAGTAATGACGAGGGAGTATTGTGTTTCAAGGGTAAAGTCTGTATGCTGAAGAATAAGGAGTTAAGGCAGAGGATTCTTCAGGAATCGCATAGTAGCCCTTACGCCATGCACCCTGGAGGAAGTAAGTTGTACAGAGCTCTAAGGGAACAGTTTTGGTGGCCTGGTCTTAAGAAGGAAGTTACTGAATTCGTAGGGAAGTGCTTAACGTGTAAGCAAGTTAAGGCTGAACACCAAGTTCCGTCAGGGTTGCTTCAGCCAATAAAGATTCTGCAGTGGAAGTGGGAGAGAATCACCATGGACTTCGTTAGTGGGCTTCCCTTACGCCTACTAAGAAGGACTCAGTTTGGGTGATAGTGGATCGGTTGACAAAGTCCGCGCAATTTATCCCAGTGCGAGTTGATTATTCTTTGCAAAAGTTGGCAAAGTTATATGTGGCGGAAATTGTAAGGTTGCATGGAGTTCCGGTATCGATCATCTTGAATAGGGACCCAAGGTTTACTTCTCAGTTTTGGAAAGCGCTACATCAAGCTTTAGGCACCAGATTGGATTTCACTACCGCTTTTCATCCACAGTCAGACGGGCAATCTGAACGAGTAATCCAAGTGTTAGAGGATATGCTGAGAGGCTGTGTAATAAACTTCAGAGGAAGTTGGGATGAATATTTGCCTTTAGCGGAATTTGCGTACAACAATAGCTATCAGGCTAGTATTCGGATGGCACCGTATGAAGCACTGTATGGACGGAAGTGTTGCACTCCTACGTGCTGGACGAGATTAGGGGAACGTCGAGTTTTGGGTCCAGAGTTAGTGGCAGAATTCAAAGAGAAGGTTGAGATAATTCGGGCACAGTTGAAGGAGGCATCTAATAGGCAAAAGTTGTATGCAGATCTCAAATGGAAAGAAATAGAATTTGATATGGGAGGTCAAGTGTTTCTTAAAGTTTCGCCTTGGAAGAAGGTAATGAGATTTAGTCGAAAAGGGAAGTTAAGTCCAAGGTTTATAGGACCTTATCGGGTATTGAAGCGAGTTGGACCAGTGGCATACCAGTTAGAGTTGCCTCCAGAATTGAAGCAGATGCATGACATATTCCATGTGTCGATGCTACGTCGTTATCGATCGGATCAATCTCATGTAGTACCGGTTGAAAAGGTGGAGCTAAGGCCAGATTTATCCTACGAGGAAGAGCCGATTCAGATTTTGGAATGAGATGTGAAAGTGTTACGGAGGAAGTCAGTTCCTCTAGTCAAAGTGTTATGGCAAAATCATGGATCGGAGGAAGCTTCGTGGGAGCCAGAAGAAATAATGCGACAGCAATACCCTCACTTATTTTTGCCAGGTAATTTCGAGGACGAAATTATTTTAAGGGGGTAGAACTTTAATATCCTGGATTATGGCTTATGCATTATTACTAAATTGTATGAAGTGGCTTGCTTTTGTATGTTATGAATGTGTTGTATGAATTTTGTGAACCTTAGTGTGTAGGGGAATAGCTTAAAAAATTATTTGATTTTAAGTTTAAAAGAGGAAGCTAGGCAGAGTAGGCCTTAAGAGAAATAGTAGGGAAAATATGACATGGAAATGGGTTTGTCTAAGTGGCTTGGAGGCGCCACTTAAGGCCTAGTAAGTGACGCCATAAGCTGTAAGGAGGGGGGCCTAGGTTCGAGTCACAAGGGAAGCAAAAAGAAGTTTTATTTTTGCTACAAGGAGCAAAGGAGATGGATGGCACTAAGGCACTAAAGGGATGAGGATTACTCCTTTTAAAATTCAGCTAGATAATGGATAAAGGATAGATTAATTTTATTAAGGGGATAAGAGATAAAATAGGAGAATAACAAGGTGAGGCTAGTGTTTGAGTAGGTAGCCGAATTTATCAGCAGAGTGTTCATCTTTTTTCTTGTTTTCTTTTATTTTCTCATCTCTCTGGCTGAATTTCCCTTCTCTCCTTTTTCCCAGAATTTTCTTTTCTAGTCGAATTCTCCATAGCATCCAAAAGCCGACAATAGGATCCTCCTAAGCCTTTACCGATTCTCCCTAAGATCATATCCCTCTCTTTTCATTCTTGTTGAAGTCGAAGCCCTTTAAGTGTTCATCAAAAGCCGAAATCAATTGATTCATATCTAGGCCATAGCCGAATTTCTCTGTGGATTCAAGCTAGGGAGTAGTCGACTACAGCATTAAGGGTAAGATCGATTGTTCTTTGATTGTCAATCTCTCTTTTAAGCTGAAAGTTTAATCTAATCCCTCCTAATCTTGTTGCCTGAAACTTGGAAGGTGAATTTCGGGATTTCTGTAGTAGCCGACTTCTAGGGAGATCATTCGAGATTTCAGATCTAAGGTAAGCAAGTAAGATCTTAGGCCGAAGGCCATTTGTTTTGGTCCATTAAGTGTTAAAATCGACATTAACTAAGGTTATGCAGCGATTTCTGCATCTCCATTGATCAGGAAGCGATTTCGGGATTTAGATAATCAAGGTAAGGGAGCCTTGATATTCGGCCAAGGGCCATTTATTATGATTTAATGTTAGAACTAGATCTAACATGTGTTCTGTAGGATTTCGACATCCTCATAAGCCAAGAGACTACTTTTTGGGATTTAAAATCGCAAGGTAAGTGTACATGTATATTCGGCCAAGGCCTATTTGGTGACTTAGATCTATTTCTTAAATGTTCAAAAGCCGAAACTAACCAAGTCAAGTGATTTAGTAGTTGGCCGATTGCAAGAGGGGACATCACAAGGTTTCGGGATTTGATTAGCAATCAAATCGGCAGCATGGTAAGACTCTGGTTGTGATAAATCCTTCGGGATTTGATAATTTGGCTGAATAGCCTTTAGCTAAAGTACGTAGTGTTGGCCGAATGTAGGGACTAAGATCTAGAGGATTAGATCGGGATTTTCAGGATTCAGTGAACTCGTTAAGTATACCAGGTGTGTACCCCACACTATGCCTTAATAGATTTTATGGTTATGTTTAATAAATGTGTTAATATGAAAGTGTAAGAATATGGCTAAAGTACCATGCAATGGTACAAAGTACTCAGGTACGTTACCTACTCCTACTATGAGTATGATATGATCTGTTATGGCACATATGTGAAATTATAAGAATGTGAATAAGGAATATGGCATGTTAATTGTATGAGTTGTATGACATGGGGCATATGGGTTGTATGAAAAGGGGAAGTGATCTGGTGGTTTATACCACGATATCTGAATGTGGTGACTTATGTCACAAATATCTGAATGTGGTGACTTATGTCACAAATATCTGAATGTGGTGACTTATGTCACGTATTATCATCTGGTGGCTTTGCCACAACATTTATAAGGGCGATGAGCACGTCGTCTGCAGTGACTGCCTTCGATGGTGTGTAGCGGATGGAGGGTCGACTTAGTAGTCCCCACGGTATGATGGTCGGTACGGGTGATGTGTAGCGGATGGTATCTAGGATTGGGTTTAGGTTTGCATCATTAAATTTAATTGCTATATGTACATGTATGATTTGTTATGCCATGAACTGTTGGGACTTAGTGTAGGTGGTTATACACACTGAGTCTGTTTGACTCACCCCATTGTGGGATATTTTTTCAGGTGACGCTCAGTAATGGACCGGGCCGACAGGAACTTAGTGGTGGCCATGCTCAGCTCAGAATTTATTTCGTTTTGGACTTTTTATTATTTTAAGTACTTTGAAATTATTCAGGATTTGTTTTGATGTAATAAGGCCAGTAGGATTGAACTATTTTATGCATGCATGTTAGTTATTTTGGTATGACACAATTTTTATCAAATTAACGTTTAAGTAATATTTTCAAAAATAAATAAATTCTAAATGTTTTGATAACTTATCACAAATTCGACAATACTTCTAATTTATGATTTTCAAGTACGAAATTAAAGTTTTAATAAAATTTAGACTTAAAGTAAAATTTTACTCAAAAACATCCAAGTTTTCCAAAGTAACAAATAGTTCTTGAACCGTTTTACTCGAGGAACATACCAGATCTGGTCGAGGCTCGTGGGCCAGGTTTGGGGTGTCTCACGGCCACTATATCCTTTCTTATCAAATCCCAAATTTCTCTCCTATTTTTCATCCATGCTACTCATTCAAAATAAATTGAATAAGCCAACATTATCCTAATCTTTTAGCCGAATTTTAAAAGAAAACCAAAGCTTATCTTCATCTTTTCAAAGACCCTATGCCGTCCAACACTCCCCCTCTCTCTTGACGCCAAACTGCAAAAATAAAAGCACACTCCATGCTGCCAACATGACTCGAACCTAAGCCCTTCTCCATTGCTTGAGGCGTCATTCACCAAGGCCCTAAGTCGCACCTCCAAGCCACTTTACCAAGCCCAATCTTATGTCCAAATTCCCTCACAAATTCCCTTAAGGCCTCCTTAGCCTAGCTCCCCCTACTAAACTTAAAATTCAATAATTTCCTGAAGCCTTCTCCTACATTTTCAGATTCCCGAAAGCTATAGAACACATCCAAACACACACACAAAGCCCCCTATCTCATGAATTATGCCCGAACGCATAACCCCTACATCTTAGATATTACAGTTCTACCCTCCTTAAAAATAGTTTCGCCCTCGAAATTACTTACTAACAAACAATCGTACATCCTAACTCACCACACTACGCTACTGCTGCGCACTTTGATCCTAATAAAACTAACTTACTTCCTAGGCACAGTCTCAAGGTTCACGTTCAAGGTTCCAAACACCTCACTAGCAATACAAGAATGAGCTGACTTTACAACGAACAAGGTAATAAAGGATATTCCAGAAATAAGGAACATACCCGTTGTCACATCTGGCACATCCTCCTCCTCGCGACGGCTGACTGCCTAAACCAACCTTGGTTGCCTCACATCTGAACCTTCAGTGCCTCTGCTTGGTGTTCCACGACCTCGACCCGAACCATTCCCTCCATGGTTCGGACCACGACCCCTTGTCACCTGCTGACCACCTCTGCCAGGCTGCACATCACCTTGGCCTCGAGCCCTATCCATCACTTGAGGACAATTCCTAACCAGATGAGCCTTAGACCCACACTGGAAACATTCCTTACTATTTCCCCAGCACTCTCCTGCATGAGCTCTCCCACAATGAGCACATGGACGACTCCGATTCTCAGCAACTGATACAGGTGCACGTACAGAATTCTCAATCCTTGGTCTTTTCTGAAAATCTCCAGATGATTCTAATGGTCCAAAACTTCTCTTATTCTAGTTCCTATCCTTATCTCGGTTCTGTCTCTCAGTCCTCTTAATTTCTTCAGTGATCCGAGCTTTCTCCACTAGAATAGCGAAGTCCCTTTCCCTTTGCAGAGCAATCAACACTCGCAGCTCATCCCGCAGCCCATTCTTCAAATCGAACACACCTCTCGTAATCAGTAGCCACGATCCCCTTGGCATACTGACTTAACCGCACAATTCCGCTTCATACTCTGCTGCCGACTTACTTCCTTGTACCAAGTTTAGAAACGCCTTCCTCTGCGAGTCTAGGTAACTAACTCCAACGTATTTCCCTTCAAACTTAACCTTGAAATACTCCCAATCCACTCGATCTGCAGGGGTACCTTGTCTGACAGTGAGCCACAACCGATAAGCTTCATCCCGGAGCAACGAAACATCACCTTTAAGCTTTTCCTCAGCAGTGCAGTCCAAATCATCCATGATCCTTTCGACTGCCTCCAACCAATACTCTGCGACATTCGGAACTACCCCAGACACTCCTCTAAAAACTTCGGCTCCATTCGACCTTAGTCTTTCAGAAATTGACTTCAGAGCTCCACTGCCCACATTGGCTCCTGCGACTCGCTCCAGCACTCGCAGCATAGCTTATGATACTGCGTCATCACCTCCCGTCTAATCTTGCTCCTCCGCGCCCACCGTTGGTGACGGCGGCACATCGTTTTCTGACCCATGGCCAGACCCCACCGGTTCCGATATTGCCATCCTGCCTCTACCACGTCTACGAGTATTGCGACCACGTCCCCTAGAACTCATATCTAACATCGCGATTTAATCTGATTAAAAAGTTTTATGCATTAGCACTTTGTTCCACTGTTTATCCGCGAACAGTTTTATGAAAAGAAGTTTTCGTAGTTCTTTCGATCAATCAAAGTTTTCAGTTCAAGTTCACTATTCTAATTTAGAGAGTCACATTCATTCATTCACAACATTCTACACACTATTATGGGCATCTTTGTCCATTCCCAACCCAGGGGTAATTTCATCATTTGTCCTACAGGGGTATTTTAGTAATAAATCGGGGTCAATTCAAATATTTTAATAAATTAAAGGCATTCCGGAATTTTTGAAACTTGTGGGTATTTTGAAAATTTTCCCAAATCAGAGGTATTGCAGAAATTTCAGAAATCGGGGTTATTTTGGTAATTTTGTAAGTCAGGGGTAATTTAGTAATTTTTTTAAATCTGCATATCTTGCTATTTCGCAAAATAGGGGCTTTTGGTATTTTGTAAAGTAAGAATATCTTAGTAAAAATCGAGGGTAGTATGGCAATTTTATAAACCAAGGGTATTTTAGTAATTTACACACCAGGGGTATTTAGGTAATTTTGTAAATCGGGACTATTTTGAAAAATGTTCTTCAAAATCTCCTTTAGTGTGTACAATTCAAAGGGGTAATTTGGTGATTTTTAAAACTAGGGTTTTTATAAAACAGTATGGCTAGTCCCTTTCGGGTTTTAATTACTGAGTTTAGCTCGTGAATAAGTCCTCTTGGTTAGGATGAACCGTCACTACGCACCAGGTAGGATTCGAGTGAAGAGGAGGTGAGTCACGAGGACTGCTTAAATACCAAGCTCTTACTGAATCCACTCCTAGACATGCGCACAACTGTTGCCACACCCTAACTTGGTGACTTAGTCACAGGTTTGTTCGGTTGTTCTTAAGGCTTATGCATTCTGTGTTGGAGTATACTAATCTACGATCCCATAATGCCCATAAAGTTCACATATACAAATCACTTCAATAGCTAGGGGTACTTACCTAGTGGACTTCGAGTCGGAGATACAGGTGCCATGCCAGAATAAACCTGAAAAATTCATGAAAGCCTACATTTTTGAAAAAAAACCCATCTTAAAAAAAATGTTTTTGGGCCCCAAAACCCTCAAAGTCGAGGTTTGAACCGGGCTCTGATACCAAACTGTAACACCCCAAACCCAGCCCATACACCACGGCCGAATTTAGAATGCCACTGCGGATAACGTTTGAAAAGATTTTGACTTAAAAGCAAAACATAAAAATTTATTGTCTTTAATAAAACGTTGCGTATTTAAAATTCCAAATAAAATTAAGTTGTTACAAATTTCCGGATTAAAACTTTAATATAAGTTTTTCAGGTGAAGACTGCTTTTAGAAATATAACATTCTCAAATAGTATTTTAATCGTCAATCCAACGTAAACATAATAGAAATACTCAAAAACTTTAAGTGGCCTTTATTACAATAAATAAATATTTAAAAGTACTGAAAATATAAACTACGCATAACAAATAAGCATCTTCTGCATGGGCCACCTCGTATCCACTCCAACCCGGTCCAAGCATCATGTATCACCTGCGATGTTTGGTAAAAATTTGGGTGAGTCAAACAGACTCAGTGTGTAATTAGTCCACAGATATCCACTCATGGGCTTGGCCCATAGCCACATTAAATCACATATCAGATAATAAGGCAATTTCTTCACATAATTCCACATATTGGGCTTGGTCCATTACCACACCAATCCACATACGACACAGATTTATGCAAAATGCACCCAACCCAGCCTAGGGTCCATCCTCTACACACCCCCGTATCCGGCCACCACACACCAGTGGATTACTAAATCACCCTCCAACCTCTATACACCATTCGGCCATTAATGCCAACCACGTGAACTAAATCACAAATAATCCACAATGCGACCTCAGTCAGCGCCAATCCACGATGTAGCTCGTAGCTAACATGGAAAGCACGATGAGGCACATAGCCACCATCAACCACGATATGGCACAAAGCCTATACCAACCACGATGAGGCACAGAGCCACTCATCAAGCCACGTGAGGCTCGTAGCCATCACTAAACCACGTACATAAAGTACACCCTGTCCTTCTTTCATATTCGTATCCCACCCATGCACATGCAACATAAAATAGTGCCATGATAAATAATGCATGTACATGTTATTCAAGTATTCAATCACATATACACATTAATAACCACATCACATTCAGATTGATACTGACCTGATTATCGGCATACCCCTTTTTAGGGTAACCATTACATTATTGCCACTGCACTTCTTCACATATTCATAACACATGCAATTATAACATACAATCGGGAAATTTGTGGGTTAATCACACACCTGATAACCTGAAGTACTACGCTCTCAATCCCGATGCTATCACTTATCGAAACTACAGCTATCTGTCTACGCTCCTGCTCTGACACTGGCCCACACCCCGGTGGCCAATCCCAAACTGCAGAGACTGATCTCCTCTTAAACTTAGGGATAGGGACTACCCCTTGTCCTCCTTGACTAGTATTCGCCTCCATCAACAATATCTCTAATCAAAACCCAATTAATCTAAGATCTTAAACGAATAGATCTATAATTTAACATCCTTACCAAAATGGATCGAAATCCCGGAAGCTCCTCTTAACCACTGTCAATTTGCCCCTAAAAGCCATAATTAGAATCCGCTAACATCCATAACCAAAATGGCCTATGGCCGAACATTAGCAACCCACTTACCTCGCATAACTAAATCCCGAATCACCACAGGTCTATGAAGTTATCGAAATTCCCTACTAATCAACTGTTTGAATCGGCCCAGTACAAGAAAACTATGAAGATGGCCCTTGGTCGAATAGTACATATCACCTTACCTTGATGAATCGAATCTCGAAAGACTCCTTAGTGCTTCCTTCCTTCGGCTACACACAAAAGAACACATCACTATGGCACTATGAACATTCGGCCAACCTTAGAAATCAAAGCCTAAACACCTGATTTCGGCACACTAAAAGAGATAGAAGAAACGATTAGGAGAGAACTCTTACCTACTATAGAGGATCGATTGGAGCAACTCACAACCAATGGCACTTTCGGCTTCAAAAACTTGTGACAGAAGAAAAAGAATAAGGCCCCTTTGAGATTCGGCTCAAGCTTCAAATGGTGAAGAAAGAAAATGCAAGAGTGGGGAGAGTTGAGTGCTTAAAGGATTCGGCCAAAAAAATAAAACTAGATCAAGTGGTCAAAGTTTCGGTTTTGAAGAGATACGAGAGAAGAATCAAAATATTGGGAAGGTTCAATGGAGAATTCGGCAATGGCCAAAATGCACAAAGTGCTCAAATGGTCACTTAAACTTTCGGTTCTTGCTTCAAAGAAAAGAGAGAAAAGAAAAAGGAATTCTCTTGACTAAGAATTTTGGCAAGAGAGACTAAGAAAGAAATAAAAAGATGAACACACTCCCTAATAAAGTTCGGCACTTATCCCCTCCCATATGACCGAATTTTTGCCAACCGAAGAGTCCCTTGGCCGGCCACTATATCCTTTCTTATCAAATCACAAATTTCTCTCCTATTTTTCCTCCACGCTACTCATTCAAAATAAATTGAATAAGCCAACATTATCCTACTCTTTTAACCGAATTTTAAAAGAAAACCAAAGCTTATCTTCATCTTTTCAAAGCCCCTATGCCGTCCAACACTGCCCCTCTCTCTTGACGCCAAACTGCAAAAATAAAAGCACACTCCATGCTGCCAACATGACTCGAACCTGAGCCCATCTCCCTTGCTTGAGGCGTCATTCACCAAGGCCCTAAGTGGCGCCTCCAGGCCACTTTACCAAGCCCAATATTCTGTCCAAATTCCCTCACAAATTCCCTTAAGGCCTTCTTAGCCTAGCTCCCCCTACTAAACTTAAAATTCAATAATTTCTTGAAGCCTTCTCCTACATTTTCAGATTCCCGAAAGCTATAGAACACATCCAAACACACACACAAAGCCCCCTATCTCATGAATTATGCCCGAACGCATAACCCCTAAATCTCGGATATTACACTCATCATTCAATCCGTCCTCAAAACGTACACAGTGTTCATGGTCAGTTGGCACTATAGCCTGAGCATAATGACTCAAACGTAGAAATTCTGCTTCGTAAGCTGCCACAGTCTTATTTCCTTGAACTTGATTTAGGAATTCCTTCCTTCGGGCATCCACATAGCTTGCTCCGACATACTTTCCTTGGAATGCAGTTTTGAAGAAATCCCAAGTAACACGATTGGCCTGAGTGCCTTCCAGAACAGTAAGCCACCATTGATACGCCTCGTCTCTCAACAAGGACACAGCTCTTCTTAGTTTCTGCTTGATGGTACACTCCAGGTCATCCATGACCCGCTCCACAGCCTCGAGCCAATACTCTGTACATTTGGGGCTACGCTCGAGATACCCCTAAAAGTTTCAGCACCATTTGATCTAAGTCGCTCCGATATTGACCCACGAGCTACTGGCTCCGATTTAGCCCCAGCAACTATTTCCAAGACTCATAACATTGCTTGGGATAGAGCAATGTCTTCTCTCATACGGTCATGTGATCCATTTTCTGACACAGGTGACGTCGATGCGTCCATTTCCAGCATATGTCCTGATGCCTCAGACACAACTCTAGCACCTCGGCCTCTACCACGGCCACGTCTACCACGTCTACATCCTCTAGCGCTCATATTGACTATTTTGATTTAATATGATTACAAGTTTTATAAATCAGAATACTATTTCACTGTTTATTAACGATATTTTATGAGATATAAGAAGTAGAGTTGTTTTCGTAAACGCATCCTATAGTCTCAATCTCTATAATTTCAACACCTAAAACTAAAAGTTCTAGAGTGTTCCTATAGTCATATCACAATAATAATCATTCAATTAACATACACTAACTTGACTTGGTGCCGGATACTCATGGTGCCATACTTCCTTTAAAGACATGTGTTCTATAATTCAAAACAGTTTTGAAAAAAATATTTTTTTTGAACCCAAACCATAGCCAAGTTTTGAACCGGTCTCTGAGACCATAAAATGTAACACCCCAGACCCGACCCATGCGTTAAGAGCGGATTTGGCATGTCACACAAGCAAAACATGTTAAACCCTTTTTATTCATACTAAAATATTGCTTTGTTAAAATCAAGAAAACAAGTTTGATTGTTAAAATACTACTAACCTCGAAGATCTTATTGATAAATCGATAAATTTGAACTAATGATCTTACAAAATCGTGACTTTTGAAAACGACGTTGAAAATTCGAAAGAGAATCCTAGTCTTTTGAAAATAACGTTAATAGTTCAAGAGAAAATATCCTTGTTAAAAATATTTGTAAAAGTTTATTTTGAAAATCCATTTGTTAATTGATTTTGGAAACCATTATTTAAGTTTTTAGAAAATTTCCTTTTTAAACAATTTAAGAAAAATAATAAAAACATCCCAACCATAAAGCAAAATAAAAATAGTCCAGAGGCCTTATTACAACTTAACTTAAAATAACTAAGAAATTAAAAATACTTAAAAAGAAATCTAAATTTCAAATAAACCATTATTCATAGTATGGCCCCCACCGAGCCATCTACAGCCCAAGTCTCCGTCACTGATCATTACCTGAAAAGGGTACGGAAAACAGGGTGAGTTACTAGAACTCAGTGTGTAACCCACTTACCATTGTCCACTGGGCCAAAATCCAATTAAGCATTTATTTGGGCCAAAGCCCATTTACAACTATAAAAATAAATATCATTTATAATATGCATGTGATATGCAATTCCCAAACCAAACTTAATTTTCCATCCGCTGCACACCACTCGTACCAACCAGCACACATGTGGGGAGCTTTAGTCACCTACCCCACCAACACACCAAAAGTAGGCATTAAGCCGTTTATATCAAATTTGTGGACAAGCCACCAGATTAACAGAATTTACATGGCATTGCCATTTTTCATATTTGTGGCAGAGCCACCAGAATTATGTAGCAGAGCTACCAGAACTTCTCTTCATCATTTATCCTATCCCATGCAAATCATGTATATAGTGCATAACCATTTACAACAATTTATTCAAATATTCCTTAAAGACATTATGGCCCATTATAACAATTTCTCAAGTTGGCATTTAAGCAAAATATCATCTTGGCCCATTTCGCAATTTATTACAAATCGGCCCATATAGCAATATCAAACGGCCCATATAGGAAATATCTCAATTTGGCCCATATAGCAAATATTTCAATTGGCCCATATAACAAATATCTCAATTGGCCCATATAGCAAATATTTCACTTGGCCCATATAACAAATATCTCAATTTGGCCCGTATACCAAATATCTCAATTTGGCCCATATAGCAACATTTATCGATTTGGCCTATTAGGGGGTGTTTTTGTAATTTTCACAGTTTTAATACCGATTTCATATTTTTTTACCAAAATAGTGATAACTATACCACTTTACTCGATTTCACCAAGATGTGATTAAATTAAACGATTTATCACTAACACTATATAAACATCTAACCCATGAAATACGGTGTGAGATTACACACCTGATTACGGTAAGCACTACGCTTTCCTGATTGTCGACACCCTCGGGATCCCGAACAACTACATTTGTTGATTTTCCCTGGTTGTCGCTCCACAACCCGGTGGAAAGTCTCGAATCGCTGATGCCTCACAATTGCGAACAACCTCGAATAGTTGATTCTCACCGGATGAGGGTCCATAACCCGGTGGAAAGTCTCGAATCACCGAAACAACCCTTCATTTGAATTTAGGAGTTGGGATCGTCAATCCACTCCTTTTGAGATCTCCACTCAGCTTTCATTTCGAATCGTTACCACAATCCTCCATCGATTAGTATTACGATAAGTACGGATTTGTCAAAAAGGGTGACGATCGGCTTACCACTAATCCCGAATGATCAATGATAGGATAGGTCAAACGATTTATTCCCTAAAACATAAAGCCAACAATTTATTACTCCTTAGACCATCAATCGACTTATTGAGTACTATCAATAATTTATAACGATTTCTTACCGTACTATATTGGATCCGATGTTCCTCGTTCGACTTAAGACTTAGAGTGATGTTCGGCCTCCCGCTAGGATACTACCAAAAGGAAAAATGATCATGTTGTGAGAGAGAAAAGGGAATGATGATTCCAATTAATAGAACCCAAGACAAGAACATACATTCGGTCATAGGGAATAAATTGAGAAGAAGATATTACTTACCGATTCGTCAAAAGATAATGTTCAAACACGAAGGAAAAAGAAGAGATAGTGGAGGGTTAATTTGCTATTAGATTCGGTTATGGAGGAAATGAATGAAAGAAAAAGTTTTGATCAAGATGAAGTTTTTGTTTTTTAAAAAAAAATTGAAGAAGAATTGAAAGATGATTAAAAGAAGAAAAAAGGAGAAAAATGGTGCAAACTAATTTCGGTTTTCCAAAAGATAAAAAAAGAGGATGATTTGGTCACAAAGGTTGAATACTTTTGGCAACAAGAATAAAGGAGGAAGAAAATATGTTCTTTAGTGGCTTGTAAATTCGGCACAAGGTAGAAAGAAATTTGGAGAACACCAAATAGTGCAAAGAGAAAGGTTTTGGCCTAACAAGCACCAAAATTCAATGAAAAGGCAAAGGAGAATTCGACTATCAAGGAAGGTAGAAAGAAAATGAGTATGTGACCAAACAAAAGAGAAAAACAATGCACTACGCTAATATGTTTCGGCAATGAGGGTTGCAAAATTGGGAGAAATGACACCAAGTTGTCAAAGGGGTTTTTTTTTTTGCCAAAACAAAGCTAAGACTTTACCAATGCCAAAATAAAAATTTCAGCCACCTATCTACCCCAAAACCGTCCACATGCATCCCCCTCTAGAATAAGAGTTTGGCCACCCAAACTTTCCAATACATCATCCACGAAATAAGCCTCATGTCCCCCTTTCTTTCCTATTTCTCTTGATTCCTTTCCCCAACTTCAACCTTGCCTTATTCTTATAGCCACCTTACCAAAAATAAAGAAGTCAAACTTGCCATATTTACTCCTTGGCCCACACTTAAGGAAGGAATGCAAAAATAAAAGTCAAGAATTGCACACAAGGGATTCGAACCTCTTCCCTCAAAGTACCACAAGTGACGCCATAACCTCTTTACTATTTGTTCAATTATGCTAGCTACTTATTCAATTATTTCCATATGCTTCAAGGTCACTTACTCCATTTCCTTAAAGTGCTAAATAACAAAAATTTTTACTAGGTCCAAATAAACCCTGAGCCTTCTAAGGACCTCCTCAACATACAAAATTAGTAATCTAACTAGCTTAACACCAAAATAATGCAACACTTAAAATTCAAATTCTGGGATGTTACACACACCACGCTAGAACATTCCAATTTCACATTATTGAAATGATCTTAATGTTTATAATAATTATATTTATGCCAATTTAACCAATGTGAAACAATATCTAGTGCTCGATTTGAGATGGTTATCGAGTTCCAATGCTATAAAATTAAAAATAATGGCTTGTATAAAATCATAACGTATTAAGTAATGGCTTCTCTAGAACCATTTAATTTCGGTACAACTAAATATAATTTCACTAGGCTGAAATCCCATGACGCATTTTAAGGAACAATTCGGATCAATATCAAAAATAAAGGCAAAAAACAATTTTTGGCCCGCTACGTCTTAAGCAATCCTATATCCTTAAGCAGACGGAGATGGTGAATCGATCAATGCAAGGAAATTATTCCATGTATTAAAGCTCTTCGCTATAATTGTCGCTGGGTTTAGGTCTTTGAATAGAGGATTTTCAAGGGTCCTCTTTACTAATGCTGAGTGGCAAACTTTTCCCAACACAACAAGTTCACCGCAACACTTGTTAGAAATACTCCCGATCTGGAAAATAGCCGTGAAAGCTTCTAGAACACATGGCAAACCCATTTTAGTTTCATAGTTATTTTCCTTAATAATTTGGTCGTTCTCCTTCGTAGCCATTACTGCCCCACAAGTTAAGAATAAAACCAGTAGGATGGAATAAACATTAAGGCTTGCCATACTGCGCGAATTTGATGTTACTAGTTAAATTTGGTTCGTAAAATTAATTTCGAACAAGATTCGCAGGGAAAAAGGCTGGCATTTATATGAAGTGTTATAACCACATTAGACTAGAATACGTTACAATAAAAAAAAACATTAAATATTTCAGTTTAATTAGCATTAAATTTAATTACTACAAATCTAAATATTAATTCAAAGACACACATTTATACTTCCCTTTATAATTCTTAAATGGCTTTAAACAGATCACGAAAATAAGGTTCAATAAAGATGATTATGTCGTACATGGGTTTCTGCGTTGAAACTGGGATTGAACTATTACGTCCACCCTAAACCAAACACCAGGAAGATAATAACATATGGAAAAAGCAATGTGAGATATAGTACACTTGCATTACAGGCATACATATTCGTTATGTGTGTCGTCCTATTTTTCTAATATTTTGAAGTTGTGTATGCACTTGCTATGTTGATGGTTAAAAATTCACGTGAATCTCAAAATTGAATGAGCTATACCAGATTCCTTTACCAGTGATATGTATGTGCTACAATGTACAAATAATTATGCAAAGCGTAAATTCTTATAACCTTGTTCTTGTTAAAAAGTTTTTGTCACACTTATCATATTAGTAAAACAAAAAATGGCAACTAAATGACTGAAATTCAAAATTAATAAATGAAAAATATTTCCCGTTCTGAAATTAAGCCGATGTATGTCTTTATCGTGGGACTCCAATTATGTTATTGTATTCTTCGTTCTACGTTAAGTTTTTTCGGTGTAAGCATTTCAACCCAATTTTACTGAAATATGAATGGAAGCTTTTAGTGGAATAAGTAATGGAAATTGGAAAATGAAAATTTCTCTTATATAGTTAAATTAGAAATAACTAATCATGTTACGTTTCTATAACTCTCGTAGGTATTGCCCAAATAATGGATAGGATTTAGTTTTTTATATAAATTGAACCTTTTTTAATAGGAAGAATGTGGGACGTACGTCACCGACATATTTGGAGTTTCATAGGGAGTAGGAGTAGGAGAGGGAGCAGGTTCAAGTTACAAGGAGCTCATTTTGGAGTTATTTTTAGCGTCAGGAGGAGCAGAGGCAGATTTCAGCTGGGACACTTCAGGATGGGAGATGGACTAAGTCAAATATTTCGAATGAGCGGTTGAGAGGAAAAAGTGGAGTTTGAAGCATTCAAACTTATTCAAATGAGTGTTCAGGAGTGAATGATGGAGAAAAGTAAGGGATGGGCATGTGAGCTTGGTGTTGGTCGAATTTCAAAGTCTTAGCATGGGGAATCGATTTAGTTTTGGCTAGGGTGTGCCGAATTTCTATTGTGGTAACATAGGTTTTTCTGTTCTCAAAATAGTGCATTTTCGACTTTGGGTTAGTAAGTACCGAAATTTTGTACAGTTAAGTGAGAATTTCTTTCCAATTTTCGGCATTTGAGGTTTTCTTTCATTCTCTTCTTGAACCTTTTCTAAGTGTGTGTCGAAACCCTCATCCACATTCATTCTCTTCTTCATTTTCTGCTAAAGCCGAAATACACTCCTCATTTTCTCTCATAGCCGTAACCTATCAACCTTAACATCATTCTATTCGTTCTTTCCCTAACTACTCATCATAGCCGAATACATCCCTTTGAAACCTCTCTTCTATTTTGTCACTAAAGCCGAAATCTATTACTCATCTTTTCTCTTCTTTATTTGTTCTATATCAAAGCCGAAACCCCAGACTCTTATTTTTTTCTCCATTTTCTTCCATAGGCCGAATCTCCCAAGCCATTCTTCTACATTCCTCTCTTGATTTCTCTAAAAGCCAAAACTCCTAAGCCACCATTTGAAGTTCTTTTATTTCCATTTTCGATTCTTTTATCCTGTTCTCTTCTACCATAATCATTGTCGAACCTTCGCTACTGCTGTGCTATGCCGATTTCTCTTAGGTGTCATTCGAATCTTCTGTGTCAAGGTAAGAGGCGATTTCTCCTATTTCGTTATCTCCCTTTTAGTTTTTAGTAGCCAAAGCCGAATGGCTAATTGGCCTAATGTTGGATGCTTTGGCCGAATATAGGTGGGGATTGGGTTCGTATTCTTTTGGGAGACTTTCGGGATTCACTCGATTGGTGAGCCAAGCCTAAAACTTTTGGCTTTTGTCGATCTAGGTAAGAAGATTTATTCAGCTAAACATATAATCTCACCCATGTCTTATTCCATGTTTTAGCTTGGTCTTCTGACCAATATCTGTTTCATGGACCCAAATGCCAGTGATTCTAAGGAAGGGGTTGGACCGGTAAACCTAGCCCCTAAGTTTAAGAGACGTGCCGTGTCAGCAGTACCAGATTGGCCACCAGGTTGCGGGCCAGCTTCTGAGCAGAGTAGTAGACAGATAACAGTAGTTACGGCTAGTGATAGTGTCGACAGAGGTAGCATAGTGCTGCGTGTAATCAGGTGTGTAAAACTTCACCCTTTAATAATAATATGTGATACTAATCGTTTGGGGCTGAAAAGCTGAAGTGACTGAATGGATAGTTGATATGCCTCTATGGGTATAGTTGATGTATCAGGTAAGTATCTTGTTGATATGTAGGAGGTAATAAATGTGTGCCATAATGTGATGTATCATTCAAATAGCATGTTACTTTCATTCGATTTATCATATGCTTTGCATGGGTTGGATATGATGTGAAGGGCAAGTGCTTAAGACTGTCACTAGTGGTTTGGTACCACAAGTGGGTTGGCCCCACATTCTTGATTATATGACTATGTCTCAGTGGTTTGGAACCACCAGTGGTTAGGTACCACATGCATATGATTTCGTGACTTGTCCCAGTGGTTTGGTACCACAGTGGGTTAGCCCCACATGCATGATTATTAGGGATTGTCACTAGTGGTTTGGTACCACAAGTAGGTTGGCCCCATATATGATATTTTGTGACTCTGTCACCAGGGGCTGGGTGCCACATGAGGAGTGTAGCGGATGGAGGGTTGATTGTAGAAATCCTCACGCTGTGATTGGCTGGTACGGGATGGTGTTTAGAGAATAGAAAAACTATGTTTGGGTTGGGACATGATGCATTCATTTACCTTATGTTATCCTGAATAGGCTAAGGCCCAATATGCGATTGTGGGCCTCTAGCCGACTATGCATTATAAGAGATTTACACACTGAGTATCGATGACTCACCCCTTTGTTTAACCTTTCAGGTGATCAGTAGATCGTGGATATGGAAGCCGAGGCGGACTCGTGGAGGCCATAAAGACTTTATTTTTTCGTAAACTTTTCTTGCGTTACTTTAAATTTAAATTAGGGATTTTATTTGTGTAATAAGGCCTTCTTAAATTAGTATTTGGGTTTTATTTTATTTATTTATGGTTTATAAAGAAAAAAAGACATTATGCAAACTTGATCGCGTAATTAAAACAAAATGGGGTTTTCAAAATACGAGTAATTCAAAACACATGTTTCCTCCAAACATCACTAAACATAACAAATATATGATTAACGTAAAATTGGAATTTTTCCTATACTACCAAACTTCTATTTTCAAGGACGTCGTTTTAAATCGAAATGTTTTCACCAGTACGATTTCTTTTCTACTTCGAACAAAACTTCGTTTTTACTTCACCCTGTAACATGCCAGATCTGGCCGTAACATATAGGCCAGGTTTGGGGTGTTACAATTTTGGTATCAGAGCCTAGGTTGCAAAAACTCGAGTTGCGAAATGGGTTTAACAATATTTTATAAAACCAATGAGAATTGGAAAAACCTGTTGTAATATCCTAGGTTAGGGGCTATTTTGTTATGGCATTGTTTGCATGTTTATTGGCTTGTTATGTTGTAGTTTTGATGTTTTAGGGGCTTAGTTGTAAGCTAGGTGTGAGCCTGAGTGGTAGGGAAAATTTCTGTTTTTAGGCTTAGGTGAGAGGAGCTGAAGAAGCTGGGGTTAATAAGTATTCTTTGGTGAATTTGAGCACAAGAGATGAGCTGGTGGAGTGGCAGGTGAGGCGCCACTAAGGGCTTGAGTGTGTGACGCCACTTGCAGGGGATGAGGTCCTGTGTTCAAGCTGCGGAGTGCTCCTATTTTGCTTCCATTTTGACGGAATGAAGGGGAGAAGTTGTAGGCAGTTCAAACTCTACCTAAGACCAAGTCAAATGCTCAAATGGTGGGTGGAGAGTGATTTGTGGAGGTGGACTAGTTCAAACTAGTTTGAATGGGTGGTTGTGAGTGTTTGGGGGTAGTGGCCGAATCTTGGAGAGCTTTTGGGGGGTGAGTGGACGGCTTGGTGTGGGGGAGTGGGAGTGCCGAATTCATTTTGAATTTTGGTGCATTTTCGGTCGAAATTTTAGAAGCAAAAGTTCTTTCTTTTGTCATACCAAAGCCGAATTTTCAAGCAAGTTTCTTCATATTTTCTCTTTGAAACCGTAAGTCCAAGGAACCTTTGTCGAAAATTTCTTATTTTTCTTAATATTCTTTGATAGCCGAATGCTCCCTTCCACATCTTCTTTCTTCTTCATTTAAGTAAACCGAAACTAGCACCTTATTCTTCTCATATTTTCTTCCTCTCTTCTCTTAGAACCTTGATAGCCGAAAGTCATTCCCCAAAACATTTCTCCATTTCTTCTTCTTGTCAAAACCGAAAGTACTTTTCTTTTTCTTCTTCTCTTTCCCATTTCTGTGTTGGCCGAATATCAACCCCTTTCTTTTCATCTTTCCCTTGCGTTTTCTTTCTTTGTGTAAGGCCGAATCTTATTCTCCTTTTTGTTTAACCTTGGCCGAATATTGGTGTGGGGTGATCTCTCTTGTGTTTGGTTTCCAATCGGGCTTAGAGCAAGGTAAGTGGTTGGCCGAATGCTCATTTCTCTTTTCTCCCTTATTCGCTGTCAATCTTTGTTTGATTAATAGCCGATTTTGGGTTTGTCTAAGAGCCGATTTTTGGTTCCTGATGTAAGGAGTTAATCTTTTGTTAATCATTGCGTATAGGACATCCGGATTTTGGAAACGATCAGGAGAAGCCTTCTCTCTCTGTTAAGCAATTGGTAAGTGGTGGTAAGAGTGGGTTCTCTCAGTCTATTCGTTTAGCTTTCTTTAAGTCAAAGTTGCAAGAGATTAATATTTCTTCTTAATAGGGTGTGCCGTCTGCTTAACGAGGAACCATTGTTTGGTTCGGGATTTGGTAGGAAACCAAATCAAGTGTAAGGTAAGGGTTAAACGTTAACCCCTTTGGTTTAAATGGATTTGGCCGAATGGTATAAGTGGCTAATCTCATGTTTGGCCAATTATAGGAGCAAGGTATTCGAGGGATTTAGATCGGTTCGTTGGGTTTAAAGCTTGAGGTGTTAGCAGGTGTGTAAACTAACACACTTTTTACTTAGTGATATGTTTAATAAACCTGATTGCCTTTGTAAGACCAAAACTGTATGATGACTGATATGATACCCGATGGGGTATGTGCACGGATTTGGGTAAGTCCGTTTCATTACGAGTTCTATTGTTGACACATCTAATATTATGATCTATGATATGTGTGCCATGAGATGCAACATTGGGCATGTTAGCATGATTTACATGATTTACATATTGTACATGAGTCAGTATGACATGTATGGGTGATATGAGAGGAGGGGGAATATGATATCCGTGTCTTTGGGACACTAGAGGTTTGGCACCTCCAGTGGTTTGGTACCACAGATGATATTTCGTGACTTTGGGTCACCAGAGGTTTGGCACCTCAGTGTCTCGTCCCAGTGGCTTAGTACCACAGTGGGTTGGCCCCACGGTCGATATTACGGGATTGACGCCAGTGGTTTGGTCTCACACGATGGGTTGGCCCCATCATCCGATTCGTGACAACGGTCACCAGTGATTTGGTATCACACTTGTATCTTTGGGACACCAGAGGTTTGGCACCTCATTGCGACTCGTCCCTGTGGTTTGACACCACCGTGGGTTGGACCCACTTGAGAGATACGGGATTGTCGCCAGTGATTTGGTATCACACGTGGGTTGGCCCCACAGTTGGTTTATTTGTGACTTTGGGTCACCAGTGGTTTGGCACCAAATTGATGGATATCGTGACTTTGGGTCTCCAGTGGTTTGGCACCACCAGTGGTTTGGTACCACACGGGGTAGAAAGGTGTTATGGATGGCTAGGATCGGGTGCATTAATTATATTGCTTTGTTATGATGTGTGTTAGTATGTTGCATATACCGGGAGGGGAATTTATGCACTGAGTCATGCGACTCACCTTCTCCTTTGACATTTCAGGTGACACTTAGCTACGGACATGGAGCCGGGATGGACTTGAGGTGTTCATTGCATGAATAAATACGGATTTGCCCTGACTTTCAAACCTTGGTACTTTATTTTATTTATTCCCACTTGGGTTTTATTTGGATTGTAAAAGGCCTTTTAACTTCATGTTTTTGTTATTTGCATGTTTGTATTGGATTTTAAATATGCCTTAAAAAATTAATGGGTAAAATCTGGCTAAAATTTGGAAAGATAAAGTTTTCAAACTACAGAGTGATATGTTTTAAACTTTACCATCGGGTATCACACGGTAATTTAAATAAATGAAACTCAGTTGTTTTCTAAACTCGAATTCAAATTCTTAGTAAGTCAAAAATGTTTTTAAGCATCAACAAGGTATTACTTGAGTTTCTAAATAAGATGAACTTGTTTTACTCACATATCTGATTAAGTTTTCCAAATTTCCGGACTTCCAAATGCGCCATTGGTTTTAAACAATCATGCCCAAGATTTCTACAAGTACAAAACTTATCAAAGTGTTTTTATCAAACTTTTAAACAAAAATCTAGCCTCTCAAATACGATTTTCCCCGTAACATACCAGATTCGGTCGTGGTGTATTGACCGGGTTTGGGGTGTTACAATTGTGGTATCAGAGCCAAGTTCAAAGGCTCAGCTGTGGGCCCGAGGCCCAAAATATTTTAAAGATTTATTTTAAGTGTTTTGGTTTAAAATATATGATTTGAAAGGCATGGCACCGAGTCTCCGGCACCAGTTCGCCCAGGTAAGTACCCCTTACTATTGCTTGTGATTTGTTGGATGTACTGTGATTGGATGATTAGCAATAGTGGATTACTGTAGAAACTGAAACTGATAGGACTTTGTGAACTCGCGAAAACAAAGCTTCTTTAATATTCATAAGACTTTGCTTTTAAACAGTGGAATAATTACTGATGCATAAAACTCCTAAATCAGATGCGTAGAGATCTTAGTCATGAGCGCTAGAGGTGGACGTGGTCGTGGACGAGGTCGTGGTAGATGACGGTTTTTAAACTCGTAAGATCTGGGCATGGGTCAGAAATGAGATATCGGTACCGCCACCAGCTGGAGGTGGTGAGTTTGAAGATCAGACTGGGGATGACGCAGTGTCACAGGCGATGCTGCGAGTGTTAGAAAGGTTAGCTGGAGTAGGTGGAGGCGCAGAAGTTAGGAAATCTGTGCCTGAGCGACTTCAGGCAAACGGGGCTGAGGTTTTCCGAGGTGTTTCTGGTGTTGCTCCCAGCACGGCTAAGTATTGGCTGGAGGCGACAGAGCGGGTTATGGATGATTTAGACCTGACTGCTGAGGAGAAGTTGAAGGGCATAGTATCGCTTCTTCGGGATGAGTCATACCAGTAGTGGCTCACGGTTCGGGACAGTGCTGCAGCAGAGGATCTTACTTGGGATTATTTTAAGGCAGTTTATCAGAAAAAGTACATTGGAGCTAGTTACATCGACGCGCAGCGAAAAGCATTTCTGAGGCTTGTTCAGGGGAGTAAGTCTTTGTCAGAGTACGAGGCTGAGTTCTTGAGGCTGAGTCGGTATGCTAGGGGCATTGTGGCTACTGAACACGAGAGGTGTGTTCATTTCGAGGATGGTCTGAGAGACGAGTTGAGGTTGCTGATTGCTCCACAGCAGGAGCGTGAGCTTGCCGTCCTGGTTGAGAAGGCTAAGGTAGCCGAGGGTGTTAAAGAGTCTGTAAGGCAAGGCATGGATAGGAATAGGCATAAGAGGAGTTTTGGATCTTCTGGGTCATCAGGTAATCCTCAGAAAAGGGCTAGATAGAGTGGGCCGAATCAGTCTGGTAGGTTTGTTGCTACTAGTCAGGGACCGCCGCAGTGTAACCGTTGTGGGAAATCTCATTGGGGAGGTTGCTGGACCGGTGGAAAAGGGTGCTTTGAGTGTGGTTCTATGGATCACCGTGTGAGGGATTGTCCGCGTAAGTTGGCTAGGATTCAGTCCGAGAGTCAAGGCCGTACTCAGTTCAGGAATAATGGACCGCCACCGCAGAGGGGTCGTGGTAATGGCAAAAAAGGTAATGGTTCTAGTCGGGGCCGTGGAGCACCGGGCAGAGGTGCAGGTAGTTCTGAGGCCAGACAGCCTGGGTTAGTGTATGCAACGAGGCGCCGAGAGAAGGGCGACACATCAGACGTCATAACCGGTACGTTCTTGATCTTTGGTTCTCCATTTACTGCTTTGATTGATGTGGGTTCGACGCATTCATTCGTTGCCAGTAGTATAGTAGAGACCATGGACTTAGACTCTGAAACTACTTGTAGGCAGATGACTGTAATTAGCCCTCTAGGTCACTCTGTAGTGGTAGATAAACTGTTTAGGGATGTACCCCTAGAACTCCAAGGGGTAGTGTTTGTGGCTGATCTAATGGAACTGCCGTTTGGGGAGTTCGATTTGATCATTGGGATGGACTAGTTGGCTAAGTACCAGGCGAGGTTGGATTGCGCGGCTAAACGCATGGTTCTTAAGATGTCTGAGGGTGAAGAAGTGGTTATGATAGGTAATAGGAGAAATTACTTATCCAATGTGGTATCTGCGCTGAAGGCTGAGAAGATGGTTAGAAAGGGCTGTGAGGCGTATGTGGTTCATGTGTATGCCTTGGAGGCTAAAGAGTCTGCTGTAGAGGAGGTTCGGACAGTTAGGGAATTTGCTGATGTGTTTCCTGAGGAACTTCCGGGTTTGCCGCCGGATCGTGAGGTGGAGTTCGGGATAGATCTGTTACCCGGAACTGCACCAGTGTCTATTGCTCCGTATAGGATGGCGCCAAAGGAATTAGTGGAGCTTAAGGCTCAGATCCAGGAGTTATTGGATCGGGGTTTTATTAGGCCAAGTGTTTCACCTTGGGGAGCGCCAGTACTCTTTGTCAAGAAGAAAGATGGTGCGATGCGGATGTGTATAGACTACCACCAGTTGAATAAGGTGACGATCAAAAACAAGTATCCGTTGCCACCGATAGATGACTTGTTTGATCAGCTGAAGGGTGCGGAAGTATTCTCGAAGATCGATCTGAGGTCAGGGTATCATCAGTTAAAGGTGAAGGAAGCGGATATTCACAAGACATCATTTTGGACTCGGTATGGGCACTACAAACTTTTGGTAATGCCGTTCGGGTTGACTAACGCGTCGGCAGCATTCATGGATATGATGAATAGGGTGTTCCAGCAGTTTTTGGATCAGTTCGTTGTGGTTTTCATAGACGACATCTTGGTGTATTCAAGGACAGAAGAAGAGCATGATGCGCATTTGCGAGTGGTGCTACAGATTTTGAGGGAGAAGCAGCTTTATGCTAAGTTTAGTATGTGCGAGTTCTGGCTTAGAGAAGTGACTTTCTTGGGTCATGTAGTGTCGGCTGAGGGGATTAGAGTGGATCCTCGTAAGATTGAGGCAGTTTTGGATTAGAAGCCGCCTAAGTCAGTGGCTGAGATTCGGAGTTTTCTGGGTTTGGCAGGATATTATCGAAGGTTTGTCGAGGGATTCTCGTTGATCGCAGCGCCGATGACCAAGTTGTTAAGGAAAGGGATTCCATTTGTTTGGACCGAGAAACAGCAGGAGAGTTTCGATAAGCTTAAGAAGATTTTGACTGAGGCTCCGGTTTTAATTCAACCTGAGGCTGGTAAGGAATTCACAGTGTACTGCGATGCATCACATACGGGCTTGGGTTGTGTGCTGATGCAGGAGGGTAAGGTTGTGGCTTACGCATCTCGGCAGCTGAGGCCACATGAAGTCAACTATCCGATGCACGACTTGGAGTTAGCGGCTGTAGTTTTCGCTTTGAAGATCTGGAGGCACTACTTGTATGGAGAGAGATCGATAGTATACACAGATCACAAGAGTCTGAAGTACCTTTTGACTCAGAAGGATTTGAATTTGAGGCAGCGCAGATGGGTTGAGTTGCTAAAGGACTACGACTATTCGATTGAGTATCATCCGGGCAAGGCTAATGTGGTGGCAGACGCGTTGAGCCGTAAGGTTGTTTCGGACTTAAGAGCGATGTTTGCCCATTTGAGTTTGTATGACGACGGAAGTATTCTGGCAGAGTTGCAGGTTAAGCCTACTTGGGTTGAGTAGATCAAAGAGAAACAGTTAGGGGATGAGGTTTTGAGTGCGCAGAGGTTGCAGGTGCAGGATAGTGGTTTGGAGGGTTACAGTTTGTCTAATGATGGGGTGCTGTGTTTCCAAGGTAAAGCTTGTATGCCTAAGGACGTTGAGCTGAGGCTGTTGATTCTTCAGGACGTACATAGCAGTCCTTATGCTATGCATCCTGGAGGTAGTAAGATGTATAGGGGTCTCAGAGAGCAGTTTTGGTGGCCAGGTCTGAAGAGAGAAGTGACAGAGTTTGTAGGGAAGTGTCTGACATGTCAGCAGGTCAAGGCTGAGCATCAGTTGCCGTCAGGGTTGCTTCAGCCAGTGAAGATTCCTCAGTGGAAGTGGGAAAGAATAACCATGGATTTCGTCAGTGGATTACCGCTTACGCCAAGCAAGAAGGATTCAGTTTGGGTAGTGGTGGATTGACTGACTAAATCAGCCTACTTTATTCCGGTGAGGGTTGACTACTCACTTCAGAGGTTAGCGAAACTGTATGTGTCAGAGATAGTGAGGTTGCACGGTGTGCCAGTTTCGATCATCTCGGATAGGGATCCCAGATTTACGACAAGGTTCTAGAAGACGTTGCATCAGGCTCTAGGTACGCGGTTGGATTTCAGCACTGCTTTTCACCCGCAGTCTGACGGGCAGTCGGAAAGGGTTATTCAGGTCTTAGAGGATATGCTGAGAGGTTGTGTTCTGGACTTTAGAGGTAGTTGGGAGGAGTTTCTGCCATTAGCTGAGTTCGCCTACAACAATAGTTACCAAGCAAGCATCAAGATGGCACCATATGAGGCGTTGTATGGTAGGAAGTGTCGCTCACCTACTTGTTGGACGGAGTTGGGTGAACGTCAGTTGTTGGGACCAGAGTTGGTTGCTGAGACCGAAGACAAGGTTAAGTTGATTCAGGCTCGATTGAAGGAAGCTTCGGACCGGCAGAAGTCTTATGCAGATCTTAAGCGGAGAGATATAGAGTTTGCTGTGGGGGATCAAGTTTTTCTGAAGGTCTCGCCATGAAAGAAAGTGTTGAGGTTCGGATGGAAAGGCAAGCTAAGTCCGAGGTTTATTGGGCCGTATAAGGTACTGAGACGAGTGGGACCAGTAGCTTACCAGCTTGAGTTGCCAGCGGAGTTGAGTCAGATTCACCATATATTTCACGTTTCGATGCTTCGGCGTTATCGTTCAGATCCGTCGCACGTGGTGGCAGTGGAAGAGATCGAGGTAAATCCAGATTTGACCATGGAGGAAGAACCTGTGCAGATTCTAGATCGGGATGTGAAGGTTCTGCGTAGGAAGTCTGTGCCTTTGGTAAAGGTGCTATGGCGGAATCATGGCGTGGAAGAAGCTACGTGGGAACCCGAGGATGTGATGAGACAGCAATACCCTCAACTCTTCTAATCAGGTAATTTCGGGGTTGAAATTATTTTAAGGGGGTAGAACTATAATATCCTGGGTTAGGGGCTATTTTGTTATGGCATTGTTTGCATGTTTATTGGCTTGCTATGTTGTAGTTTTGATGTTTTAGGGGCTTAGTTGTAAGCTAGGTGTGAGCCTGAGTGGTAGGGAAAATTTCTGTTTTTAGGCTTAGGTGAGAGGAGCTGAAGAAGCTGGGGTTAATAAGTATTCTTTGGTGAATTTGAGCACAAGAGATGAGCTGGTGGAGTGGCAGGTGAGACGCCACTAAGGGCTTGAGTGTGTGACGCCACTTGCAGGGGATGAGGTCCTGTGTTCAAGCTGCGGAGTGCTCCTATTTTGCTTCCATTTTGACTGCATGAAGGGGAGAAGTTGTAGGCAGTTCAAACTCTGCCTAAGACCAAGTCAAATGCTCAAATGGTGGGTGGAGAGTGATTTGTGGAGGTGGACTAGTTCAAACTAGTTTGAATGGGTGGTTGTGAGTGTTTGGGGGTAGTGGCCGAATCTTGGAGAGCTTTTGTGGGGTGAGTGGACGGCTTGGTGTGGGGGAGTGGGAGTGCCGAAATTCATTTTGAATTTTGGTGCATTTTCGGTCGAAATTTTAGAAGCAAAAGTTCTTTCTTTTGTCATACCAAAGCCGAATTTTCAAGCAAGCTTCTTCACATTTTCTCTTTGAAACCGTAAGTCCAAGGAACCTTTGCAGAAAATTTCTTATTTCTCTTAATATTCTTTGATAGCCGAATGTTCCCTTCCACATCTTCTTTCTTCTTCATTTGAGTAAACCGAAACTAGCACCCTATTCTTCTCATATTTTCTTCCTCTCTTCTCTTAGAACCTTGATAGCCGAAAGTCATTCCCCAAAACATTTCTCCATTTCTTCTTCTTGTCAAAATCGAAAGTACTTTTCTTTTTCTTCTTCTCTTTCCCATTTCTGTGTTGGCCGAATATCAACCCCTTTCTTTTCATCTTTCCCTTGCGTTTTCTTTCTTTGTGTAAGGCCGAATCTTCTTCTCCTTTTTGTTTAAGCCTTGGCCGAATACTGGTGTGGGGTGATCTCTCTTGTGTTTGGTTTCCAATTGGGCTTAGAGCAAGGTAAGTGGTTGGTCGAATGCTCATTTCTCTTTTCTCCCTTATTCGTTGTTAATCTTTGTTTGATTAATAGCCGATTTTGGGTTTGTCTAAGAGCCGATTTTTGGTTCCTGATGTAAGGAGTTAATCTTTTGTTAATCATTGCGTATAGGACATCCGGATTTTGGAAACGATCAGGAGAAGCCTTCTCTCTCTGTTAAGCAATTGGTAAGTGGTGGTAAGAGTGGG
Source organism: Gossypium australe (assembly GCA_005393395.2). NCBI lineage: Eukaryota > Viridiplantae > Streptophyta > Magnoliopsida > Malvales > Malvaceae > Gossypium > Gossypium australe. The sequence continues at coordinate 22,100,076 of CM016618.1, forward strand.
TTCTCTCAGTCTATTCGTTTAGCTTTCTTTAAGTCAAAGTTGCAAGAGATTAATATTTCTTCTTAATAGGGTGTGCCGTCTGCTTAACGAGGAACCATTGTTTGGTTCGGGATTTGGTAGGAAACCAAATCAAGTGTAAGGTAAGGGTTAAACGTTAACCATTTTGGTTTAAATGGTTTTGGCCGAATGGTATAAGTGGCTAATCTCATGTTTGGCCGATTATAGGAGCAAGGTATTCGAGGGATTTAGATCGGTTCGTTGGGTTTAAAGCTTGAGGTGTTAGCAGGTGTGTAAACTAACACACTTTTTACTTAGTAATATGTTTAATAAACCTGATTGCCTTTGTAAGACCAAAACGATATGATGACTGATATGATACCCGATGGGGTATGTGCACGGATTCGGGTAAGTCCGTTTTGTTACGAGTTCTATTGTTGACACATCTAATATTATGATCTATGATATATGTGCCATGAGATGCAATATTGGGCATGTTAGCATGATTTACATGATTTACATATTGTACATGAGTCAGTATGACATGTATGGGTGATATGAGAGGAGGGGGAATATGATATCCGTGTCTTTGGGACACCAGAGGTTTGGCACCTCCAGTGGTTTGATACCACAGATGATATTTCGTGACTTTGGGTCACCAAAGGTTTGGCACCTCAGTGTCTCGTCCCAGTGGCTTAGTACCACAGTAGGTTGGCCCCACGGTTGATATTACGGGATTGACGCCAGTGATTTGGTATCACACGATGGGTTGGCCCCATCATCCGATTCGTGATTACGGTCACCAGTGATTTGGTATCACACTTGTGTCTTTGGGACACCAGAGGTTTGGCACCTCATTGCGACTCGTCCCTGTGGTTTGACACCACTGTGGGTTGGCCTCACTTGAGAGATACGGGATTGTCGCCAGTGATTTGGTATCACACGTGGGTTGGCCCCACAGTTGGTTTATTTGTGACTTTGGGTCACCAGTGGTTTGGCACCACCAGTGGTTTGGTACCACACGGGGTAGAAAGGTGTTATGGATGGCTAGGATCGGGTGCATTAATTGTATTGCTTTGTTATGATGTGTGTTAGTATGTTGCATATACCGGGAGGGGAATTTATGCACTGAGTCATGCGACTCACCTTCTCCTTTGACATTTCAGGTGACACTTAGCTGCGGACATGGAGCCGGGATGGACTCGAGGTGCTCATGCCATGAATAAATACGGATTTGCTCTGACTTTCAAACCTTGGTACTTTATTTTATTTATTCCCACTTGGGTTTTATTTGGATTGTAAAAGGCCTTTTAACTTCATGTTTTTGTTATTTGCATGCTTGTATTGGATTTTAAATATGCCTTAACAAATTAATGGGTAAAATCTGGCTAAAATTTGGAAAGATAAAGTTTTCAAACTACAACGCGATATGTTTTAAACTTTGCCATCGGGTATCACACGGTAATTTAAATAAATGAAACTCAGTTGTTTTCTAAACTCGAATTCAAATTCTTAGTAAGTCAAAAATGTTTTTAAGCGTCAACAAGGTATTACTTGAGTTTCTAAATAAGATGAACTTGTTTTACTCACATTTCTGATTAAGTTTTCCAAATTTCCGGACTTCCAAATGCGCCATTGGTTTTAAACAATCATGCCCAAGATTTCTACAAGTACAAAACTTATCAAAGTGTTTTTATCAAACTTTTAAACAAAAATCTAGCCTCTCAAATACGATTTTCCCTGTAACATACCAGATTCGGTCGTGGTGTATTGACCGGGTTTGGGGTGTTACACCTGTTTTTGAACGAAAGATGGCATTCGAGTCCGTCGGCACCCGATCCACCCAAGTAAGTAATTCTAACTATTTGGTGATGTATGCCTGAAATGATTGATAGCATGAATGAGTATGTTTATTATCTTTAAGATACCCGAACTTTAGAGACTGGAACTATTTGATGTGCCTTGCGAAAACTATTTCTTATGACTGTTATCCATAAAACTACGCGGTGTTAAATAGTGAAAGAGGTACTAACTCATAAAACTTTTAATCAGATTAAAACGAGATAGTAGTCATGAGTACTAGGGGACGTGGACGTAATGTGCGTAGATGTGGTAGGGGCAGGATTACTGTGTCGGAACCAGTAAGGTCTGGTCATGGGTCAGGAAACGAGGTGCCGCTACCACCAGCTGCGGAAGCAGAGTTTTAGGACCAAACGGGTGGAGACAATGCGGTGTCTCAGGCGATGTTACGAGTTTTGGAAAGAGTTGCTGGGGTAGGCTTGGGTACAGGAGCTCTAAAATCGGTGTCAGAACGACTTCGAGCTAATGGAGCGAAAATGTTCAGGGGTGTTTCTGGAGTAGCCCCTAATGCAGCTGAGTACTGGCTGGAGGCCGTTGAGCGTATAATGGATGACCTCGATTTCATGGAGGAGGAAAAGTTGAAAGGAGTTGTGTCTCTTCTGCGGGATGAGGCGTATCAATGGTGGCTTACGGTCAGAGATGGTTTAGTGGCTGACCGCATTACCTGGGATTTCTTCAAGCTGTCATTCCAGAGTAAGTACATTGGTTGAGTTATGTGGATGCACAGCGAAGGGCATTTCTGAATCTGGTTCAGGGGAACAAATCGATGTTTGAATATACAGCGAAATTCTTACGTCTAAGTCGTTATGCCCAGGGTTTGAGGATGGGATGAGAGATGAGTTGCGAGTGCTGATAGCTCCACAGCGAGAGAGGGAGTTTGTTGTTCTTGTGGAAAAGGCTAAGATAGCCGAACAGGTGAAGCAGTCCGAAAAGCAGAATCAGGGGAGAGATAGGAATAGAAATAAAAGGAATGTTGGTTCTTCGGGGTCGGTTGGGCAGTTTCAGAAAGGGCCTAGGTTTGAGGGGCCGAATTGTGTTGTGAGATCTGCTGTTGATAGTCGACCTCCGAGATGTGCTCGATGTGATAAACTTCATTTTGGTGAGTGATGGGCTGGTAATAGAGGCTGTTTCAGGTGTGGGTCTACAGAGCATCGAATAAGGGACTGTCCACATGAGTTGAGCAGAGTATAACCAGCGGGGGTGGGGGTTATGTTCAGTCAGGTAGAGGTGGTCAGCAACCACAGAGAGGTCGTGGTCCGGTTAGCGGGGGAAATGGTCTCGGTCGTGGCCATGGAACGTCAGGCAGAGGTGCAGGAAACACTGAAGCGAGATAGCCGAGGCTGGTCTATGTAGTTAGGCGTAGAGAGGAGGGTGATACACCGGACGTCATAACTAGTACGTTATTAATCTTTAATTGCCCTTTTCTGCATTGATTGACATTGGGTCGACGCATTCATATGTTGCTAGTGTGGTATCTGGAACTTTAAGTATAGACTCTGAGATTGCTTCTAGGGAGATTACAATAATTAGCCCATTAGGACAGTCGGTAGTTGTGAACAGACTTTATAGGGAGGTACCCTTAGAAGTTCAAGGGGTGGTTTTTCCAGCTGATCTGATGGAACTGTCGTTCGGGGAGTTCAATTTGATCCTAGGGATGGACTGGTTGGTAAAGTATCGAGCAAATCTAGATTGTGCTGCTAAGCACATGGTGGTCCATATTTCTGAGGACGAGGAGGTGGTGGTAATAGGAGAAAGGAGGAACTATTTGTCCAACGTGGTGTCCGCCTTGAAACCTGAAAGAATGATGAGCAAAGGATGCGAGGCGTTCATAGCATTGGTTTGCGCTTTGGAGGGTAAGGAATTGTCTGTGGGGAATGTGAGGACGGTGAAGGAGTTTTCCGATATTTTTCTAGAAGAGCTTCCAGGATTACCCCCGGATCGCGAGGTGGGATTCAGAATTGATCTTCTTCTAGGGACAGCGCCTGTATCTATCGCTCCTTATAGAATGGCACCAAAGGAGCTAGTAGAACTGAAAGCTCAGATTCAGGAACTTTTAGATAGGGGTTTTATTCGACCAAGTGTATTGCCATGGGGAGCGCCAGTGAAATTTGTTAAGAAGAAGGATGGATCAATGCATATGTGCATTGATTACCTTCAGTTGAACAAATTGACGATAAAAAACAAATACCCATTGCCGAGGATTGACGACTTGTTCGACCAGTTGAAGGGGGCTTCAGTCTTTTCAAAGATAGATTTGAGATCAGGGTATCATCAACTCAGGGTCAAGGAAGCGGATATCCATAAGACGGCATTTCGTACTCGCTATGGACATTACGAATTTTTGGTGATGCCGTTTGGGTTAACCAATGCACCAGCAGCGTTCATGGATATGATGAACTGGGTTTTCCAACCCTATCTAGACCGGTTTGTCGTAGTGTTTATAGACGATATTTTGGTTTATTCAAGATCAAAGGAGAAGCACGTTTCACATCTTCGAGTGGTGTTGCAAATCTTAAGGGAGAAGTAGTTGTTCGCCAAATTCAGTAAGTGTGAATTTTGGCTAAGCGGAGTTACTTTTCTAGGCCATGTTGTGTCGGCAGAGGGGATTAGGGTTGATCCTCAAAAAATTGAAGCTGTTTTAGATTGGAAGCCACCTAAGACTACGGCAGAGATCAGAAGTTTTCTTGGACTAGCGGGGTACTATAGAAGGTTTGTGGAAGGGTTTTCATTGATTGCAGCACCTCTAACCAAGCTGTTGAGGAAAGGGGTATCTTTTGTTTGGTCTGATAAGCACCAGGAGAGTTTTGAAAGGCTAAAAAGGATTTTGAAGGAGGCTCCGGTGTTGATACAGCCTGAGGCTGGGAAAGAGTTTGCAGTTTATTGTGATGCGTCGCACACAGGCTTAGGATGTGTATTGATGCAGGATGAGAAAGTGGTAGCATATGCGTCTCGGCAGTTGAGACTGCATGAGGTTAATTACCCCACGCATGATTTGGAATTAGCGGCAGTGGTGTTTGCTTTAAAGAGTTGAAGGCATTATCTATATGGGGAGAAGTCTGTTATTTATACAGACCATAAGAGCTTAAAATACCTTCTCACCCAGAAGGAATTGAATTTGAGGCATTTCGGGTTTTTCTCTCATTCTTTTCTCTTCTTCTCTGAGTAAAAGCTGAAAACTCCTAAAGTTCCATCTTCTTCTTCATTCTCTGCAAAACCCGAAATCTCTAAGCCTATTCCCTTATCTTCACTTTGATTTAAAAGCCGAAACTACACCTATTCTTCTCCTTAATATTCATTGGCCGAATCTCCCTTAGCCATCTTTTCAATTTTTAGTTCTTTCAAAAGCCGAAAGCGCGATAGATCATCTTTTCGAGATTTTTCCTAGAAGCCGAAACTCATAGATCTCTAAGTTATAGAATCGTGTTACATTCGGGATCTCAAGGTAAGAGGATTTGTTTATTCATATATATAAAATCGGGTAGAATACTAACTATGGCCGAATATAGGAGAGGCCTATTTTCACATCTTTTCGGCTTTTTGAAGCAAAGCGTAGATCGGTATAGCAAGGGTATCTACATTAATCAGGTGTGTAATACTTCCCCACCATCTAGATCTAATCATAAAATGCATGATCATAATATTTATATGTTTTGATAATTGCCAACATCTCGGTTTATTGATGAAAGCCCAAGGAGGGTAAAAGCGGATCACAGGTTATTAAATAATATGTTTAAATGTTATAAGTAAAATGCTTGTATGTGATTACATGGGTTGGGTTGATGATAGGAGGAAGTTATGCGTTATATGTGTAGCGGTTTTTACCGTGATCTGATGTAGCGGCTAATGCCGTGAACTGTTATACGGGCTTCAGCCATTAAATGTTATACGGGCTTCGGCCATTATATGTTATAAGGGCTTCGACCATCATATGTGGATGAGCAGCATGACTGCCATCTTGGAGTGTAGCGGTGTGGGTCGATTGTAGAAATCCCCAATGGTGTGAATGGCTGGTACAGGGGCGTGTAGCGGATGGAAACCTAGGCAAACTGGTTGGGCCTTGCATATTATTTGTTATTAATTTTTATTATGATTATTACACTGTTTATTTTGTTTTATGGGGCTAAGGCCTACATCTAATGGTGCATGAGGGTTGCACACTGTGTCTCACGACTCAACCAATTAATTAATATTTCAGGTAGCACTTAGTGCATTGGACCGGGCTGGAGAGGAGCACAAGGTGGCCATGCAAAAGAACATGTAGATCCAGCAAAAAGACTCAAGTTATTATTTTATATTTTTAATTAATGGATTTTAAATCTCATTGTAATAAGGCCATGGGCCACTAGTTTATATTTTGTTTTATTTTGGGCTTTAATTACTTTTAGTTATTTAAATTCTTATTGAACTAATGCATGTATTTAAATTTGGGTTTTTAATTCATAAAGGCATATTTTATTTAAACTATCAACTATTTATTTTTTTCGAATAAAAGGATGTAACACCCCAAACCCGGCCCAGACGTTGCGACCGGATCTGGCATGTCACATGAAAGGAATGTTTAAAAAAAAATTGTGCGTTCGTTAAAAAGTTCGTATTCTTTTTGAAACTCTGCGTTTTGTGGCTTGTTTATAAAAGTCGATTCATTTCAATGCCCATTTTACAAAGTTGTTATTAATTTGAATAAAATTGTATTTGTTGTGACAATCGAGCTTAAGTAATTTTGAATAAAAACAGTTTATTATCATTTCAGGAAAATCCCATATTGAACATTTAATAATGAACAGTAACCAAATTGAAAGCTAAAACCAAATAAAATACCAAAGGCCTTATTACAAACCCAAATAAAAAACCGAAATTTAAAATAAATACCCAGACCAAAAGTCCATGTAAAACTGAATGTATCTAATGCATGGCTACCTCGAGTCCATCCGGCTCCTCATCCGCGATCTACGAGTCACCTGAAAAGATAAGGGAGAAGGTGAGTCACCAAGACTCAGTGCATAATCCCCCTCCCGGTTAATGCAACATGCTTACACAAATCATAACCAAGCAAATATATCATACACCCAAACCTAGCCATCCATAACTCTGTTTCTACCCCCTGTGGTACCAAACCACTGGTGGTGCCAAACCACAGGTGACCCAAAGTCACGAATAATCCATCTATGGGGCCAACCCACGTTGTGATACCAAATCACTGGCGACAATCCCGTTATGTCAAATGTGGGGCCAACCCACTGTGGTGCTAAGCCACTGGGACGAGTCGCTATGAGGTGCCAAACCTCTGGTGACCCAAAGTCACGAATATCAATAATCCAAGTGTGGGGCCAACCCACATTGTGATACCAAATCACTGGCGACAATCCCGATATATCAACTGTGGGGCCAACCCACTGTGGTGTTAAACCACTGGGACGAGTCGCTATGAGGTGCCAAACCTCTGGTGACCCAAAGTCACGAAATTAACTGTGGTACCAAACCACTGGTGGTGCCAAACCACTGGTGACCCAAAGTCACGGATATCAATCTTCCCTCTCCTCTCATCATACCCATACAATATGACATAATAATTCGTATGCAGTATGACATGTATGCAAATCATATATCACAGATACCGTATGAAACAAATTACCATCATAATCAAAATAACAAAAACGACATAATCAAGCCAATCAACCTCTAAGGGTATAACAGTAATTTACCTTCTAGGGGTATTTTGGTAATTTACCCACTAAGGGTGTTTCAGTAATTTCGTACCTGGAATGGCCTTTCTGAAGGCCCAATGTCGCCCCGAGTGACTCGACTACCAATTCTGTCTTTACCGGACTATTGGGCCTAAAACCCGATTCTGGCCCATTCGGGCCCACACGCTCGTGTGGCCCACCTAGCACAAATCTAGCCTCGTATATAAATTCCACCTAGTCTAGTTCAACATTTACTAAACAATCATACAATTTACTCATTTGGGCCGACGGGCCCATCAGGCCCACTTCGGCCCATCGTGGCCCAAGCAGCCCAACCCACAAGAATACTACTGATGGCCTCAACTATCGCGTCGAAGCCCCACACGTGCGCTCGCACGCTCGTGTGACTACTATTTCCGTGACCGACACTTCGGCATTTGCCGCTCTACGACTAGGGTAGAGAGAGTTACACACCTGATAGGACTCTGGTGTTAAACCGCGCTGCGACCACTCCTGTGCCCAAATGCCCTCCAAGATGTGTTTACTCTCCTCCTAGGATGCTCTTTATATAGCTAGCTCTTTACCTTCATTCTTTGCGTTTTTCCGATGTGGGATCCCTTCGTCAGTAGAGTTTAAATTCAACTGAAACTCTTGCCGTCCAATCCGCAAAATAAATAGTCCCTTGCTTCTCATGAGATTCGAACCCAGGCTCCCTTGTAGCATAATCCATGCCGCTAACCACTTGGCCACAAGCTCCTCTTGTGTCTTAAACCATGCGCAACTAAATATAAACTATGGGCCAAATTCTAAGATCCATGTAAAAAGAAAACCAAAATGCAAAAGCCAAGACTTGAACCTTGGACCTCCTTCCTTCCTTGTGGCGTCACCCCCTTGTCTCTTATGTGGTGTCACTTTTCCACTACACCACACACTCCACTTGTGTCATTTTCTCCATATTTTATTCTTAAGGCCTACCTGCCAACTTCCAGGGTTTTTTTCACCTAAAACCAAAATTTCCCCAAAGCCAATATTTGATCCCGAGACTTCATAGAAGCCCTCTAATCTTCCAAAATCACTTACCTAATAAGTCTAACTTGCATTAATACCGTTCTCTAAAATTTTAAACGCTACTACTCCTAAGGCCCATTGGGCTCAATCCTACTAGGCCCAATTTCAGGATGTTACAAAGGATAAACTTTAGAAAAATATTTTCTGAAAATACGACATGATTTCCAAAATTTTCTTAGTGACATACCAGATCCGGTCGTGGTGTTTGGGCCGGGTTTGGGGTGTTACATGCAAAGCGTAAATTCTTATAACCTTGTTGTTGTTAAAAAGTTTTTACCACACTTATCATATTAGTAAAACGGAAAATGGCAACTAAATGATTGAAATTCAAAATTAATAAATCAAAAATATTTCCCGTTCTGAAATTAAGCCGATGTATGTCTTTATCGTGGGACTCCAGTTCTGTTATTGTATTCCTCGTTCTACGTTAAGTTTTTTCGATGTAAGCATTTCAACCCAATTTTACTGAAATATGAATGGAAGCTTTTAGTGGAATAAGTAATGGAAATTGGAAAATGAAAATTTCTCTTAGAGAGTTAAATCGGAAATAACAAATGATGTAACATCCTGAAATTTAGGATTTTATAATTTACATTACATCATGCGTTAGACTAGTTAAGAATGTTAATCATGTATGTTTTGGGGTTATAAAAGTTGAGCTAGGCCTTAGTAAAATTTTTGTGTTTAAGCACTTTAAGGAGAGAAGGTAGGTGTCATCAAGACTTAAGGAAATAAGTGTGCATTTTGCTATCACAAGTGAAGCTAGTAGAAGAGTGGTGTGGCGTTGCATGTATGGGCTTGAGGGGTGGAATTCGAATCCCACCTAGAGTAAATTTTTGAATTTATTTTTGTGTTACTCTTTCAAGTGTCGGCCAAGGCTTTAAATAGGGTAAGGAAGACTTTTTATTGATGGAAAGGTGGCTAAGAAGGTAAGGAGAAGAGTAAGGAAAAGGAGGAGAGTAAGGAAAGAAGTAAAAGAAAGGAGTAAGAAGGGGGATATGTTGTCCAATTATGTGGAAGATATTTTCGAAAGAATTTTGGTCAACACTCATCTTTTTGGTAAAGATGATACACGGTTTTGGGAGGGGGTCTTGGTAGCCGAATTTTGCAATAGTCTTTTGTCAAATTTTGGTGCTTGTAAGGCTTGTTTTCTTTTAGATTTTTTTGTTCTCTTTTCCAATTCTTTCCCTTTGCTTGCCGAAATTCTAAAGCTATTTGTTCACCTTATTTTCTCTTGTTTTGGTCTAAACCCTCAATGAATTTTTGTTCATTTTCTCTTTGATAGCCAAAACACTCTAGCCATTGTTCATCTTGTTTCCTTGTTGTGTCGTAACCCTCAATCCATCTTTGTTCATTCTTCCTTTGTTGCCGAAACACTCACCTCATTTTGATCATCTTCTCCTTGGTGATAGCCGAACTTCCTAACACTTCTTCTCCATCTCTTTTTCTCTTTTCTCACCATTTCTTTTATTTTCTATCTTATTCATTTGTCAATAATAATTGAAGGCCGAACCTTCCTTGTCTTTTTCTCTCCATTAGCCGAATCGGTAAGTGATTCCATTCTACTCTTTTCATGTTCTTTTTCCCTAGCCGAATGTGTGACTATTAACATTCGGATGTTTTCACTTTGTTCTAAACATAAATACCATTCTATCCTAATCCCTCATATCTTGATCATCTTCTTGTTGTAGTATTATAGTGGAAAGCCGAATCTCATACCCTTGTCTCATCCGTAGCCATAAGTCGATCGGTAGAAATCAGATTCATCAACGTTAAGGTAAGGAGTTTCGTCACGGTTCATTTGGATCTATTTCATTACTCGGTTATGTTGCTATTCAGATCGAAATATTGACTAATTGGTTATTATAGGGATTAAATCGCTCGTTCTTTTTCACTCGTTAATCCTTCAGATATAGTGGTAAGTCGAATCCTAACCCTAAGCAACTACTTGCACTCATCATAGTATCTTTCTAATCGAGACTTTTTCAATGGAGGCAAGTGGAAACGATTTGAAAGGAAAAGCGATAGGAGGAGACAAAAGGAGTGGATTTGCAATTCCTACTCCTAAGTTCAAACGTACGGCAGTATCAGTAGTTTAGGATTTCCCATCGGGTTGTGGACCATCATCCGGTGAGAATAGACAAATCGTGGTCATTCACGATACTAAGGGTAAGCATTTCATTAGATTGTCTGATTTAGGTTTGGATTAATAAAATCTCGTTTGTTGGTTAATCGAGTGTAATGGTGTTTTGGGTGCCGGTGATCAAGAAGGTTTAGTCCTTATCGTAATCAGGGTGTAATCTCACACCGAAATCCCGTAAATCTGTGATTTGTCATCATGTTAGAAAAATCAAACGATATTGCGTAAGAACTTAATAACAGCAATATGGTATGAATCGAGTGATTTGCTTAAAAATCGTTAATACTAAGATTTGTCAAAATTGGTGATAACTTGTAAAATTACGAAAATGCCCCTAGGGGTCGAATTTCGAAAATACCCTAAATGGGCTATTTTTATCAAAATGCCTTAACGGGCCGATTTGCTTAAATGTCTTTAAAGTGCCAAATTACGAAAATGCCCCTATGGGCCAAATTACAAAAATGCCCTTATGAGCCGAATTGCTAGAAAGCCTTAGTGGGCCGAATTACCAATGTGCTATAATGAGCCGATTCATCGTAATAATTCACTAGATTTATGATTGTTATAAATATGTGGATATATTTTATCTTATTATGTATGTTGCATTTCTACATATTGCATGGGATGGGAAAAAATTGTGTGGAGAGCATTGTAGCCTGGTGGCATAGCCACAATTTATTGATTATCGTGCTTAATTATAATTTCAGTGGCTTGACCATAAAAATACTATATGATAGTAGTTTGACTGCAAATTGGTGTGAGCGGCGGGGTGGGTTGACTTGATCCCCACAGGTGTGATTGGCTGGTCGGGGGTGTGATGGATGGATGAGTTGGGTTGCATACATTTATTCCATTTTAATATTGATATGCTAATGGGCTTCGGTCCAAGATGATGCTATAAGGGTTCAGGCCCAGTGGATAACGGTAAGGGGATTATGCACTAAGTTCTTGTAACTCACCCCTTTTTTTCTTAATCCTTGTAGGTAATACTCAGTGATGTGGACTTGGGCCATGGATGACTCAGTGGAGGTCACACTTCAGAAATGGTGTTTTTGAACTTTAAATTTCTTCCTCTGTTTATTTTATTACTTTTATTATTTTGGGTTTTAAAGTTGTAATAAGGCCTTTGGAGTATTTTTTTTATTTTATGGTTGTCGTTCTTATTATCCTGCTTGATTCATTTCAAATGGAAATTTTCTAAAATTATAAATAACGTTTTTCCAAAAAAATTGATTATTAAAAGGTTTTCATAATAAGTATGTACAAATAATTTAACTCGGATTCTCTTTCAAATTATCAACATCATTTTCAAAAGTCACAGTTTTAAAACTCACTATTTAAATATTCTATTCATCAATCAGCTTTTCGAAATTTGTAGTATTTTGTCGAATATTTATAAACCAAACTTATTTTCTTAACTATAACCAAATAACGCCTACTTTTAGTAAGAATCACAAAGTCTTTATGCGTTTTCTTCATGTGACATGTCAGATCTGATCACACCGTATGGGTCGGGTTTGGGGTGTTACAAATGATGTTACGTTTCTGTAACTCTCGTAGGTATTGCCCAAATAATGAATAGGATTTAGTTTTTATATAAATTGAACCTTTTTTAATAGGGAGAATGTGGGACGTACGCCACCGACATATTTGGAGTTTCATTCTCGATATTGATAAAAAAAAGTAATCTAAAGAAAGAAGAATAAGAAAATCAAGTTAAGACTTTGAAGTGTTACATCACTTTCGAAGATGATTTCAAGATTGCCTCTCCTCTACGGAAAAGAAAGAGGATAAAACTAACAGATTACTATTGAAGAAGTGAAAATGGAAAATGAAACAAGGAGTCCATTGGCAATGAACTACTACAAATTATAGTGCATGTCCCTTGGAGGATATTTCCTGGCACAATATAGTGCATGTCCCTTGGAGGATATTTCTTGACTTCGAGAAGTCAATGTTTTTTTTTTTCCTTAAAGGCAATGTGAGTTTAAATTGGATAATGACTTTCAAGGAATCGAGATTGTTTCAATTTCACACCATGCTAGAACTTTCCAATTTCACATTATTGAAATAATCTTAAAGTTTATAATAATTATATTTCTGTCAATTTAATCAATGTGAAACAATATCTAGTCCTCGATTTGAGATGGTTATCAAGTTCCAAAGCTTTAAAATTAAAAACAATGGCTTGTATAAAATCATAGTGTATAAAAACAATCCCTTTCTTGAAATTTAAAATCAAATAATTTCTAAGGCATTTATCTACATTCTAAGGTTCACAAAAATTCATAGAACACATTCACAACACACATTAGCATGCTATTTCATATAATTTAATATTAATGCATAAGCTACAATCCAGGATATTACAGTTCTACCCCCTTAAAATAATTTCGTCCTCGAAATTACCTGGCAAAAATAAGTGAGGGTATTGTTGTCGCATTGCTTCTTTTGGCTCCCACGAAACTTCTTCCGATCCATGATTTCTCCATAATACTTTGACTAGAGGAACTGACTTCCTTCGTAACACTTTCACATCTCGTTCTAAAATCTGAATCGGCTCCTCCTCATAGGACAAATCTGGCCTTAGCTCCACCTCTTCAACCGGTACTACATGAGATGGATCCGATCGATAATGACGTAGCATGGAAACATGGAATACATCGTGCATCTGCTTCAACTTCGGTGGCAAATCTAACTGGTATTGTAATATCCCGGGTTAGGGGCTATTTTTGTTATGGCATTGTTTGCATGTTTATGGCTTGCTATGTTGCTGTTTGTGTAGTTTCGGGGCTTAATTGTAGGCTAGGAGTGTGCCTGAGTAGGTAGGAAAATTTTAGTTTTTGGGCTTAGGTGAGAGGAGCTGAAAGAGCTGGGTTATATATATATTTTATTTGGTGGTTGTGAGCATAAAAGAGGAGCTGGCAAAGTGGCAGAGTATGCGCTACTTGGGAGCTAGGTGTGGCGTCAAGTGCAAGGGTGGAGGCCTTGTGTTCGAGCTGCGGAGATCCCACATTTTGGCTTCCATTTTGACGGCATGGGAGGAAGGAGTTGGTGGCAGTTCAAACTCTGCCTAAGACTTGGTCAAATGGTGGAATGGTGGGTGGAGAGTGATTGTAGGAGGTGGACTTGTTCAAAATAATTTGAAGTTGTGGCTTGGAGTATTTGGGGGAGTTGTGGCCGATTTCTTGGAGGGATTTTGGGGAGTGGCCGGTTGGTGGGTGAGTTAGGGGGGCTAGTGCCGAAATGCACTTTTCATTTTGTGCATTTTTGGTCACATGGGGTAAAAGCTAAAGCCTCCTTTTTGTCTTTTGTTAGCCGAATTTGCTAAAGAGTTTTCTCTCAATTTCTTCTTGAAACCAAAAGTACAAACCCCTAAAGCTTGCCGAAATTAGCTTTGATCCTTTGTGTTCATTTGGTAGCTGAAATCCTATTCCTTCAACACTCTCTTCTCTTCTCAAACTTTCTTTTTCTTTCTGAAAACTTGTAAGCCGAAACTTCATTCCAAAACACCTTCTTCATTTCTTCTTTTGGCAAACCGAAACTCCACCTTCCTATACATTTTCATTTCTTCTTCTTTTCTTCCCATTCTTGTTGTTGGCCGAATATTAACCCCATTCTTTCGCACTCCATTTCTTTCTTTCACTCTGACCGAATTTTGGTGGTTGGATAAACCACTTGGCCGAATCCTCTTTTCCTTTTAGTTCAAGGTCTTAGCCGAATTTCCCCTCCCCTAGTGGTGTTGTTTCGGCCGAATATTGGTGTAGTGTTGGTGTTCACCTTGTATTGTGCAATCGGCTAGTAGTGGGTAAGAGTTTGGCCGAATGGTCATTTTTCTTTCTTTCTTTTCTTAATCGATTTGGGATTGATTGAGGGTCGATTTTGGCATTGGTTGAAGGGTACTAATCTCTTGTGTAGTTGACTTCATTATAGGATATCTGGATTATTGAAGGGGACAAGTGAAGCCTTCTTTCATCGATTAACCGTTTGGTAAGTAAGGGGTAAGTGATTGGTATTATTGTTGTTAGTTTAATCTTTTGATTTCGATTAAGTCAAGGATGATAAAGGGTTAACAGTTATTCTTTACAAGGTGGTGGCCGATTGTCTTAGGAGGAACCATTGTGGTTCGGGTTTGGTTGGAAACCAAGTCAAGAGTGAAGGTAAGGGTTGATAATGACTCCTGTTGGCTTAAGAGTCTTTGGCCGAATGGTCTTAGTACCTAACCGCTATGTTGTGGTCGATTGTTTTTAGGATCAAGTTGTCGAGGTGATTGAGGGATTTTAGACCGGTTCTTTGGAATTAAGGCCTTCGTTATTCCAGGTGTGTAAACTAACACACTGATTCTTAGTAATTTGTTAATAACCTGTGTTGTAATAAGTGAAACAGTGGTGATTGATATGATACCCTATTGGGTATGATTTCGGACTCGGGTAAGTCAGTATTATTATGAGCTTACTGATGATCTATATGATACCATGATTATGGATGTATGTGATATGAGATATGATGTTAAACATATTGGCATGAGTGCATGACTTACATGATACGCATTAGTATGGCATGTATGGGTGATATGAGTGGAGGGGGATGATGATATCCGTGTCTTTGGGACACTGTGTCTTTGGGGACACCAGAGGTTTGGCACCTCCAGTGGTTTGGTACCACAGATGATATATTTTGTGACTTTGGGTCACCAGAGGTTTGGCACCTCAGCGTCTCGTCCCAGTGGCTTAGTACCACGGTGGGTTGGCCCCACAGTTGATTATACGGGATTGACGCCAGTGATTTGGTATCACACGATGGGTTGGCCCCATCATCGGATTTGTGACTACGGTCACCAGTGATTTGGTATCACACTGTGTCTTTGGGACACCAGAGGTTTGGCACCTCATTGCGACTCGTCCCTGTGGTTTGACACCACCGTGGGTTGGCCCCACTTGAGAGATACGGGATTGTCGCTAGTGATTTGGTATCACACGATGGGTTGGCCCCATCATCGGATTATTCGTGACTTTGGGTCACCAGTGGTTTGGCACCACACTTATGGATATCGTGACTTTGGGTCACCAGTGGTTTGGCACCACCAGTGGTTTGGTACCACACGGGGTAGAAAGGCGATACGGATGGTTAGGATCGGGTTGCATTAATTATGTTGCTATGATATGATGTGTGTTAGCATGTTGTTTTATCGGGAGCGGGATTTATGCACTGAGTCCTGTGACTCACCCACTCCTTTGACATTTCAGGTGACACTTAGACGCGGACATGGAGCCGGGATGGACTCGGGGTGCTCATGCCATGCTTAAATAAAGACTTGCTCAGTTTTTATAAAATTTGGGTACTTTAGCTTACTTATTACTATTTGATTTTGTTTTGGATTGTAAATGGCCTTTAAATTATGGTTTTTCTATGTTTATGCTTAAAGTAGAATTTTACTATGCCTTAACAAATAATTTGAGCTAAAACATGCTAAAAACCTGAAAAGACAATGATTTCAAAATTATAGAGCAATATGTTTTAAACTATACCATCGGGTATCACACTACGATTTACTATTAAAGAAACTCAAATGATTTTCAAATCAAAACTCGATTTCCTACCAAGTTAAAATGTTTTGAGTAACTATAAGAGACAACTTGAATTTTCCAAACAAAATAAACTTGTTTAACTTCTTAAAATGTTTTCAAAATGACACATGAAGTTTTCAACAAATCCTGCCCAAGATTTCTACAATTTCAAAATTTTTCTCAAAGAGTTTTATCGAACTTTTAAACGAAAAACTTAACATCTCAAATACGTTTTTCCTCGTAACATACCAGATTCGGTCGTAGTGTCTTGACCGGGTTTGGGGTGTTACAATTGTGGTATCAGAGCCAAGTTCAAAGGCTCGGCTGTGGGCCTGAGGCCCAAAGTGGTTTTCAAAAATCTGTTTTTAGTGATTCTGTTTTAAAAAAAAGCATGGGTTGAAAGGCATGGCACCGAGTCTCCGGCACCATTTCGCCCAGGTAAGTACCCCTTACTATTGTTTGTGATTTGTTGGATGTGATGTGATTTGATGATTAGCAATAGTACATTACTTTAGAGATTGAAACTGATAGGATTCTGTGAAGTCGCGAAAACAAAGCTTCTTAAATATTCATAAGACTTGCTTTAAAACAGTGGAATAAATACTGATGCATAAAACTCTTAAATCAGATACGTAGAGATATTAGTCATGAGTGCTCGAGGTGGACGTGGTCGTGGACGAGGTCGTGGTAGGATGACGGTTTCTGAACCCGTAGGATCTGGTCAGGGGTCAGAAAATGAGATGCCGGTACCTCCACCAGCTGGAGGTGGTGAGTTTCAAGATCAGACTGGGGATGACGCAGTGTCACAGGCGATGCTGCAAGTGTTAGAAAGAGTAGCTGGAGTAGGTGGTGGTGCAGGAGTTAGGAAATCTGTGCCTGAGTGACTTCGGGCAAATGGGGTCGAATTCTTTCGAGGTGTTTCTGGTGTTGCTCCCAGCACTGCTGAGTATTGGCTGGAGGCAACGGAGCATGATCTGGACCTGACTGCTGAAGAGAAGCTGAAGGGCATAGTATCGCTTCTTCGGGATGAGTCATACCAGTGGTGGCTCACGGTTCGGGACAGTGTGGCAGCAGAGGATCTGACATGGGATTATTTCAGGGCTGAATATCAGAAGAAGTACATTGGAGCTAGTTATATTGACTCCAAACGAAAGGCATTTCTGAGGTTAGTTCAGGGGAGTAAGTCTGTTTCTGAGTACGAGGCTGAGTTCTTGAAGCTGAGTAGGTATGCCAGGGGCATTGTGGCCACTGAACATGAGAGGTGTGTTCGTTTCGAGGATGGTCTGAGAGACAAGCTGAGACTGCTGATTGCTCCTCAGCAGGAGCGTGAGTTTGCTGTCTTAGTTGAGAAGGCTAAGGTAGCCGAGGGTGTTAAGGAGTCAGTGAGACAGGGCATGGACAGAAATAGGCATAAGAGGAGCTTTGGGTCTTCTGGATCGTCGGGTAATCCGCAGAAAAGGGTTAGACCGAGTGGGCCGAATCAGTCTGGTAGGTTTGTTGCTGCTAGGCAGGGACCGCCGCAGTGTAATCAGTGTGGGAAATCTCATTGGGGAGGTTGCTGGACCGGTGCAAAAGGTTGCTTCGAGTGTGGTTCTCTGGATCATCGCGTGAGAGACTGTCCGCGTAAGTTGGCCAGGATTCAGTCTGAGAGTTAGAGCCGTAATCAGTTCAGGAGTAATGGACCGCACCGCAGAGGGGCCGTGGTAATGGCAAAGGTGGTAATGGTTCTGGTCGGGGCCGTAGAGCACCGGGCAGAGGTGCTGGTAGTTCTGAGGCCAGACAGCCTGGATTAGTGTATGCAGCGAGGCGCCGAGAGGAGGGCGACGCACCAGACGTCATAACCGGTACGTTTTTGATCTTTGGTTCTCCATTTACTGCTTTGATTGATGTGGTTTCGACGCACTCTTATGTTGCCAGTAGTATAGTAGAGACCATGGACCTAGACTCTGAGATATCTTCTAGGCAGATGACTGTGATTAGCCCTCTAGGTCACTCTGTAGTAGTAGATAAACTGTTTAGAGATGTACCCCTAGAACTCCAAGGGGTAGTGTTTGCTGCTGATCTGATGGAACTGCCGTTTGGGGAGTTCGATCTGATTCTTGGGATGGACTGGTTGGTCAAGTACCAGGCGAGGTTGGATTGCGCGGCTAAGCGCATGGTTCTTAGGACGTCTGAAGGTGATGAAGTGGCTATGATAGGTAATAGGAGAGATTACTTATCAAATGTGGTATCTGCTCTGAAAGCTGAGAAGATGGTCAGAAAGGGCTGTGAAGCGTATGTGGTTCATGTGTATGCCTTGGAGGCTAAAGAGTCTGCTGTGGAGAAGGTTCGTACAGTTAAGGAATTTGCTGATGTGTTTCCTGAGGAGCTTCCGGGTTTGCCGCCAGATCGCGAGGTAGAGTTCGGGATAGATCTGTTACCTGGAACTGCGCCAGTGTCTATTGCTCCGTATAGGATGGCGCCAAAGGAATTAGTGGAGCTTAAGGCTCAGATCCAGGAGTTGTTGGATCGAGGTTTTATCAGGCCAAGTGTTTCGCCGTGGGGTGCGCCCGTACTCTTTGTCAAGAAGAAGGATGGTACAATGCGGATGTGCATAGACTATCGCCAGTTGAACAAGCTGACGATTAAAAACAAGTATCCGTTGCCACGGATTGATGACTTGTTTGATCAGCTGAAGGGTGCAGTGGTATTTTCGAAGATCGACTTGAGGTCTGGGTATCATCAGTTAAAGGTTAAGGAGGCTGATATCCATAAGACAGCGTTTCGGACTCGGTACGGGCACTACGAATTTCTGGTAATGCCGTTCGGGTTGACTAACGCGCCGGCAGCATTCATGGATATGATGAATAGGGTGTTTCAGCAGTATCTGGACCAGTTCGTCGTGGTTTTCATAGACGACATCTTAGTGTACTCAAGGACAGAAGAAGAGCATGATGCGCATTTGCGAGTGGTGTTGCAGATTTTGAGGGAAAAGCAGCTTTATGCTAAGTTCAGTAAGTGCGAGTTCTGGCTTAGAGAAGTGACTTTCTTGGGTCATGTAGTGTCAGCTGATGGAATTCGAGTAGATCCTCGGAAGATTGAGGCAGTTTTGGATTGGAAGCCGCCGAAGTCAGTGGCTGAGATTCGGAGTTTTCTGGGTTTGGCCGGATACTACCGAAGGTTTGTTGAGGGTTTCTCGTTGATAGCAGCGCCAATGACCAAGTTGTTAAGGAAAGAGGTTCCGTTTGTATGGACTGAGAAACAGCAGGAAAGTTTCGATAAGTTAAAGAAAATTTTGACTGAGGCTCCGGTTTTGATTCAACCTGAGGCTGGTAAGGAATTCACAGTATACTGCGATGCATCACATATAGGATTGGGTTGTGTGCTGATGCAAGAAGGTAAGGTTGTGGCTTACGCTTCTCGGTAGCTGAGGCCACATGAGGTCAACTATCCGACGCACGATTTGGAGCTAGCGGCTGTAGTCTTCGCCTTAAAGATTTGGAGGCACTACTTGTACGGAGAGAGATCGATAGTCTACACCGATCATAAGAGTCTAAAGTACCTCTTGACTCAGAAGGATTTGAATTTGAGGCAGCGCAGATGGGTTGAGTTGCTTAAGGATTACGACTGTTCGATTGAGTATCATCCGGGCAAGGCTAACGTGGTGGCAGACGCGTTGAGGCGTAAGGTTGTTTCGGAGTTAAGAGCGATGTTTGCCCATTTGAGTTTGTATGACGACAGGAGTATTCTGGCAGAGTTACAGGTTAAGCCTACTTGGGTTGAGCAGATCAGAGAGAAACAGTTAGTGGATGAGGTTCTGAGTTACAAGTGCAGGATGGTGGTTTGGAAGGTTACAGTTTGTCTGGTGATGAGGTGCTGTGTTTTCAAGGTAAAGCTTGTATGCCTAAGGATGTTGAGCTGAGACAGAAGATTCTTCAGGACGCACATAGCAGTCCTTATGCTATGCATCCTGGAGGTAGCAAGATGTATAGGGATCTTAGAGAGCAGTTTTGGTGGCCTGGTTTGAAGAGAGAGGTGACAGAGTTTGTTGGGAAGTGTCTGACATGTCAGCAGGTCAAGGCTGAACATTAGTTGCCGTCAGGGTTGCTTCAGCCTGTGAAGATTCCTCAGTGGAAGTGGGAAAGGATAACCATGGATTTCGTCAGTGGATTACCGCTTACGCCAAGCAAGAAGGATTCAGTTTGGGTAGTGGTGGATCGTTTGACTAAATCAGCTCACTTTATTCCGGTGAGAGTTGATTATTCACTTCAGAGGTTGGCGAAGCTGTATGTGTCAGAGATAGTGAGGTTGCACGGTGTGCCAGTTTCGATAATCTCAGATAGGGATCCCAGATTTACGTCAAGGTTCTGGAGAGCGTTGCATCAGGCTCTGGGTACGCGTTTGGATTTCAGCACGGCTTTTCACCAGCAGTCTGACGGGCAATCGGAAAGGGTTATTCAGATCTTAGAAGATATGCTGAGAGGTTGTGTTCTGGATTTTAGAGGTAGTTGGGAGGAGTTTCTGCCATTAGCCGAGTTTGCCTACAACAACAGTTACCAAGCGAGCATCAAGATGGCACCGTCTGAGGCGTTGTATGGTAGGAAGTGTCGCTCACCTACGTGTTGGACGGAGTTGGGTGAACGTCAGTTGTTGGGACCCGAGTTGGTTGCTGAGACCGAAGACAAGGTTAAGTTGATTCAGGCTCGATTGAAGGAAGCTTCGGACCGGCAGAAGTCTTATGCCGATCTTAAGCGGAGAGATATAGAGTTTGCTGTGGGGGATCAAGTGTTTCTGAAGGTCTCGCCGTGGAAGAAGGTGTTGAGGTTCGGAAGGAAAGGCAAGCTAAGTCCGAGATTTATTGGGCCGTATAAGGTTCTGAGACGAGTTGGACCAGTGGCGTATCAGCTTGAGTTGCCAGCAGAGCTAAGTCAGATTCACGACGTATTTCATGTTTCGATGCTTCGGCGTTATCGTTCAGATCCATCGCATGTGGTAGCAGTAGAAGAGATCGAGGTAAATCCAGATTTGACCATGAAAGAAGAACCTGTGCAGATTCTAGATCGGGATGTGAAGGTTCTGCGTAGGAAGTCTGTGCCTTTGGTAAAAGTTCTTTGGCGGAATCATGGCGTGGAAGAAGCCACATGGGAACCCGAGGATGTGATGAAACAGCAATACCCGCAACTCTTTTGATCAGGTAATTTCGAGGTCGAAATTATTTTAAGGGGGGTAGAACTGTAATATCTCGGGTTAGGGGCTATTTTTGTTATGGCATTGTTTGCTTGTTTATGGCTTGCTATGTTGCTGTTTGTGTAGTTTCGGGGCTTAATTGTAGGCTAGGAGTGTGCCTGAGTAGGTAGGAAAATTTTAGTTTTTGGGCTTAGGTGAGAGGAGCTGAAAGAGCTGGGTTATATATATATTTTATTTGGTGGTTGTGAGCATAAAAGAGGAGCTGGCAAAGTGGCAGAGTATGCGCTACTTGGGAGCTAGGTGTGGCGTCAAGTGCAAGGGTGGAGGCCTTGTGTTCGAGCTGCGGAGATCCCACATTTTGGCTTCCATTTTGACGGCATGGGAGGAAGGAGTTGGTGGCAGTTCAAACTCTGCCTAAGACTTGGTCAAATGGTCGAATGGTGGGTGGAGAGTGATTGTAGGAGGTGGACTTGTTCAAAATAATTTGAAGTTGTGGCTTGGAGTATTTGGGGGAGTTGTGGCTGATTTCTTGGAGGGATTTTGGGGAGTGGCCGGTTGGTGGGTGAGTTAGGGGGGCTAGTGCCGAAATGCACTTTTCATTTTGTGCATTTTCGGTCACATGGGGTAAAAGCTAAAGCCTCCTTTTTGTCTTTTGTTAGCCGAATTTGCTAAAGAGTTTTCTCTCAATTTCTTCTTGAAACCAAAAGTACAAACCCCTAAAGCTTGCCGAAATTAGCTTTGATCCTTTATGTTCATTTGGTAGCCGAAATCCTATTCCTTCAACACTCTCTTCTCTTCTCAAACTTTCTTTTTCTTTCTGAAACCTTGTAAGCTGAAACTTCATTCCAAAACACCTTCTTTATTTCTTCTTTTGGCAAACCGAAACTCCACCTTCCTATACATTTTCATTTCTTCTTCTTTTCTTCCCATTCTTGCTGTTGGCCGAATATTAACCCCATTCTTTCGCACTCCATTTCTTTCTTTCACTCTGACTGAATTTTGGTGGTTGGATAAACCACTTGGCCGAATCCTCTTTTCCTTTTAGTTCAAGGTCTTAGCCGAATTTCCCCTCCCCTAGTGGTGTTGTTTCGGCCGAATATTGGTGTAGTGTTGGTGTTCACCTTGTGTTGTGCAATCGGCTAGTAGTGGGTAAGAGTTTGGCCGAATGGTCATTTTTTTTTCTTTCTTTTCTTAATCGATTTGGGTTTGATTGAGGGTCGATTTCGGCATTGGTTGAAGGGTACTAATCTCTTGTGTAGTTGACTTTATTATAGGATATCTAGATTATTGAAGGGGACAAGTGAAGCCTTCTTTCATCGATTAACCGTTTGGTAAGTAAGGGGTAAGTGATTGGTATTATTGTTGTTAGTTTAATCTTTTGATTTCGATTAAGTCAAGGATGATAAAGGGTTAACAGTTATTCTTTTCAAGGTGGTGGCCGATTGTCTTAGGAGGAACCATTGTGGTTCGGGTTTGGTTGGAAACCAAGTCAAGACTGTAGGTAAGGGTTGATAATGACTCCTGTTGGCTTAAGAGTCTTTGGCCGAATGGTCTTAGTACCTAACCCCTATGTTGTGGCCGATTGTTTTTAGGATCAAGTTGTCGAGGTGATTGAGGGATTTTAGACCGGTTCTTTGGAATTAAGGCCTTCGTTATTCCAGGTGTGTAAACTAACACACTGATTCTTAGTAATTTGTTAATAACCTATGTTGTAATAAGTGAAACAGTGGTGATTGATATGATACCCTATTGGGTATGATTTCGGACTCGGGTAAGTCAGTATTATTATGAGCTTACTGATGATCTATATGATACCATGATTATGGATGTATGTGATATGAGATATGATGTTAAACATATTGGCATGAGTGCATGACTTACATGATATGCATTAGTATGGCATGTATGGGTGATATGAGTGGAGGGGGATGATGATATCCGTGTCTTTGGGACACTGTGTCTTTGGGGACACCAGAGGTTTGGCACCTCCAGTGGTTTGGTACCACAGATGATATATTTTGTGACTTTGGGTCACCAGAGGTTTGGCACCTCAGCGTCTCGTCCCAGTTGCTTAGTACCACGGTGGGTTGGCCCCACAGTTGATTATACGGGATTGACGCCAGTGATTTGGTATCACACGATGGGTTGGCCCCATCATCGGATTTGTGACTATGGTCACCAGTGATTTGGTATCACACTGTGTCTTTGGGACACCAGAGGTTTGGCACCTCATTGCGACTCGTCCCTGTGGTTTGACACCACCGTGGGTTGGCCCCACTTGAGAGATACGGGATTGTCGCTAGTGATTTGGTATCACACGATGGGTTGGCCCCATCATCAGATTATTCGTGACTTTGGGTCACCAGTGGTTTGGCACCACACTTATGGATATCGTGACTTTGGGTCACCAGTGGTTTGGCACCACCAGTGGTTTGGTACCACACGGGGTAGAAAGGCGATACGGATGGTTAGGATCGGGTTGCATTAATTATGTTGCTATGATATGATGTGTGTTAGCATGTTGTTTTATCGGGAGCGGGATTTATGCACTGAGTCCTGTGACTCACCCACTCCTTTGACATTTCAGGTGACACTTAGACGCGGACATGGAGCCGGGATGGACTTGGGGTGCTCATGCCATGCTTAAATAAAGACTTGCTCAGTTTTTATAAAATTTGGGTACTTTAGCTTACTTATTACTATTTGATTTTGTTTTGGATTGTAAATGGCCTTTAAATTATGGTTTTTCTATGTTTATGCTTAAAGTAGAATTTTACTATGCCTTAACAAATAACTTGAGCTAAAACATGCTAAAAACCTGAAAAGACAATGATTTCAAAATTATAGAGCAATGTGTTTTAAACTATACCATCGGGTATCACACTACGATTTACTATTAAAGAAACTCAAATGATTTTCAAATCAAAACTCAATTTCCTACCATGTTAAAATGTTTTGAGTAACTATAAGAGACAACTTGAATTTTCCAAACGAAATAAACTTGTTTAACTTCTTAAAATATTTTCAAAATGACACATGAAGTTTTCAACAAATCCTGCCCAAGATTTCTACAATTTCAAAATTTTTCTCAAAGAGTTTTATCGAACTTTTAAACGAAAAACTTAACCTCTCAAATACGTTTTTCCTCGTAACATACCAGATTCGGTCGTGGTGTCTTGACCGGGTTTGGGGTGTTACAGGTATGCCACTGGTCCAACTCGCTTCAATACCCGATAAGGTCCTATAAACCTTGGACTTAACTTCCCTTTGCGACCAAATCTCATCACCTTCTTCCAAGGCGACACTTTAAGAAACACTTGATCTCCCACATCAAATTCTATTTCTTTCCGTTTGAGATCTGCGTATGACTTCTGTCTATCAGATGCTTCCTTCAGCCGTGCTCGAATCACACTAACCTTCTCTTCAGATTCCGCCACTAATTCTGGACCCAAAACTTGACGTTCCCCTAACTCCGTCCAACACGTAGGAGTGTGACACTTTCGGCCATACAGCACTTCATACGGTGCCATTCGAATACTAGCTTGATAGCTGTTGTTGTATGCAAATTCCGCCAAAGGCAAATATTCTTCCCAACTTCCTCTGAAGTCTATCACACAACCTCTTAGCATATCCTCTAACACTTCGATTACTCGTTCAGACTGACCGTCCGACTGTGGATGAAAAGCCGTACTGAAGTCCAATCTGGTGCCTAAAGCTTGATGTAGTGCTTTCCAGAACCGAGAAGTAAACCTTGGGTCCCTATCCGAGCTAATCGACACTGGCACTCCGTGCAACCTCACAATCTCCACTACATACAATCTCGCCAACTTCTGCAGAGAATAGTCGACCCGCACTGGAATGAAATGCGCGGATTTTATCAATCGATCCACTATCACCCATACCGAGTCCTTCTTAGTAGGCATAAGGGGAAGCCCACTAACGAAGTCCATGGTGATTCTCTCCCACTTCCACTGCGGAATCCTTATTGGTTGAAGCAATCCTGACGGAACTTGGTGTTCAGCCTTAACTTGCTGACACGTTAAGCACTTTCCTACGAATTCGGTAACTTCCTTCTTAAGACCTGGCCACCAAAACTGTTCCCTTAGATCCCGGTACAACTTACTACCTCCAGGATGCATAGCGTAAGGGCTACTATGCGATCCTGAAGAATCCTCTGCCTTAACTCCTTATTCTTCGGCATACAGACTTTACCCTTGAAACATAATACTCCCTCGTCATTAATGCCATAATCTTCCAACTCCACATTCTGCACTTGCCATAACTTCGTACTTAGCTCATCATCAACCAACTGTCCCTCTTTCACTTCATTCAACCACGTCGGCTTAACTTGCAATTCTGCCAGCAGACTTCCATCATCATACAGGCTTAGATGTGCAAACATCGCCCTCAGATCCGACACTACTTTCCGACTTAGGGCATCCTCCACTACATTCGCCTTGTCCGGATGATACTCTATCGAACAGTCATAGTCCTTCAGTAATTCAACCCACCTTCGCTGCCTCAGGTTCAACTCCTTCTGAGTCAATAGATACTTAAGACTCTTGTGGTCTGTGTAAATCACTGACTTTTCTCCATAAAGATAGTGCCTCCACACCTTAAGAGCAAAGACCACTGCTGCCAATTCCAAATCATGAGTTGGGTAGTTAACCTCATGTGGCCTTAATTGTCGAGACGCATAAGCGACTACTTTCTCGTCTTGCATTAGAACACATCCTAATCCGGTATGAGAAGCGTCACAATACACCACAAAATCCTTCCCTGCCTCCGGCTGAATCAAAGCTGGAGCTTCAGTCAAAACCCTCTTAAGTTTCTCAAAGCTCTCCTGTTGCTTTTCCGTCCATATGAAAGGTACTTCCTTCCTCAACAACTTCGTCAAAGGTGCGGCTATCGATGAGAATCCTTCTACAAACCTTCTGTAGTAGCCTGCCAATCCCAAGAAACTACGAACCTCAGCCACCGACTTAGGTGGTTTCCAATCTAACACCGCCTCAATCTTCCTAGGATCCACCCTTATTCCTTCTGCAGACACTACATGTCCTAAGAACGTCAGTTCCTTAAGCCAAAATTCACACTTGCTGAATTTGGCATAGAGCTTCTTCTCCCTTAACACTTGCAACACTATCTGAAGATGCTCATCATGTTCCTCCTCAGACTTGGAATACACCAGAATGTCATCGATGAACACAACGACGAACCTATCCAAGTAAGGTTGAAAAATCCGGTTCATCATATCCATGAACACAGTTGGGGCGTTCGTCAATCCAAACGGCATTACTACGAACTCAAAATGCCCATACCTTGTCCGAAAAGTTGTCTTATGGATATCCACTTCCTTCACTTTAAGCTAATGATATCCCGACCTTAGATCTATCTTCGAGAAAACTGCTACCCCCTTGAGCTGATCGAACAAGTCGTCAATCCTCGGCAAAGGGTACTTGTTCTTGATGGTCAGCTTATTCAACTGACAATAATCTATGCACATACGCATAGTTCCGTCCTTCTTCTTCACGAACAAGACCGGTGCTCCCTACGGAGACACACTGGGTCGAATAAACCCACGATCAAGCAACTCTTGGATCTGAGCCTTGAGCTCAACCAAAGCTTTGGGTGCCATTCTGTTGGGGCGATTGACACAGGAGCTGTACCAGGTAGCAAATCAATTCCAAACTCCACCTCCCTATCCGGGGGTATTCCAGGCAATTCCTTCGGAAAGACATCCACAAATTCCCTTACGATTCTAACTCCACTAACTCCCCCTTCTTTCGTATCCAACAAACAAACAAAGGCCAAGAATGCCTTGCACCCTTTCCGAACCATCTTATCAGCCTTTAGAGCAGAAACTACGTTAGATAGGTAGTTTCTTCTTTCTCCTATCATAACTACTCTCTCATCCTTTGGGGTCCTTAACTCCATTCGCTTAGCTGCACAATCCAATATAGCTCTACAGTTTGACCTAATGGGCTTACTACAGTCATCTCTCTATCAGATAGTTCAGAGGCTATGCCTAGAGTTTCAACTACTCTACATGCAACATAGGAATGAGTAGAGCCAACATCAATCAAAGCAAAGTAAGGCTTGCCAAATATAAGGAACATACCGGTTATGACGTCTGGTGCGTCTCCATCTTCCCTACGGCGAACCGCATATACCAAGCCCGACTGTCTTGCTTCTGTATTACCAGCACCTCTGCCAGGTGTTCCACGTCCTCTTCCAGCACCGTTTCCTCTACCATTCGGACCACGCCCTCGCTGAGGCTGCTGTCTGTCTCTTCCAGCTTGATTAAAACCCTGAGCTGCTAGTCGATTCCCATCCAGTTTCATAGGACAGTCCTTAATCATATGATCCTTGGACCCACACTTAAAGCATCCTCCCGTCTTCTTTCAACACTCTCCCAAGTGTTTCTTTCCACACTGGTCACATGTACGATACTGCCCTCTTGTCACAGCCTGCTGACCTCGCGGCCCATCAACTCTAGGCCTCTTCTGAACATTTCCAGATGACCCTGATGGTCCAAATCCTCTCTTCTGTTCCGGTCTGTGTTCTGCCTTACAGAGTCCTTAATCCCTTCGGCTACCTTAGCCTTCTCTACCAACACAACAAACTCCCGCTCTTGTTGCGGAGCTATCAATAACCTCAGATCATCCCTCATTCCGTCCTCAAATCGGACACAACGCTCATGCTCCGTAGCCACTATCCCTCGAGCATACCGGCTCAACCTTAGGAATTCAGCCTCGTACTCCGCCACAGACTTGTTCCCTTGAACCAGCCCCAGAAATGCCTTCCTCTGTGCATCTATATAATGAGTACCATCATACTTCTTCTGGTATGCCGCCTTACCATATTCCCAAGTGAGCTCCTCAGCCGTAGCACCATCCCGAACTGTGAGCCACCATTGATATGACTCATCGCGAAGAAGCGACACCATTCCTTTCACTTTCTCCTCAGCAGTCAGATCCAACTCATCCATAATTCGCTCGGTCGCCTCCAACCAATACTCAGCAGTGCTGGGTGCCACACTAAATACGTCACGAAACACCTCAGCTCCATTGGCTCGGAGTCACTCGGGTACAGATTTCCGAGCTCCCATATTTCCTCCTGCTCCAGCCACCATCTCCAGAACTCGCAGCACCGCCTGCGATACAGCATCATCCCATGTTTGATCTTGCTGCTCAACACCAACAGCTAGTGGTGGTACCTCATTTTTGGACCCTTGACCCGATCTAACGGGTTTCGACACGGTCATTCTGCCTCGACCACGTCCTCGCACATTACGACCACGTCCCCTAGAGCTCATGTCTACGATCGCGCTTTAATCTGATTTAAGAAATTTTATGTATTAGTATTTGTTCCACTGTTTATCCGCGAACAATTTTATGAAAAGAGCTTAATAGTAGTTCTTTCGATCAATCAAAGTTTCAAGTCTTCTACCTTAATTCACAGAAACACATCCATTCAGTAGTATCTACCATACACCTTCATTCTTCAAACATTTTTGTCGGTTCCTATCCCAGGGGTATTTCCGTCATTTATCCTACGGGGGTATTTTGGTAATAAATCGGGGTCGATTTGGAAATTTTAATAAATCAGGGCACTTTGAAATTTCAAAACTCTAGGATATTTTTGACAAATAAATCTTTCAGATCAAGGTATTGCGGAAGTTTTAGAAATCGGGGTCATTTTGGTAATTTTGTAAACCAGGGGTAATTTGGTAAATTTTCCCACTCAGCGTATCTTATTATTTTGCAAAAATAGGGGTTTCTAATATTTTGAAAAATATCTTAGTAAAAGTCGAGGGTAGTGTGGTAAAATTTTTTTTTCCAAACCAGTGGTATTTTAGTAATTTTACATCCAGGGGTATTTAGGTAATTTTGTAAATCGAGAATATTTCAAAAAAATTTTATATAGAAATAGTTTTTGCAAATCAAAAGGGTAATTTGAGGATTTTAAAACTAGGGTTTTATAAAAGTATGGCTAGTCCCTTTCGGGTTTTAATTATTGAATTTAGCCCGTGAATAAGTCCTCTTGGTTAGGGTGAATTGTCACTACGCACCAGGTAGGATTCGAGTGGAGAGGAGGTGAGTCACTAGGACTGCTTAAATACCAGGCTCCCACCGAAACCAATCCTAGACATGCGCACAATGGTTGCCACACCCTAACTCAGCGACTTAGTCACAGGTTTGTTTAATTAGGCATTAAAGTTTTATGTAATTGTTGGGGTAAACTAGTCCTATAGTTCAATACTTAATATACTATCTACGTTCCATCTATACCCTTCTACAAATCATACTATAAATCACACAATTGATAAGGGTACTTACCTGGTGGACTTCGGGTCGGAGACTTAGGTGCCATGCCAGAAAAACCTGCTTAATTCAAAAATATTTCCATAAAACTTATTTGGGCTCAATTTGAAAATGTTGTGGGCTTTAAACCAAAGGCCGAGAGTTTTAAATCTGGGCTCTGATACCAACCTAAAACACCCCAAACCCAGCCCACGAGTCTCGACCAGATCTAGTATGTTCCTCGAGTAAAAGCGGTTCAAACTTGCTTGTTTCTTTGGAAAACTTTGAGTGATTTTGGATAAAAGTTGATTTGGGTTCAAATTGAAAACATCGTTATTTTCAAAGGTTTCGTTTTAAAACTTCATGGTTATATTTCAAAACCATAAGTTTCTGGTAAAAGTCAAGTCTTTAGAGTTTATTAATTAAATTGAAATCATTTGTATTTAGGTGTCAAAACATTTTTCATTTATTATTAAGAAATGTTACTTAAACTTTAATTTGATAAGAATCGTGTCATAATAAAATAATTTAAGTGCATGCATAAACAGTTCATACTACTGGCCTTATTACATCACAACGAAACCCAAAATAAATTTAAAGTACTTAAATAAAACTAAAATGTCCAAATAAAGTAAATTTCGTGCTGAGCATGGCCACCACGAAGCTCCTGCCGACCCGGTCCATCTACTAAGTGTCACCTGGAAAGATTTCCCCAACAGGGTGAGTCAAACAGACTCAATGTGTATAACCAACACTAAGTCCTAACGATTCAGGCATTTCAGATCATACATATACATAAAGCAATTTAAATATAATGATGCAAACCTGAACCCAATCCTATATGCCATCCGCTACACATCACCCGTACCAGCCATCACACCGTGGGAACTATTAAGTCGACCCTCCATCCGCTACACACCATCGAAGGCAGTCGCTGCAGACGACGTGCTTATTGCCCTTATAAAATCGTGGCATAGCCACCAGATAATATTTTTGTGACATAAGTCACCACATTCAAATTACGTGACATAAGTCACCATATTCAGATATTTGTGGTATGAACCACCAGATCACTTCCCCTTAATATAACACCCATATGCCCCATATATCATACATATCATGCAGTCTCATGCCATAGACTTTATTTCACATTCTTATCATTATTCACATATGTGCCACATCCCAGATATTCATATTATTTATTAACATGCTGTTAAGGTTACGTACCTGAGTACTTTGTACCATTGCATGGTACCCTTGGCCACATTTCACATTATTATAACACATATATTAAAACATTGCCATAAATCTATTAAGATCTAGTGTGGGGTACACACCTGATTTACCTAGCGAGTTTACTGAAATCCTGATGAATCCCGATCTAACGCTCTAGATCTTAGTCCCTACATTCGGCCAATGCCAAGTGTTTTAACAAAAAGCCATTCGGCTACTTAATCAAATCCCGAAGGATTAAGCAACCAAAATCTTACCTTGCTGCCAATTTGATTACTAAGCAAATCCCAAAACTTTATAGTGTTTCTTCCTTGTAATCGGCTAGCACTAAATCACTTCACAGATTAGCTTCCGGCTTTTAAACGAATAAGAAACAGATCTAAATACTAAAATAGGGCCTTGGCCGAATGTTAGATTCACTTACCTTGTGAATCTCAAATCCCGAAAAGTAATCTCTTGGCTATGAAGATGTCAAAACCTACAGGGTACATGTTAGATCCACTTCTAACATTTAATCATAGTAACTGGCCCTTGGCCGAATATCACATAGCTTACCTTGCGATTTTAAAGTCCCGAACGATCCCTTCTCTTGTAGTCAAAAACTACCAAATCCTGAAACCCCCTTTCCAAGTTTCGGCCAAAGACATAAAAGGGATTAGTCTTGAACTTTTGGCTAAAAGAAAAATAGGAGAAATCGAATGACATTCAGTCTTACCCTTAATGTTGTAGTCGACAGCACCTTTGCCTGACACCACAAAGATATTCGGCTTTGAGGCTTAATGAATAATCGGCTAGGGGCTAAGGGTTACTTGAGTATTCGGCTTCCACAAGAACAAAAAGAGAGAAGTATGAGGCTTAGGAGTTTCGGCAATAGTGATCTTTAGGGAGTGGTAGATTTCGGCTAGAATAAAAGAAGAAGAAAAGCAGAACTTTGGAGAGAAAAAGAGTAAACGAAAAGGGAGGCTAATTTGCTAAATGAAATTTGGCTATTCCCTTTACTAAGCTTGGCCGAAATTCACCTTAAGAGAGTCCCTAGGCTGGCCACACTCTTCCCTTATCAGCTTCCTCATTTTTCTCCTCTTTTCTCTATTTATCACCTTATTCAAATTAATAAAAATAATCCAACATTAATCTCTTATCTTAGCTGAATTTTAGAAAGGATTAAACTCATCCCTTTAGTGCCTTAGTGCCGTCCATTTCCTTTGCTCCTTGCAGCAAAATAAAATTCTTTTCTTTGCTTCCCTTGCAACTCGAACCCAAGCCCTTCACACATGCTTGTGGCGTCACTTACTAGGCCTTAAGTGGCGCCTTGCAGCCACTTTAACAAGCCCAATTTCATGTCAAATTTCCCTTACAAATTTTCTTAAGGCCTTACCAGACTTAGTTCCCCTTCTTGAAATTTAAAATCGAATAATTTCTAAGGCATTTATCTACATTCTAAGGTTCACAAAAATTCATAGAACACATTCACAACACACATAAGCATGCAATTTCATATAATTTAATATTAATGCATAAGCTACAATTCAGGATATTACACTGATGTTACTAGTTAAATTTGGTTCGTAAAATTAATTTCGAAGAAGATTACAGGGATAAAACTGACATTTATAGGAAGAGTTATAACCACATTAGACTAGAATACGTTACAATAAAAGAAAACATTAAATATTTCAGTTTATTTAGCATTAATTTTAATTACTACAAATCTAAATATTAATTCAAAGGCACACATTTATACTTCCCTTTATAATTCTTAAATGGCTTTAAACGGATCACGAAAATAAGGTTCAATAAAGCTGATTATGTAGTACATGGGTTTCTGCGTTGAAACTGGGATTGAACTATTACGTCCACTCCAAACCAAACACCAGGACGATAATAACATATGGAAAAAATAATGTGAGATATAGTACACTTGCATTACAGGCATACATATTCGTTATGAGTGTCGTCCTATTTTTCTAATATTTTGAAGTTGTGTATGCACTTGCTATGTTGATGGTTAAAAATTCATGTGTATCTCAAAATTGAATGAGCTATACCAGATTCCTTTACCAGTGATATGTATGTGCTACAATGTACAAATAATTATACGAAACGTAAATTCTTATAACCTTGTTGTTGTTAAAAAGTTTTTATCACACTTATCATATTAGTAAAACAGAAAATGGCAACTAAATTACTAAAATTCAGAATTAATAAATCAAAAATATTTCCCGTTCTGGAATTAAGCTGATGTATGTCTTTATCGTGGGACTCCAATTCTGTTATTGTATTTTTCGTTCTACGTTAAGTTTTTTCAGTGTAAGCATTTCAACCCAATTTTACTGAAATATGAATGGAAGCTTTTAGTGGAATAAGTAATGGAAATTGGAAAATGAAAATTTCTCTTAGAGAGTTAAATTGGAAATAACAAATGATGTTATGTTTCTATAACTCTAGTAGGTATTGCCCAAATAATGGATAGGATTTAGTTTTTATATAAATTGAACCTTTTTTAACAGGCAGAATGTGGGACGTACGTCACCGACATATTTGGAGTTTCATTCTTGATATTGATAAAAAAGATTAATCTAAAGAAAGAACAATAAGAAAATCAAGTTAAGACTTTGAAGCGTTACATCACTTTCAAAGATTATTTCAAGATTGCCTCTCCTCTACGGAAAAGAAAGACGAAAAAACTAACAGATTAGTATCGGTGAAGTGAAAATGGAAAATGAAACAAGGTGTCCATAGGAAATTTACTACTACAAATTATAGTGCATGTCCTTTGGAGAATATTTCCTGGCACAATATGTGTCTTTTCAGAACTTCGAGAAATCGTATATAGTTGTTGTTCGAGATTCCGAGGGTATCGACGAGCGTGAAAATTTAGTTATCACTATTATCAGGTGTGTATACTTACACACTTTATAACTTGGTAATATATATATATATATTTATAAATATACTAATCATGTTAATAAAGTGGAAAATTATGAGATCTTGATATGATACCATGATGGGTATGAACAAGGATTCGGGTAAGTCCGTTTCGATATGATGTTAATATATGTTGATTGATATCATGATCTACGATTTTTATATGTTATATGATCATGTCAAAGTATGATGGCATGATTTATACTCTACATATATATTGGTTTGGGAATATGAGTGGAGGGGGAAGGATTTGATATCCGTGTCTTTGGGACACCAGAGGTTTGGCACCTCCAGTGTTTTGGTACCACAATATTTTGTGTCTTTGGGACACCAGAGGTTTGGCACCTCATAGCGACTCGTCCCTGTGGTTTAACACCACCATGGGTTGGCCCCACTTTTGAGATATGGGATCGTCGCCAGTGATTTGGTATCACACGTGGGTTGGCCCCACAACTTAATTATTTGTGACTTTGTGTCACCAGTGGTTTGGTACCACAGATATTTTGTGTCTTTGGGACACCAGAGGTTTGGCACCTCATAGCGACTCGTCCCTGTGGTTTAACACCACCGTGGGTTGGCCCCACTTTTGAGATATGGGATCGTCGCCAGTGATTTGGTATCACACGTGGGTTGGCCCCACAACTTAATTATTTGTGACTTTGTGTCACCAGTGGTTTGGTACCACAGATATTTTGTGTCTTTGGGACACCAGAGGTTTAGCACCTCATAGCGACTCGTCCCTGTGGTTTAACACCACCGTGGGTTGGCCCCACTTTTGAGATATGGGATCGTCGCCAGTGATTTGGTATCACACGTGGGTTGGCCCCACAGATGGATTATTCGTGACTTTGGGTCACCAGTGATTTGGTATCACATTATTGGATATCGTGACTTTGGGTCACCAGTGGTTTGGCACCACCAGTGGTTTGGTACGACACGGGGTAGAAAAGGAGTTATGGATGGCTAGGTTGGGTGCATTTTCATATATATATACATTGCTTGGTTATAAATTGTGTAAGAATGTTGCATCAAACGGGGGAAGGATTTATGCACTGAGTCTTGGTGACTCACCTTCTCCCTTATCTTTCAGGTGACTCGTAGATCGCGGATGAGGAGCCGGATGAACTCGAGGTGGCCATGCATTAAATATATTTGGTTCTACATGAACTTTGGTTTGGGTACTTTACCTTATTTAAATTTGGTTTCATATTTATTTTGGGTTTGTAATAAGGCCATTTAAATTACGATTTTGGATTATTTATATCTTTGGATATGTTTTAAATATGGCTTAGAAATTATATGATTATATATTATTTGAGCACGAAGTTTTCTAAACTACAAAACGAAATAGTTTTCAAAATCTCACCATCGGGTAATAATAAAAATCGTTTGATAGTAAAATTTCAACTCAAGTGTTTTTCGACAACTTAAATGTTTTACAAATTGAAGTTTCTACTCTCAAATGCAAACGGTTTACAAAGTAATAATTCGGGATTGTCAACTTAGTTTTAAAAGATTTACTTACGGGATTTTAAAAGTAAACTATCATGCACCTATTTTTTTTTAAATTAAATCGGTAACTCAATTTTCTCCAAAACGTTTTCCTCTGTGACATACCAGATTCGGTCGTGACGTATTGGTCGGGTTTGGGGTGTTACAGCGAATCTGATGTTACTAGTTAAATATTGTTTGTAAAATTAATTTCGAACAAGATTCACAGTGAAAAAAACTGGCATTTATAGGAAGTGTTATAACCACATTAGACTAGAATACGTTACAATAAAAGAAAACATTAAATGTTTCAGTTTAATTAGCATTAATTTTAATTACTACAAATCTAAATATTAATTCAAAGACACGCATTTATACTTCCCTTTATAATTCTTAAATGGCTTTAAACAGCTCACGAAAATACGGTTCAATAAAGATGATTATGTCGTACATGGGTTTCTGCGTTGAAACTGGGATTGAACTATTACGTCCACTCCAAACCAAACACCAGGATGATAATAACATATGGAAAAGGCAATGTGAGATATAGTACACTTGCATTACAAGCACACATATTTGTTATGTGTGTCATCCTATTTTCCTAATATTTTGAAGTTGTGTATGCACTTGCTATGTTGATGGTTAAAAATTCACGTGTATCTCAAAATTGAATGAGCTATACCAGATTCATTTACCAGTGATATGTATGTGCTACAATGTATAAATAATTTTGCGAAGCGTAAATTCTTATAACCTTGTTGTTGTTAAATAGTTTTAATCATACTTATCATATTAGTAAAATGGAAAATGGCAACTTAATGATTGAAATTCAAAATAAATAAATCAAATTATTTCTCGTTCTGAAATTAATCCGATGTATGTCTTTATCGTGGGACTCCAATTCTGTTATTGTATTCTTCGTTCTATGTTAAGTTTTTTCGGTGTAAGCATTTCAACCCAATTTTACTGAAATATGAATGGAAGCTTTTAGTGGAATAAGTAATGGAAATTGGAAAATGAAAATTTCTCTTAGAGAGTTAAATCGAAAATAACAAATGATGTTACGTTTCAATAACTCTCGTAGGTATTGCCCAAATAATGGATAGTGTTTAGTTTTTATATAAATTGAACCTTTTTTAATAGGAAAAAAATTGGCATTTATAGGAAGTGTTATAACCACATTAGACTAGAATACGTTACAATAAAAGAAAACATTAAATATTTCAATTTAATTAGCATTAATTTTAATTACTACAAATCTAAACATTAAATCAAAGACACACAATTATACTTCCCTTTATAATTCTTAAATGGTTTTAAACGGATCATGAAAATAAGGTTCAATAAAGATGATTATATCGTACATGGGTTTCTGCGTTGAAACTGGGATTGAACTATTACGTCCACTCCAAACCAAACACCAGGACAATCATAACATATGGAAAAAGCAATGTGAGATATAGTACACTTGCATTGTAACATCCCGAAATTGGGCCTAGGAAAATTGGGCCCAATGGGCCTTGGGCGTACGAATGTTTAAAATTTTTGAGAATATGAGAATGTCATTATTGCAAGTTGGACTTATTAGTTAAGTGAATTTGGAAGGTTACGAGGTTTCTAGGAAGTTCCGGGTTCAAGATGGGCTATAGAAAAAATTTTGTGTTTAAGCATTTAAGGAGAGTAGGCAAGTAGCATCAAGACTTAAGGAAATAAGTGTGCATTTTACTAGCACAAGGAGTCTATTGGTAAAGTGGCAAGTGGCGTGTGGAAGTGTACTAATGGTCTGAGGTTCGAATCCCAACTAGTGCAAATATTTTGGATTAAATTTTTGTTGTACTATAAGGCAAGTGTCGGCCAAGGCTTTAATATGGTAAGTAAGACTTTTTAATTATGGAAAGGTGGCTAAGGATTATGGTAAGGAGGAGGATAAGGGATAATGAAGGAAAGAAGGAAAAAGAAAAGGAAAGAGTAGGGAACATGTTGGCTTAAGGTGTGGAAAATGTTTTGGAAAGAAATTGTTGGTCAACATCCATCCTTTGGCAAGGGTTACACACGGTTTTGTTAGGAGGAAGGAAGGGCCGAATTTTGGCTAGCCATTTTGTTAGTTTTTGTGCTTGAGAGGTATTTTTTTCTTTTGTTTGAACATTTGTGTTTCTTTCTAAACCTTTTTCCCTTTCTTGCGAAATCACTCTAGGCCAAAATAATTCATTGTTTCCCTTTGTTTTGCCGAATCACTAAAGTCATTTTGGTACTTTCTTTTCCAATTTCTTTTCCCCTTGCTTTGGCCGAAACCTCCTAGTCTATTTGGTCAATTCTTTTTCTTCTTTTCCTATTCACTATTCCTTCAATCTTTCTCCATTTCCTTCTACTAACCAAATCTTGATCATCCTCTTCTCCATCTTACAAGTTGGACTTTTCTTTTTCGATTAAACCGGGTAAGTGTCTTTATTCAAATCATTTCATTCTTTTTCTCTCCTTAACTGATTGAGTGTCCCTCATATCTTAATCGTTATTTTTGTAGCGTAATAGTGGGAATGATGAATCTATCACTTTTGATTCATCCGTAGCCATAGGTACAATCGATAAGTAGTAGTTCTCTCTTTGTCAATAACTTTGTTTCATTCGAGTTCTTCCTTAATAATCATGTGTTCTTCTTTCTCTCTCGTTGGGTATGAGTTACATCGTTGGGCTTAGGACTTTCAATAAGGTGAAGGAGCACAAGTGATTTGTATTAACCAAATCGTTATCGTCGACTCGTCAAGCAAGTGGGGTAGAACATTGTCATAAGATTTGTTTCGGCCGAAGGTGGGATAATTTACTAACAACTCTTGCGCTCACCAAATATTGTTAGGACGGGATTTCAGTAGCCAATGGGTAGGATCGATTCTTGGTGCACTGAGGGAGATCACATTCGTGGTGTTGAAATCGGTAGAAAGCACAACTCGTAATCAAGGTGTGTAATCTCATACCATTTTTCATGGGTTTAAGATTGATAACATATTGGAAACAAATCGCTATGGTTAAAATCGTAATATGGTGTAAAGTGGGAAAAATGGCCTAAATTACACTATTTTGATAAAATTGACAAAATCGGTTATAACACTGAGAATTTCGAAAATGCCCCTAAAGGGCCGAAATACGAAATTGCCCCTAATGGGCTAATTTGATAGATTGCCTTAATGGGTCGATTTGATAGATTGCCTTAATGAGCCGATTTGATATATTGCCTTAATGGGCCGATTTGATATATTGCCTTAATGGGCCGATTTGATATATTGCCTTAATGGGCTGATTTGATAGGTTGCCTTAATGGGCTGATTTGCAAGTGTTACAATGGGCCGAATTTTTGTAATGAATCTCTGAATTAATTATTGTTGTTTATATTTGTAAATATCATGGTTTGCTATGTATGATGCATTTACATGATTTTGCATGGGATGGGAAAATGCTAAAGAAGAGAAATGTAGCCTGGTAGCTCTGCCACATTCTGATTCTGGTGGCTCTGCCACAAATTCTAATAATGGCTATGTGCCTAGCATTTGAACTAACAACTCTGTGTCGATCATATTTACCCAAGGCTGTGTGCCGATTATATTACCGTAAATGATATCTGGTGGCTCTGCCACAATCTGTATAGTGCCTATGCCACGCATAATTACGACTCTGGTGGCTCAACCACAAATATTATAAATGGCATCTTGCCTGCGTTTATAAATGGCTACTGGCCTGCGAATTATTATATTAAATGGCATTTAGCCTGCGTTTTGGTATGTTTGGCGGGGTGGGTTGACTTGATCCCCACAGGTGTGATGGGATGGTACGGGTGATGTGTAGCGGATGGATTACTCAGATAGGCTGGATTGCATACATTGCATATATGTATATTCTGTTATGTAAATGGGCTTCGGTCAACGTCATGCGTTATGGGCTCAGGCCCAAGTTTTTACTAAACGGGTTCAGACCCAGTGGACGACGGTAAGGGGATTATACACTGAGTTCTAGTAACTCACCCCTTTTCCTTAACCCTTGTAGGTAATGCTCAGTGATGTGGACTTGGCCCAAAGATGACTCGGTGGAGGCCATACTTCAGAAATGGTATTTCTAACTTTATTAAATTTTCTTTTCTATTTATTTCGCTACTATTACTATTTTGGGTTTTAAAGTTGTAATAAGGCCTCTGGACTATCTTATTTTGCTTTATGGTTGGGATGTTTTTATTATTTTTCTTAAATTGTTTTTAAAGGATTTTTTTTAAAAAAATATAAATAATGGTTTCCGAAATTGATTAATAAATGGATTTAATAGCAAACTTTTACAAATAAGTTAACAGAGAAATTCTCTTTCGAATTATCAACGAAATTTTCAAAAGACTCGGATTCTCTTTCGAATTTTCAACGTCATTTTTAAAAGTCATGGTTTTAAAGTTCACTACCTCGATTTTCTACTCATCAACCAATCTTTCAAAAATAGCTATATTTTATCAAATATTTACATACAAAACTTGATTACTTAAACACAACCAAGTAAAGCCTATTTTAGTAAGAATCACATGATGTTTCCACTTTCTTCATATGACATGTCAGATCTGGTCATACCGCATGGGCCGGGTTTGGGGAGTTACATGCATTACAGGCACACATATTCATTATGTGTGTCGTCCTATTTTTCTAATATTTTGAAGTTGTGTATGCACTTGCTATGTTAATGGTTAAAAATTCACGTGTATCTCAAAATTGAATGAGCTATATGAACATGTCTATCAGTCGAGTTTTAAAATTTATAAATAGAATGATTGAACCTGGAAACTAACTCTGACAACGATTAAA
Source organism: Gossypium australe (assembly GCA_005393395.2). NCBI lineage: Eukaryota > Viridiplantae > Streptophyta > Magnoliopsida > Malvales > Malvaceae > Gossypium > Gossypium australe. The sequence goes on from CM016618.1 coordinate 22,140,336, forward strand.
GGCAAGTGTACCTATCGAATAGTAGTATAGCTTAGGCAAGACCGGATTGTCGAACCCAAAGGAACTAAAAGTACTAACACTAACTTTCTTTTTATTATCAAGCCTAAAATAAGTGAAGTTGCTATAATCTAATCTAAATTAACTACTAAGCTAAAGGCACAAAGACAAAAAGGATGAATTGGAGAAATAACTTTAGGAAAAACTCAGTTGATTGTGACGATACCCTTAGGAAGAATCCACCTAGACTACACTTGTTATTTAACACTGAACCATACGATTTATTCACTTAAGTTGATCCGTAGGACTCCTTAACGTATATTAAACCTTCTCTCGAGGTGAATAACGTCTAACCCTAGGTTAATTAACGAAAATATTTTTCTCACTTAATAACCCCCTAGAATAGTAGTAAATCGATCTATGGACTTCCATATTAGGTTTCACCCTAATCCGGCAAAGTTTCATCACCCTATCTCTAGGCATGCGAACAACTCCGCTGTAATTATGCTAGATCTATGAATAGGTAGGGACTTTAGCCACACCACCTAAACACATCATACTTGAATCAATATTCGCAAAATATTAACACAAGAATTAAGCACACATAATTAAGAACAAATCAAGTATTTATCTGATAATTCAGAAAACAATAACAAGATTCATCTAGTTTCATCCTCTTCAAGTATCTAAGGGGTTTAGTTCATAACAAATAAAGAAAACATCTCGAGAGAAAAGATAAAACAAAACATAAGAAATCCCTAAAACTCCCTGAAGGAATTGAAGGAGAGATCCCCCGCCTTGAGTAGAATCTCGGCTTCTTGAGATAGATCAACTAGCTTATCTTCGAGTGATTCCCACAAATCTGACCTTCTCGGCTTGGCTCCTTGGCCTAGCTTAATCCCCAGTCAAAGGTGGTACTTAGGGGGTATATATAGGCTCTTGGAATGCGATTCTTTCTCCCTAAGTATCCTTTTCCGACTGAAATTGTTCATTGCCACGACAGGGGCATGGCCATGTCACACGCCCGTGTGACTAGTCTTTGAGCAGTGTTCGGATTTCTTTAATGAGGCATGGTCGTGTAAATTAGGGTTCAGGCCGTGTTCTAGATGCTCAACAAGGCACGGCCGTGTGGGCTTTAGTTCAGGCCGTGTCGATCTCTTGCTATGGCCCTTTTACTCTGTTTTGGGCCCGTTTTATGTTCTTTTCATCCTCGGGTGCTTTCCTGGGTTTAAGACACGAAAAGAAAGGATTAAGAGCACCTTTTTATATAAATCAAGGGATAAATCATCAAAAAGTAAGCTAAATGTGGGATTAAAATATGTTACTTTTAAGGTTTATCAAATACCCCCACACTTAAGCTTTTGCTTGTACTCAAGCAAAATTCTCAACTTACAATTAAAATGAACTTTCCTTAATTCATAATTCTTATCAACAATGCCTCATCATAATTGATAGCTAATTTATACATGGATAATTCAACTCAAAGAGTCCTAAAGATTCAAACAAGATAAGTCATACATTTGTATAGCGAAAATGTAGGTGTCTCCCCTTATCTAAATAATTACCTTTAGTTCAAAACCGATAAGGATTGATATCCTCACAAAAGATGCACTCAAATCACTCTTAAGTGTTTAAGGTTTAGGAAAATAATCACTCATAAGTCGAACCTGAAAAGTTAATCCCATAGGCTTGCCTGAAAATCAAATCTCCACCACTTTAAAATGAGATGATAAACAGATCAAAAGGTCTTTGTCAGGGTTGTAACGGGGCTAGTGTTAAAGGTGTGGATAAAGGCTAAAATTAGAAGGTTAGAATTGAGATTGAATTGACAGTACCTACCTAAAAATTACTGAAATAATAATTATATCAATTGAAAAGTAATAAACCAAGTAATACGAGATTTTTCTTTTTTTAAGAGCAATTCGATAATAAATGATAAATTGAACTACTAAAATAATATAATTAGGTAACTAATCAAATCAAATCTCGACATAAGGGTAGTCAAAAGGAATGGTGATAACAAATACAAAGGGGTTTTGGGTTAATATTAGCTGGTGAGTCAATAAAAAGGGTTGTTAGGATCAATGGGGTTCACTAGGGGTTAATTGTGAAGGTGGGCTTTTTAGTGGAGTGAGTGGGTTAAAACCTAGGTGCCTTTTTCATCCCTGTGTATGAAATCAATGGTGTGGTCTCAACATGTATAATTGAGGCAAGTTCTAGAATAACAATTCATAGTTGGCACACTCATAATCCAAAGGTGAGCATGAAAAAGGGATATATGCTCTATAAGGCTCAAAATCTCACAAAAATATGGGTTTTTTTTTTATATCATCCTCATATATTTCAAATTTCAAGGTAATATTTAAACTTAGGTTAACAACCTAGTGAGAATTTTAATTCTGAAAATTAGACTTATCATGCTTGATTCTCTAGTATCTTAAAATTTCAATTATCAATGCACGATTATCAATGACTTATTCAGAAACATGTCAATAAAAATCATAAATCATCAGAAATTTCATCCTAATTAGTAATATGAGGAAGTTACTTTAAAAATAAGAGTAAATTCAAGGATTTGAGAATAATGAAGAAAGAGATGAGAGAATAAAAGAAAAACGAGGAAAAAGATGAATACTTTGCTTGATAAATTCGGCTACCCACTCCAAGACTGGCTTTACCTTGTTATTTTCCTATTTTCTCTCTTTCTTATCTATTAAAAAAAAAATCTAAAATAAATCCTTATTTATCTCATTCCTTAGTCGAAATTTCCAAGGAGTTTAAGCACATCTTAAACTCATTCCTAAGTCTCCTAATGCCGTCCATTACCATTCTCTCTTTGCCAAAAAATAAAAGCTTTATTTAGCTTCCCATGCGACTCGAACCTTGGCCCACTTGCACCTGTTGTGGCGTCATTTACAGAGGCCCTAAGTGGCGCCTCCAAGCCACTTAACCAAGCCTATTTGTGTGTCATATTTCACATATAATTTCTCTTAAGGCCCTACTAAGCTTAGCTCCCTTATTAAAACTTAAAATATGATATTTTCTAAATCTTTCTCCCATACTCTAGGGTTCCCAGAATTCATAAAAACACATTCATACACACAAAGGCATGCTTTCACATTCAATTAAGCAATTATGCATAAGCCATAATCCAGGATATTACAGTTCTACCCCCTTAAAATAATTTCGTCCTCGAAATTACCTGGCTGAAATAAGTGAGGGTATTGCTGTAGCATTGCTTCTTCTGGCTCCCACGAAGCTTCTTCCGATCCATGATTTCGCCATAACACTTTGACTAAAGGCACTGATTTCTGTCGTAACACTTTAGCATCTCTTTCCAAGATCTGAATCGGCTCTTCCTCGTAAGACAAATCTGGCCTTAGCTCCACCTCTTCAACCGGAACTACATGAGACGGATCCGATCGATAACGACGTAGCATGGACACATGGAATACGTCGTGCATCTGCTTCAACTTCGGTGGCAACTCCAATTGATATGCCACTGGTCCAACTCGCTTCAATACTCGATAAGGTCCTATAAACCTTGGACTCAACTTCCCTTTTCGACCAAATCTCATTACCTTCTTCCAAGGTGAAACTTTAAGAAACACTTGATCTCCAACATCAAATTCGATTTCCTTCCACTTGAGATCTGCGTACGACTTCTGCCTATCAGATGCCTCCTTCAACCGTGCCCGAATTATCTCAACCTTCTCTTCGGACTCTGTTACAATTTCTGGACCCAAAACTCGAGGTTCCCCTAATTCCGTCCAGCACGTAAGAGTGCGACACTTCCGTCCATACAACGCTTCATACGGTGCCATCCGAATACTAGCTTGATAGCTGTTGTTGTATGCAAATTTTGGTAACGGCAAATATTCTTCCCAACTCCCTCTGAAGTCTATCACACAGCCCCTCAACATATCCTCCAACACTTGGATTACTCGTTCAGACTGCCCGTCAGACTGTGGATGAAATGTCGTAGTGAAATCCAACTTGGTGCCCAAAGCTTGATGTAGCGCCTTCCAAAACTGAGAAGTAAACCTTGGATCCCTATTCGAGATGATTGATACCGGAACTCTATGCAACTTTACTATTTTTGCCACATACAGCCTCGCTAACTTCTGCAGGGAATAATCCACTCGCACTGGAATAAAATGCGCTGACTTTGTCAACCGATCTACTATCACCCATACCGAGTCCTTCTTAGTAGGCGTAAGGGGAAACCCACTAACGAAGTCCATTGTGATTCTCTCCCACTTCCACTGCGGAATCTTTATTGGCTGAAGCAACCCTGACGGAACTTGGTGTTCAGCCTTAACTTGCTGACATGTTAAGCACTTACCGACAAATTCTGTAACTTCCTTCTTAAGACCAGGCTACCAAAACTGTTCCCTTAGATCTCGGTACAGCTTACTACCTCCAAGATGCATAGCATAAGGGCTACTATGCGATTCCAGAAGAATCATCTGCCTTAACTCCTTATTCCTCGGCATACAGACCTTACCCTTGAAACACAATACTCCCTCGTCATTAATACCATACCCTTCCAACTCTCCATTCTGTACTTGCTGTAGCTTAGCACTTAACTCATCATCAACCAACTGTCCCTCTTTCACTTCATTCAACCATGTCGGCTTAACCTGCAATTCTGCCAGCAGACTTCCATCATCATACAAGCTCAAATGTGCAAACATCGCCCTCAGATCCGACACTACTTTCTGACTTAAGGCATCTGCCACTACATTCGCCTTGCCCGGATGATACTCTATTGAACAGTCATAGTCCTTCAGTAGTTTGACCCATCTTCGCTGTCTCAGGTTTAACTCCTTCTGAACTCTTGTGGTCTGTGTAGATCACTGACTTTTCTCCATAAAGATAGTGCCTCCACACCTTAAGAGCAAAGACCACTGCCGCCAATTCTAAATCATGAGTCGGGTAGTTAACCTCGTGTGGCCTTAATTGTCGAGACGCATAAGCGACTACTTTTCCGTCATGCATCAGAACACACCCTAAACCTGTATGAGAAGCATCGCAGTATACCACAAAGTCCTTTTCTGCCTCAGGCTGAATCAAAACCGGAGCTTCAGTCAAAACCGTCTTAAGCTTCTCAAAGCTCTCCTGTTGCTTATCTGTCCAAACGAAAGGTAATTCCTTTCTCAGCAACTTCGTCAAAGGTGCAGCAATCGATGAAAACCCTTCCACAAACCTTCTGTAGTAGCCTGCCAAACCCAAGAAACTACGAACCTCGGCCACAGACTTAGGTGGTTTCCAATCTAATACCGCCTCAATTTTCCTAGGGTCCACCCTTATTCCTTCTACAGACACCACATGTCCTAAGAACGCAACTTCCTTAAGCCAAAATTCACACTTGCTGAATTTGGCATAGAGCTTCTTTTCCCTCAACACTTGCAACACAATCCAGAGATGCTCATCATGTTCTTCTTCAGACTTAGAATACACCAGGATGTCGTCGATGAACACAACGACGAACCTATCCAAGTATGGTTGAAAAACCTGGTTCATCATATCCATGAACGCAGCTGGGGCGTTCGTCAACCCAAACGGCATTACTAGGAACTCAAAATGCCCATATCTTGTCCGGAAAGCTGTCTTATGGATATCCACTTCCTTCACCTTATGCTGATGATATCCAGACCTTAAATCTATCTTTGAGAATACTGCTGCCCCTTGAGCTGATCGAACAAGTCGTCTATCCTTGGAAAAGGATACTTGTTCTTGATAGTCAGCTTATTCAACTAACGATAGTCTATGCACATACGCATAGTTCCGTCCTTCTTCTTCACGAACAAGACTGGTGCTCCCCATGGAGACACACTGGGTCGGATAAACCCACGATCCAGCAATTCTTGGATTTGGGCCTTAAGCTCAACCAACTCCTTGGGCGCCATTTTGTACGGAGTGATTGACACAGGAGCTGTACCAGGCAACAAATCTATCCCGAACTCCACTTCTCTATCCGAGGGTATTCCAGGTAACTCCTCCGGAAAGACATCCACAAAGTCCCTTACAGTTCAAACTCCACTAACACCTTCTTCCTTTGGATCCAACGCACTAACGAAAGCCAAGAATGCCTTGCACCCTTTCCGGACCATCTTATTAGCCTTTAAAGTGGAAACTACGTTAGACAAGTAGTTTCTTCTCTCTCCTATCATAACTACTTCCTTATCCTCTGGGGTCCTTAACTCCATTCGCTTAGCTGCACAATCCAAAATAGCTCGATATTCTACCAGCCAATCCATGCAAAGTATGAGATTGAATTCTCTGAAAGGTAGTTCCATTAAGTCGGCAGAGAATATCACGCCCTGAACCTCTAAAGGCACTTTTCGAAACATCTTATTCACCACTACAGTTTGACCTAGTGGGCTTACTACAGTCATCTCCCTATCAGAAAGTTCAGAGGCTATGTCTAGAGTTTCAACTACTCTACATGCAAAGTATGGCTTGCCAAAAACAAGGAACGTACCGATTATGACGTCCGGCGCGTCTCCATCCTCCCTCCGACGAACCGCATACACTAGACCCGACTGCCTTGCCTCTGCATTACCAACACCTCTGCCCGGTGTTCCACGTCCTCTTCCAGCACCATTTCCTCTACCATTCAGACCACGACCTCGCTGAGGCTGCTGTCCGCCTCTTTCAGCCTGATTAAAACCCTGAGCTGCTGGTCGACCTCCGTCTATCTTAATAGGACAGTCCTTGATCATGTGGTCCTTGGACCCACACTTGAAACATCCCCCTGTCTTCTTCCAGCACTCTCCTAAGTGCTTCTTCCCACATTGATCACAAGTACGATATTACCCTCCAGTACTAGTTTGCTGACCCCACGACCCATCTACTCTAGGCCTTTTCTGAACATTCCCAGATGACCCTGACGACTCGAATCCTCTCTTCTGCTTGTTCCGGTCCGTGTTCTGCCTCACAGCGTCCTTAATCCCTTCAGCTACCTTAGCTTTCTCTACTAATGCAAAAAACTCTCGCTCCCGATGTGGAGCGATTAACAACCTCAGGTCATCCCTTAGTCTGTCCTCAAACCAGACACACTGCTCATGCTCCGTAGCCACTACTCCTCGGGCATACCGGCTCAACCTCAGGAATTCAGCTTCATACTCCGCTACGGACTTGTTCCCTTGAACCAGCCCCAGAAACGCCTTCCTTTGCGCATCAGTGTAATGCCTGCCAACATACTTCTTCTGATATGCCGCCTTAACATATTCCTAAGTAAGATCCTCAGCTGTGGCACCATCCCGAACTGTGAGCCACCATTGATACGTTTCATCGCGTAGCAGCGCCACCATTCCTTTCACTTTCTCCTCAGGGGTCAGATCCAGCTCATCCATAATTCGTTTCGTCGCCTCCAACCAATACTCAGCTGTACTGGGTGCCACGCCAGATACTCCACGAAACACTTCAGCCCCATTGGCTCGGAGTCGCTCAGGTACCGATTTCCGAGCTCCCATATTTCCACCCGCTCCAGCCACTATTTCAAGAACTCGCAGCACAGCCTGTGATACAGCATCATCCCCCGTCTGATCTTGCTGCTCAACACCAACAGCTGGTGGTGGTGGCAGTGGTACCTCATTTTCAGACCCTTGACCCGATCTAACGGGTTCCGACACGGTCATTCTACCCTGACCACGTCCACGACGACCACGTCCTCTAGAACTCATAGCTTACGTCGCGCTTTAATCTGATTAAGAAATTTTATGTATTAGCTTTTGTTCCACTGATTATCCGCGAAGAAGTTTTATGTAAAGAGTTTAGTAGGAGTTCTTTCGAGCGATCAAAGAGTTTTATGGACTCAGAGACTAGCGGTTTTCGGCTTTTGAGATCTAGATGATCCGATATACTTCGATTCTCGAAATATCGCCCCAAGGATGAGAACACATGAACAGTCAAAAAGTTACTCAAAAGATAACCCTGCCACCCTCTTTAGCCTTTTGGCTTAAGCCTCCAAAAACCAAAAGAGATGGGAAAGAAATAGAAGAAATCGCCCCTTACCTGAACACAGAGGATTCAAATCACACCTAGGAGGAATCGACACAAGCACTACAAAAGAAGAAATTTGGCAATATCAGGGAAGAAAAGAGCCGGAAATAAACAAAAGAACTATAGGTGGAACTTAAGAGTTTTCAGCTTTAGAGGAGATAAAGAAGAAAGATGTAGAAACAAAGGCTACGGAAATTTGGTTTTAGCATAAGAGTGGAGATGAAAGAATGGGATTAGGGGTTTCGGCTTAAGCAGAGAATGAGAGAAAAGAATGAGAGAAAAACCCAAATGCCGAAATTGAAGAAGAGAATGGGAGAATATAACCCTGATGCCAAAAATAAAAAGATATTCCCCTCATTTGAACCAAATTTTGGCACTTACTACACAAAAGTCGAAAATGCCCTATTTGAAAACTCAAAACTCACCCTACTAATAGGGAAATTTTGGCACCCCTAAGCCACCACAAAACCGTTTCCCCTACCTCTTAGTGTTAGAAATTCGGCCACCACCTTGACCAATAGATTATTCCTAAACTTTCTACCCTTATCTTCATCTGGTCACTCATCCTCAAGTGGCATGAATAACACCACCTCTTCCTCCCTTTTAACATTCACTTTATCAGCCACATTATCCCCATTATCCATTCTATTAATCTCCTAAATTCGAGCATCCTAGCCGCCCCCAACTCTCCTCTCCTTTGACGCCAAAAACATTTAAAATAAGTGGGTAATGCGACTCGAACCTTGGACCTCTTTAGCTGACGCCACCTCCTTGCTCTCTAAGTGGCGCCACACTGCCACTGGGCCACAAGCCCATTTGTGTCTTAAAACACAGATAACATCTTTTAAGCCCTATCCTAACTGGCTTTCCACTAGAATGTCCAAACAAAAAATTCGATTAAGGCCTCAACCCAATCCCTGAGCCCGTTCTTAACCCTTTAAACACCCTAACTAGCACATCAAGCATAACATAATCACCATAACATATTAAATGTGAAGCCCCACCAACTCAGGATGTTACAGCATGTGATGTTAGTTTGATTGAATTTTGAGTCTAATATGACATGCATGATATCTTCTAGATTGTCTTCATTTAGGAAGTTAATCTTACTATGCATGCTGGGACAAAAGAGGTTCCTTTTGAGAAATTAAAATATGCTTGAATGATTTGCATATTGAGTACAATTGGTGTATGCAATAGAAATAAATAAATTGCATAATTAATTGTAGCTTGATTATGCACATATCAATAGATTGAAGTGTGCATTGGATGACTGAGTGTTGTTTCTATTTGATTTTGGTATAATAAGTGTACATGTGATCTCATATAGTTTTATCTGAGTGCCATGATTTATCACATAGTTAAGAATTAACTCACATGCATAATTATATACGTGTATTAGGTTAAGGTAACTTGATTGATTAAATGAAATGAACCAATTTGTAAATTGTTGCAAGGAACCATCCGAAGTATGTTTTAAGAAATTGAATTTGATACATATTACATGCAGGAGTAATACTTTTAATTATTTGTATTTTTCTATATATGATGGTTTATCTATAACTTATGTGATTAGTTAAAAGTTGTGTCTTAACCTGTAATGCCGTAACCTTAATCCGACGACGGATACGGGTTAGGGGTGTTACAATATGGGTGTTACATTTGGTTGGTATCAGAGCTACAGTTTAGCCGATTCTCGGACTAATGTAGCGTGTCAGAGTCTAGCTATACATGCAATATATTTGGATTGTTATAGTGTGATGAATCCTGATATGTAAAATGTGATTTTCGTATAGTAATGGATCTCAAAAGAGCCATAGCTGACGATGTAGAAAGTAATGCACCTGCTCCCGCGCAAGGAACAGCGCCCTCTGAGTCGAGACCGGCTACGAGCGGTCAAGAGTGAGAAGCTAAACAAACTTTCTTCCAGATGATGAGTGAGCGGTTCACTCAGTTTGTAAAGAATAACCCGACCATTTTGCAACCCCGCCCCCAGTTAATCCCCCTCAGACTGCAGTTGTGCCACCAGTTATGCATCCAAATCTGTTGAATAAACCTCCTGTTGACAAGATCCGTAAGTATGAGGCCGAAGAATTCTGGGCTACTAAATATGATGATGCTGAAAAGGCCGAGTTCTGGATTGAAAATACTATCCGGGTACTTGATGAAATGTCCCTAACACCGGAAGAGTGCATTAAATGTGTTGTATTGTTACTTTGTGATGCAGCTTATCAATGGTGGAAAACTTTGATTTCTGTGATTCCGAGAGAATGAGTTTTATGGGACTTCTTTCAAATTGAGTTCCGGAAGAAATATATCAGTGAAAGATTCATTGATTAGAAATGAAAGGAATTTCTGGAATTGAAACAAGGCCGTATGACTGTTTCGGAATATGAACGAGGATTCGTGAGACTGAGTTAGTATGCCCGGGAATGTAGATCATTTGAAGCTATAATCTGCAAAAGATTCTAAGATGGCCTTAATAAAGACATCCATTTGTTAGTCAGGATTTTAGAAATAAAAGAGTTCGTTGTACTCGTTGACCGAGCTTGCAAAGCTAACACTCAGAAAAGATAAGAGAAAAGCTGAGTTTGAGGCTCGAGATGTGAGAAAGAGATTTCAGAGTAAATCATTTCAATCTGCTTCAAAAAGATTCAGGGACGATCAAAGTCATTTTAGAGATAACATGGGACATTTGAACAGAAATCAAGTTAGATCGAAAATGAGTTCCAAAACTCCAGCAACTTTAATAGCCAGTGTTGGTAATGTCCGGACTGAGATACCTGAATTTAAACATTATGAAAAAAGACATCCGGGAAGCTGTAGATTAAATGACAAAGCTTGCTTCAGGTGCGAGTCACTTGATCATTTTATCCGAGACTGTCCTGAGTCTATTGAGCCAGAGACTGTTCAGAATCTGAGATCTGATAATGCACCTGTGAGAGGTAGACCATCGAAGAATATAAGAAATGTTAGTTGTAGGCAGAGAACTACGAGAGACAATGTTGTCAGATCTGAAGCTAGAGTGCTAGCCAGAGCGTATGCTATCCGAGCTCGAGAAGAAGCCTCATCACCTGATGTGATAACTGGTACTTTTACTCTTTATGATACTTCTGTGATTGATTTGACAGACCCTGGTTCTACACATTCATATATATGCATGAATTTCGTATTCAACAAGACTTTGCTTGTAGAGTCTACTGAATTTGCTATAAAAGTATCGAACCCCTTAGGTAAAAATGTCCTTGTTGACAAAGTATGCAAGAACTGTCCGTTAATGTTTCAAGATATATGTTTCTCTGCTGATCTAATGCTTTTACCATTTGATGAGTTCGATATTATTCTGGGTATGGATTGGTTGTTTATGCATAATGCTATTGTGAACTGTAAGAGAAAGACTATAGATTTGAGATGTCTGAATGACGAGACTGTACAGATTGAGCCTGATGATTTGAATGGATTGCATGTTGTGATATCTGTTTTGAAAGCTCAGAATTATGTGAAAAAGTATTACGAGGCATACTTTGCTTATATGATTGATTCAAGAGTATCTGAGAAGAAAGTTGAATTTGTGCCTATTGTTTGTGAGTTTTCTGATGTGTTTCCTGAAGAGTTACCGGGTTTACCTTTGATTCGTGAAGTTAAGTTTGGTATTGATTTGTTTCCTAGGACTACGCCTATTTTGATAGCTCCGTATAGAATGGCACCAACAGAGTTGAAAGAATTAAAGTCCCAATTACAAGAATTGACAGAGAGAGGGTTTGCTAGATTGAGTTTCTCGCCTTGGGGTGCTCTTGTTCTATTTGTGAAAAAGAAAGATGGCACGATGAGGATGTGTATTGATTATCGTCAGTTGAATAAGGTGACAATAAAGAATAAATATTCGTTGCCTCGAATAGACGATTTATTTGATCAGTTAAAAGGAGCTACTGTGTTTTTAAAGATTGATTTGAGATCGAGATACTATCAGTTGAGAGTTAAAGATTCAGACATTCCAAAGACTACTTTCAGAACGAGGTACGGGCATTATGAATTTTTAGTTATGCCATTTGGATTAACCAATGCTCCTGCTGTCTTTATTGATCTGATGAATAGAATTTTTAGACCTTACCTAGATCGATTTGTTGTGGTGTTTATAGATGACATACTGATTTATTCACGTGATGAAGATGAGCATGCATAACATTTGAGATTTGTGTTGCAAACTTTGAGAGAAAAGCAATTGTACGCGAAATTTAGCAAATGTGAATTTTGGTTACACGAGGTTAGTTTTCTGGGGCATATTGTGTCAGCATCTGGAATCCCAGTAGATTCGAGCAAGATTTTTACTATCTTGAACTGGAAACCTCTGAAGAATGTGTCTGAAGTCCGTAGTTTTCTGGGCTTAGCTAGTTATTACCGCAGATTTGTAGAAGGATTTTCAGTGATAGCTACTCCGTTGACTAGACTACTTCAGAAAGATGTTAAATTTTAATGGTCAGATAAAAGTCAGAGAAGTTTTGATCAGTTGAAAACCCTGTTAACAGAAGCTCCAGTGTTAGTACAGCCAGAATAGGGTAAAGAATTTGTTGTATATAGTGATGCTTCGTTAAATGGTCTAGGATATGTTTTAATGCAAGAAGGCAAAGTTGTAGCTTATGCTCGAGACAGTTAAAACCTCATGAGAAGAACTATCCGACGCATGATCTTGAGTTAGCTGCTATTGTGTTTGCACTTAAGATTTGGCGCCATTATCTGTATGGTGAGAAATGTCAGGTATTTTTAAATCATAAAAGTTTGAAATACTTGATGACTCAAAAAGATTTGAACCTGCGTCAGAGAAGATGGGTTGAATTGTTGAAAGATTACGAGCTCATGATAGATTATCATCCTGGTAAAGCAAATGTTGTTGCTGATGTGTTGAGTCAAAATTTAGTGTATACACTACATGCTCTAAATGCCCAGATAGATTTGACTGATGATAGTTCTGTGATAGCTGAATTAAAAGCAAAATCGTTGTTCTTACAACAGATATGTGATGTTCAGAAATCTGACATTGAATTGCTAGCAAAACGAGCTCAGTGTGAAGTGAATTCTAATTCTGAATTTAGAGTTATTGATGATTGTTTGAGATTCCGAGGTCGCATTTATGTTCCGAGAAATCCGGAGTTGATTCAGTTGATATTAAATGAAGCACATAATAGTCGTTTATCTATTCATCCGGGAAGTACTAAAATGTATCATGATTTGAAATGACAGTACTGGTGGTCTGGTATGAAACGGGACATTTTTTACTTGGTTTTGAAATGTTTAGTCTGTCAACAAGTGAAAGCTGAACATCAAGTTCCATCTGGATTGCTACAGCCGATTCTGATTCCTGAGTGGAAATGGGATAGAGCAATAATGGACTTTGTTTCTGGTTTGCCCCTAACTCAGAGAAAGAAAGACACGATATGGGTCGTGGTTGATAGATTAACGAAAAATGCCCATTTTATTCCGGTAAGATCTGATTATTCACTTGACAGATTAGCCGAGCTTTATATCTCTGAGATTGTAAGATTGCACGGGGTGCCACTATCTATTGTGTCAGATAGAGATTCAAAGTTTACATTAAGATTCTGAAAGAGATTGCAATAAGCTTTGGGCACAAAACTACACTTCAGTATAGCTTTTCATCCGCAAAAAGATGGTTAGTCCAAACGGATTATTCAGATTCTTGAAGACATGTTAAGATGCTGTGTACTTGAGTTTCATGGTTCGTGGGAACAATATTTGCCGTTGATCGAAATTGCATATAATAATAGTTTTCAGACGAGTATCAAATTAGCACCATATGAAGCTTTGTACGAACATAAATGTCGTACACCTCTGTATTGGACTGAACTTAGTGAATAAAAGCTTCACGGGGTCGATTTAATAAAAGGCTCAGAACAGAAAGTGAAACTGATCCTAGATTGTTTGAAAGCAGCATCTGATCGCCAGAAGTCTTATGCAGACTTGAAACGAAAAGATATAGAATTTAAAATCGGCGATAAAGTATTTCTAAAGGTGTCACCAAGAAAGAAAGTGCTTCGATTCGGACGAAAAGGCAAATTAAGCCCGAGGTTCATCGGGTCGTATGAGATTATTGAACGTGTCGGGCTTGTTGCATACAGATTAAGATTGCCATTTGAGTTAGAAAAGATTCACAATGTAATTCATGTCTCGATGCTTCGTAGATATCGATCCGATCCATCACATGTAATTTCCCCATTTGAGGTTGAAATCCGATCTGATATGACATGCGAAGAGGAACCGATCCGTATATTAGCTCGTGAAGTGAAAGAGTTAAGAAATAAGAAAATTTCGTTAGTAAATGTATTTTGGAATTGATATGGAATTGAAGAGGCTACCTGGGAGCCTGAAGGTTCATTGAGACAACAATATTCAACTCTGTTTAACAGTAAGATTTTCGGGGACGAAAATCCCTAAGGGGTGAGAATTGTAACAGTCCAGTTTGTACCCAAGTCAGAACAGTGGTTTCGGGACTAAGAATCCTAGTCTGAATAATATTTTAATATTATTTTCTATGTCGTTGGTATGTGACTAAGCATGTGGTAAATATCCGTGAGTTAATTTGTCAGTCTGAAAGTTTAATTTGAGCAAAGGATTTATTTGCATTAAATGTGAAAGTTATATGTTATTTGTTAAGTATTATTTTGTTGTGGCTTTGTAAAAATAAGGGTCTTATATGGCAATTTGGCCAAAATTATAGATAGTGGACGGCAATATGTAAACACATTATGTTTATATATGATTATTTTATATGATATGTTAATATACATGTATTTTATATTTATATTAATAAGTTATAATAAAAGAAACAAAAGTGGTAGTGGATATTCTGTAATAGACCGAATTTGACCCTAATCGGAACGGTGGTTTCGGGACCACGAATCCGAGTCCGAGAAATATTTTTGTAGTATATTTTGTGTTTATTATATGTGAATTAATATGTGTGAAAGTCTCATAGAAAAATCTTATTGTTTGTGTGTTTAATTTAGAAAATGGACTTAATTGCGTAAATTGTAAAAGTGGCAAACTATAGTGAAAAGTGCTTAAGTGTTAATGGCTTTTTTACTATGAAGTATTAAAAGGGCAAATAGCCCATTTTATGACTTAGTGGACGGCAAAGGTCAAGTTTGACCTTAAGTTCAATGTTATTTTTATTTTAATAAGTAAGGTTAAGTTGGTAAATTATTAATAACATAATATATGTATTAAAATATAAAAAAATGGCCATGATCATCTTTTAGTTTTGCATGGCCGAATGTTGATAAAAGAAGGAGGGTTTCATTTCTTTGAAATTTCGGCACTTTGAAGCTAACATTCAAGGTGAGTTTTTAGTTAGTTTTCGATAAATTTTACGTTTTTGAGATCGTTGCTTTGAACTGTAGTTGACCCATGTTAGAATTTTTGAAAATGAGCATGTATGAGGTTCGACCATGGCTAGGTTTTGGTGTTTTATGATTTTATGTAAATGATATGTTAAAGATTAGTATATTTTGCATTGGAAATTTTAGTAAATTTGAGTATTTTGGGTTAATTTGTAAAAATAAAAATTTGAGAGGGCTTAAATGCAAAATAAATGAAAGAAATGGACTTATATAGTCCTTATACATATTCAAACCTTGAGTGTTGTATTGAAATTTTGTGTAATTTGAGTTTTGTGCAAATAGGACTAAATTGTAAAAATGTGAAACCCTAGGGGTAAAATGGTAATTTGCCTATTTATGTGCTTAGGGACTAAATTGAAATGAAATGTACTTGAATGAGCTCAATTTTAATGTGTTTAGATGAAGAACAAAGAAAAACGGATTTGGATCGGGGGAAGACGAAAGTTGTCGAATAGCCGGTCTACGTTGTCCGTCGATAGTCGAGGTAAGTCCCTAAGCTGGATTATATTAAAGAATGCATTATCAAAAGTATTTAATTAGATATGTATTTTTGGTTTGATAAATTTATGTATGGTGATATATGACTATGATGATCTGAATTGGGTTTGGTAATGCCTCTTTACCCTAATCCGGCGACGGATACGGGTTAGGGGTGTTACATTTTATTGGTATCAGAGCTTACGGTTTAGTCGATTCTAGGACTATCATAGCGCGTAAGGGTCTAGCTATACACGCCTTTATTGTATATTTGATAGTGTGGAGACTTCTGACATTCCGAACTGTGTTTTATATAGTAAATGGACACTGATCCCGATAGAGCCGTAGCGGATGATGTAGAGACTGTAGCGCCTGATCGTGCATGCGAATCAGCGCCGGTAGACTCTCGACCAATTTCGGGTAGCCATGAGGGGGAGGCTAAACAAGCCTTCTACCAGATGATGAACGTGTGGTTTACCCAGTTTATTCAAACTAACCCGGCTGTACAACAACCTCCACCCCCGAATAATCCAACTCTGGTACCTTCAGCACCCCCGATGATAGATCTGATGAGATCTAGTAGGGCTCCCGTTGATAAAATCAGGAAATTTGGGGCCAAAGAATTCAAGGCTAATGATGATAATGATGCAGAGCGAGCTGAAATGTGGCTTGATAACACTATTCGGGTACTTGATGAGCTATCCTGCACTCTAGATGAATGTTTGAAATGTGCTATATCTTTTCTGCGGGACACTACCTATCACTGGTGGAATACACTAGTATCAGTGGTTCCAAAAGAAAAAGTGACGTGGGATTTCTTCCAGAATGAATTCCGCAAGAAATATATCAGCCAGAGGTTCATCGACCAGAAACGTAAGGAATTTCTTGAACTGAAACAGGGGCGAATGACCGTGACTGAATATGAGCGAAAATTTGTCAGACTGAGCCGATATGCTCGAGAGTGTGTATCAACTGAAGCCATTATGTGTAAAAGGTTCGAAGACGGATTGAATAAAGATCTAAAGTTACTTGTTGGTATTCTTGAAATCAAAGAATTCGTGACATTAGTCGGGCGAGCTTGTAAAGCCGAAGAGCTTGGAAAGGAGAAAAGAAAAGCTGAGGTAGAAGCTAGAGACACTCGGAGAATATCATCGAGTAAGACTTTCCATTCAGTGCCTAAGAAGTTCAGAGATGACTTAAGCCGATACAAGACTACTTCCGACATGCCTAGACGAGATCGACCTCCAGTGAGTTCACAAGCCACTTCGATGGCTAGTGTTGGTAATGCTCAATAGAATCGAGTTGAATGCAAGCATTGTGGTAAATGGCATTTCGGGAGTTGTAGATTCCGTGATCGGTCTTGCTTTAAATGTGGATCTTCAGATCATTTTATTAGGGAATGCCCGATGTTAGCTGAGCAGAATACAGTTCAGAACATTAAGTCGAGCAACACGTCAGCACGAGGCAGGCCACCCAGACATTCAGGCAATATAGGTGGTAGTCAGAGAGGAACGAAGAACACTGCAGTTCAATCCGAGGCTAGAGCACCAGCTAGAGCTTATGCTGTACGATCTAGGGAGGATGCTTCGTCCCCAGATGTTATTACCGGTACTTTTACACTTTATGATACTAGTGTGATTGCATTGATTGATCCTGGTTCAACTCATTCATATGTGTGTGAAACTTTAGAATTCAGTAAGACTCTACCTGTAGAGTCTACTGAGTTTGTGATCCGTGTGTCCAGCCCTTTGGGTTGCTGTGTAATGGTTGATAAAGTGTGTAAAGGTTGCCCATTGATGATTCAGGATTCTTGCTTTCCAGCTGATTTAATGTTATTGCCTTTCGACGAGTTTGATATAATTCTGGGAATGGACTGGCTAACTTTGTATGATGCAGTGGTGAATTGTAAAAGAAAAATCATTGATTTGAGATGCCAAAATGGGGAGATCATCCGGGTTGAATCTAATAATTTGAGTGGGTTGCCTACAGTGATATCTTCAATGTTAGCCCGAAAATATGTGAGAAAAGGATGTGAAGCTTATTTGGCTTATGTGTTGGATAATAAAGTATCTGAAAAGCAGATTAAATCAGTACCAGTTGTGTGTGAATACCCAGATGTGTTTCCTGAAGAATTACCGGGTTTACCACCAGTACGAGAGATTGAGTTTGGCATTGAATTAGTACCAGGGACAACTCCGATCTCGATAGCTCCGTATCAGATGGCACCTGCTGAGTTAAAAGAGTTGAAAGCACAGTTGCAAGAGTTAACAGATAAGGGCTTTGCACGACCGAGCTTTTCTCCTTGGGGTGCACCAGTTCTTTTTGTGAAAAAGAAAGATGGAACGATGCGAATGTGTATTGATTATCGGCAACTCTATAAGGTAACTATAAAGAATAAGTACCCGTTACCTCGGATTGATGACTTGTTTGATCAGTTGAAAGGGGCTTCAGTATTTTCGAAGATAGATTTGAGATCGGGCTATTATCAGTTGCGAGTCAGAGATACAGATGTGCCAAAGACTGCATTCCGGACGAGGTACGGACATTTTGAGTTTCTGGTTATGCCTTTTGGACTCACTAATGCACCTACTGTTTTTATGGATCTAATGAATCGAGTCTTCAGGCAGTTTTTGGATCAATTTGTAGTAGTGTTTATTGATGATATACTGATCTACTCCAAAGATGAAACCGAGCATGCCGAGCATTTGAGATTAGTATTTCAAACTTTGAGAGATCAACAGTTGTATGTGAAGTTTAGTAAGTGTGAGTTCTGGATGAAAGAGGTTAGCTTTTTGGGACATGTTGTATCAGCATCAGGTATTCGAGTTGATCCGAACAAAATCTCGGCTATACTTGATTGGAAGCCACCGAAAAATGTTTTCCAGATTCGAAGTTTTCTGGGACTTGCGGGCTACTACAGACGGTTTGTGAAAGGTTTTTCTGTGATAGCTACACCTTTGACAAAGCTACTATAGAAAGATGTAAAGTTCGAGTGGTCGGAAAATTGTCAGAAGAGTTTCGATCAGTTGAAAGCCCTTTTGACGGAAGCTCCAGTATTAGCTCAGCCTGAATTGGGTAAGGAATTTGTTATGTATTCTGATGCTTCCTTAAGTGGTTTGGGCTACGTATTGATGCAGGAAGGCAAAGTAGTAGCCTACGCATCGAGACAATTGAAGCCGCATGAAAGAAATTATCCGACACATGATTTAGACCTTGCAGCCATTGTGTTCGCACTGAAGATTTGGCGTCATTACTTGTTCGGCGAGAAATGTCATGTTTACTCGGATCACAAAAGTCTGAAGTATTTGATGACTCAAAAAGACCTGAATTTGATACAGCGTAGGTGGTTCGAATTGCTAAAAGATTACGAATTGGTAATTGACTATCATCCGGGAAAAGCTAACGTTGTTGCGGATGCACTAAGCCGAAAATCATTGTTTGCTCTTCGTGTGTTGAACGCACATATGGTTATGTCTAGAGATGGTTCGATCATAGCTGAGATGAAGGCTAGACCGTTCTTTATTCAACAAATTAGCGATGCACAGAAAGTTGACAAAGATATGACTTCTAGAAGAGCACAATGTAAAAATGATACCGAGTCAGAGTTTCGAATTGATAAAAATGACTGTTTGAGTTATAAAGGCCGATTGTGTGTACCGAGAAATGCTGACTTGATTCAGATGGTATTGGATGAAGCTCATAATAGTCAAATGTCGATACATCCGGGTAGCACAAAGATGTACAATGATTTGAAACAGTTCTATTGGTGGCCGGGCATGAAACGGGATATATCTGAATTTGTTTCGAAATGCTTAGTTTGTCAGCAAGTAAAAGCTGAGCATCAAGTACCATCCGGACTACTTTAGCCAATCATGATACCTGAATGGAAATGGGATAGAATTACAATGGATTTTGTGTCCGGTCTTCCTATGACACTGAGTAAGAAAGATGTCGTCTGGGTTATAGTTGATAGACTGACTAAATCAGCTCATTTTGTGCCAGTACGTACAGACTATTCACTCGATAAACTTGCTGAATTGTACGTATCACAGATTGTAAGATTGCATGGTGTACCGAGTTCCATTGTTTCAGACAGAGACCCGAGATTCACATCGCGGTTTTGGAAGAAGTTGCAAGATGCTTTGGGTACTAAACTTCATTTTAGTACAGCCTTTCATCCGCAGACAGACGGTCAGTCTGAACGAACTATTCAGATACTTGAGGACATGTTGAGATGTTGCGTTCTCGAGTTTGAAGGTACATGGGAACG
The DNA here is from genome assembly GCA_005393395.2 of Gossypium australe. Classification (NCBI taxonomy): domain Eukaryota; kingdom Viridiplantae; phylum Streptophyta; class Magnoliopsida; order Malvales; family Malvaceae; genus Gossypium; species Gossypium australe. Next base: position 22,160,505 of record CM016618.1, read on the forward strand.
ATACCTACCTTTGATTGAATTTTCTTACAATAATAGCTTTCAATCTAGTATCAAAATGGCGCCTTACGAAGCCTTGTACGGTCGTAAATGCCGAACACTGTTGTATTGGACTGAGCTCAGTGAAAACCGAATACACGGGGTTGATTTAATCAAAGAAACTGAACAAAAAGTGGCTGTGATCAGAGATACTTTGAAAACTGCCTCAGACCGACAAAAGTCTTATACTGATTTAAAGTGTAAAGATGTTGAATTTCAAGTCGGAGATCGAGTATTCTTGAAAGTTTCTCCGTGGAAAAAAGTACTCCGATTCGGTCGGAAAGGCAAACTTAGTTCGAGATTCATCGGACCTTATGAAATCACTAAACGTATTGGGCCTGTTGCTTATAGATTAAAGTTGCCCTCTAAGTTAGAAAAGATACATGACGAATTTCACCTTTCGATGCTTCGTAAGTACAGATCAGATCCGTCTCATGTGATCACACCGTCAGAGATTGAAATCCGATCCGATTTGACATATGATGAAGAACCGATCCGTATCTTAGCTCGAGAAATGAAAGAGTTGGGAAATAAGAGAATTCCATTAGTGAAGGTACTATGGAATCGTCACGGAGTTGAAGAGGCTACGTGGGAGCCTGAGGATTCAATGAGGCAACAATATCCGACTTTGTTTAATGGTAAGATTTCCGGGGACGAAAATCCAAAAAAGGGGAGAGTTGTAACAGACCGAATTTGACCCTAATCGGAACGGTGGTTTCGGGACCACGAATCTGAGTCTGAGAAATTTTTTATAGTATATTTTGTGTTTATTATATGTGAATTAATGTGTGTGAAAGTCTCGTAGAAAAATCTTATTGTTTGTGTTTTTAATTTAGAAAAAGGACTTAATTGCGTAAATTGTAAAAGTGGCAAACTATAGTGAAAAGTGCTTAAGTGTTAATGGCTTTTTACTATGAAGTATTAAAAGGGCAAATAGCCCATTTTATGACTTAGTGGACGGCAAAGGTCAAGTTTGACCTTAAGTTCAATGTTATTTTTATTTTGTTAAGTAAGGTTAAGTTGGTAAATTATTAATAACATAATATATGTATTAAAACATAAAAAAAATGGCCATGATCATCTTTTAGTTTTGCATGGCCGAATGTTGATAAAAGAAAGAGGGTTTCATTTCTTTGAAATTTTGGCACTTTGAAGCTAACATTCAAGGTGAGTTTTTAGTTAGTTTTCGATAAATTTTACGTTTTTGAGATCGTTGCTTTGAACTGTAGTTGAACCATGTTAGAATTTTTGAAAATGAGCATGTATGAGGTTCGACCATTGCTAGGTTCTTGTGATTTTTGGTGTTTTATGATTTTATGTAAATGATATGTTAAAGATTAGTATATTTTGCATTGGAAATTTTAGTAAATTTGAGTATTTTGGGTTAATTTGTAAAAATAAAAATTTGAGAGGGCTTAAATGCAAAATAAATGAAAGAAATGGACTTATATAGTCCTTATACATATTCGGCCCTTGAGTGTTGTATTGAAATTTTGTGTAATTTGAGTTTTGTGCAAATAGGACTAAATTGTAAAAATGTGAAACCCTAGGGGTAAAATGGTAATTTGCCTATTTATGTGCTTAGGGACTAAATTGAAATGAAATGTACTTGAATGAGCTCAATTTTAATGTGTTTAGATGAAGAACAAAGAAAAACGGATTTGGATCGGGGGAAGACGAAAGTTGTCGAATAGTCGGTCTACGTTGTCCGTTGATAGTCGAGGTAAGTCCCTAAGCTGGATTATATTAAAGAATGCATTATGAATGTATTTAATGACAATGTTTGATAAATTTGGGTATATTTTTATGTGATAGCCGAATGTAAAGATATTACATTGAATTGGATATGTTTTGTTAATACAATGTGAATGCGTATAATCAATATGATATACGAGTTATACAATGTTATAATGAATTTATTTGTGAAAAGTGAATAAGCTTAGTTGAATTTGAAATGTGATAGAATTATGAAATTTAAGTGATATGAGTGGTTATGATACTATTGAAATGTTCATTGAAATGTTGAAAATGTTGATATCTCGGGCTTTAAGCCTAGTAGGCCTAGAGCCGGTGATTCATTTCGGGCTCTGAGCCTAGCAGGCCTTGTGCCGGTGTTACTTATCGGGCTTTGATGCCTAGCAGGCTTGATGCCAGTGATGTGTTTTACAAAGGAGAAACCAAAATTTGTTCGAGGCAAAACATAGTTAATGTATCTAGTTAAAGGCTCAGGTAAGCGAGTAAGGTATGTTATGTTTAACATTACTTGAGTCGAGTTAATACTATGAGAACAGTGTTATGTACATTTGAGATTAAGATTGATGTGCATGAGTATAATATGATTGAATTTGAGCTTAAATGTACTATTGTGGAGATACGATTTTCAAATAGAAATGTTAAGAGTGAAAAGAATTTTAGTACGATAACGTGGTTGATATGAATGTTGTACTTATACGATTTGGAGCATGTGATTCTTGTAATATATTTATTTTGTGCTTCGAAGAGATACAAGTTTATGGAAATGAAGTACAATTACTTAGGTTAATGAACTGTTAGTATTCGGCCCTGTATAAATCAACCTATTTAAATGTTTAAATGCAATGTCATAAGTTGAAAGATTTAAATGTTTAAGTGTTTGAATGTTATATTATCATGTGTTTAAGACTTACTAAGCTAGTAAGCTTACTCTGTGTGTTCATTGTTCTATTTTATAGATTTTGACCAAGCTATGAGCTCAGGGGGGAAATCGTCAACGAAGTCATCCACACTATCGACTATTTCGGTACCTTTAAAGTCTAAACTTCAAACTAAAGGCATGTATAGGCTAGACTAGGTTTTGTGGCAATGAATTTTGTTCTTGTATATATGTTTTGAGCCATGCGAAAATGGCTAAATTATGGTATTTTGGTATTTAATATATTCAGCCCTAATGCTTGATCTTTATAAAGGTAGAATCCGTAAAATTAGAAAACATGGTTGGTAATTTGGTTAATTTATATGTTTATTATATAAAGCATTTACAATTTACTAAATAGCTTATCTTAGAAGTATATCTTATAGTATGTTATCTATGATAAATGTTCTTATGACTTGACTTTGAGGTTAAGATATTTGTTGAATATGTTTTTTTTTGTGTACTTGGTTTCAATAATTCGTCTATGGTCTGTTTCTTTAAGTCCAGTTTATGTACTAAGCTTTTGACATAGTTACATGTTTATAATGGCGTAATTAAAGATGATAATGCAAGTCTATATTAGGTCATAATAAGTTATGCATGAAATGTGAAGATATGATAAAAGTGTTAAGTGATCGGCTATTATGTGCTAAATATGGTTGTTGCGGTCATGTGTTAAGTTTGGTCACATGTATCGATAGTAAAGTAGATAATAATATATGTGTAATGTATTTAGAAGGAGTAATGATGTTATGCTTAAATGACTTTGGTTGTGTGATAATTATAGTTATAAAATGAGGTATGAATTTTTAAAGTGGTTATAAAGGTACGGATGCTAATGGTAAGAAGTGAAATTGTTTTATGGTTATTTCAAATTGCATGCCTAAGTGGTAAGTGATATGATATGGTTAGTAATATGAAAAATTATGAAGTTTAGGTAAACCAACATTTATATTCGAATTTAGTATACATTGTAAGGTTAATGAATTGCAACGCAAATGTGGTTTTTATTTCTAGGAAATATGTGCATATTATATTAGAACCAGGGGCATGTTTGGATAAGTTACTACGTAGCAATGCCTCATATGTGAATAAAGTGAAAAGTATTTAATTAAATATGTATTTTTGGTTTGATAAATTTATGTATGGTAATATATGACTATGATGATCTGAATTAGGTTTGGTAATGCCTCTTTACCCTAATCCGGCGACGGATACGGGTTAGGGGTGTTACATATCCATTCATCCATTCTTACCACCGAAAATTACCAAAAGAAAAAGAAAGAAAATTTGAGCTAAGCATTCGGCACTTGCAAGCCAAAATTAAGGTATGATTTGGTTTCAGTTTTTGATAATTTCTACGTTTTTGTAATCGTTGCTTCTCTTACTATCAAGCCCATGTTTTAATTTGATGAATTGATGATGTTTGTGTGAGAGGTCATTGATGATATGTCAAGCTTTTTGATGATATTTGGTGTTAAATGAAAGATATGAGCTAGATGAACATATTTTGTTCTTGAATTTTTGATGAATTTAGCTAAATAGGGCTAAATTGAGAAAATGGTAAATTAAGGGACTAAATTGCAATTTTGATGAAAATTGTGGGCTTGTAAGTGATGTATATGTTTTCGGCCAAGCATGTATATGTGTGGATTTTGTGAATTTGATGTTTTGTGAAAAATGGACTAGATTGATAAAATGTGCAAATATATGGGCTAAATTGTAAATAGGCCAAAATATGTGTGTATGGATTGAATTGAATGAAATAGTGAATAAAAGGGTTAATTCTGAATATGTTTAGATCAAGAACCGAGGAAAATGGATTTAGATCGCGGGAAAGCGAAAGTAACCGAGTAGCCGTTTTCATTCTGATAAACCGAATCCGAGGTAAGTCATTATGCAAATAAACATATTTGTATTGAATTGTGTATGTTCATATAACTATTGTTAACAATGAATGCTTTCGAAATGATCTGTACATGAATTCCGAGATAAGGTTGACTTAGTGACAATGTCCGAGAAGTCCAGTACGAACCTAGGAATAGATAGGATTGGCTGTGTCATGACATAGGTATCTGTTCTGTTTTATCATGTAAGACCACATCAGGGATGTTGGCATTGATCTGAGATTCGTAGAAGACCACGTCTGGGACGTTGGCATCGATATGAGCTTTACGAGTAAGACCACGTCTGGGACATTGGCATCTATATGAGCTTTACGTGTAAGACCATGTCTGGGACATTGGCATCGTAATGATTCGTGTAAGACCTGTCTGGGACAGTGGCATCGATATCTGAGTACATGTAAGACCTCGTCTAGGACGCTGGCATTATACGACTATTCCGAGCTTTCTGAGTATCCTACTAGATTCCTATTGGTTCAACGGGCAAGTCTGTGATACGAATTATAAATCCGAGCTATGAACAATTATGTGGTTATAAATCCGATTCAGGTACGTTGATTATACACTAATTGTGTATATATGTTAAGCATCTAAGTGTTCTTACTATGATGATATGTATATGGAATTTATGATATGATAAGAAATGTTTTGGCTAGATGAGCTATATGTTTACATGATTCTTGAATTGTGAAAATGGCTAATGTGGTCAAAAGTTTATGAACTAAAGCAAATAAGTGAAAGTTTGCTAGGTGATTGATATGTGCCAATGTATTTATTTGCATATATGTCTTGCATACCAAGTTTATTTATATATGACTTACTAAGCTTTTGGAAAGCTTACTCTGTGTGTGGTTTCTCTATTTTATAGGTCGTCAAAGCTACTGAAGGCTCGGGACCGTCATGGATCATCATCACACTACTAAAATCATTTTGGTACACTTTGAATATGTATATGGCTAGATATGGCATGTATAGGATAGTTCTTGATATGAGATGTAAAGTGAACTTAGCCATGTGATATGGCTAGTTATGTTTTGGTTATATGCTTAAAAGAATGTGATATGTGAAGTTGTTTTGGTATGATTAGTTGATATATGAAATGGTTATGAGGTGGTAAGTATATAGATGAATGATGCTTGAGCAAAATTGAGTTTTGGTCATGCAAATTGGTATGTTTGGAATTGGTTTTGAATGTATAGATTGAATGAATATTGAATGTATTGTTGTGATTACCTTAGTGCTCAAATGTGCATGATTTGGATGACTATTTGGTATGCTTTTGGTGGTAATATGTGCATGAGATGTTTTGGTTAATATGGCTTGTAGGCTTGATCCTTATGGGTGGCATTTTGGCCTTATAAATGGCCTATATTGTCACACGGTTGTGGCACACGAGAGTGCTTAAAGTCCGTGGGTTAATTGGCAGAATGTAGCTTAGTAGCACACGGCCTCGACACGGGGGTGTCAACTAGCCGTGGTGTACAAGTCAGTAGCTAACTAAAAGTACACAGCCATAGCACACGGGCATGCTTGGTGGCCGTGGTAAGGAAGTCAGTATATAGACACGGATGGACACACGGGGATGTCTAGAAGCCGTGGAGGGCACACAGTCTCCTCCCACGGGCGTATCTCCCCTGTATTTTAGGAAAAGTTTTAATTTTTCCACGAGATTTGGTTTGTGTTTCGGTTTAGTCCCGACTCAGTTTGTAAGCATGCTTAAGGTCTCGATGACCGTTTTAAGGGACATTATACTTGAGAATGATGAATGAATGTGTGAAATTATGTTGATGCTTTTCGATATGTCCGGTAACGTTACTAACCCTAATCCAGTGACGAACACGGGATAGGGGTGTTACACAGACGGAGATGGTGTATGTAACACCCCTATCCCGTGTCCGTCGATGGATTAGAGTTAGAAGTGTTACCAGATAGATCGGAAAGCATTTACAGAAATTCATACATTCATTCATCATTCTCGAACACAATGTCCCTTAATACGATCTACGAGACCTTAAATATGCTTATAACCGAGTTGGGACAAAATCGAAACACATACAAAATTTCATGGAAAATTAAAACTTTTCTAAGTTTCTGGGCTTACACACCCGTGTGGGCAGGCCGTGTGCCTCCCACGGCTATTAGACACACCCGTGTGTCCTCCTCGTGGTCTATTCTGACTATACTTCCACGGCCACCAAGCACGCCCGTGTACCCACACCGTGGACTATACTGACTTGGCTCCCACGGTCACTAGGCACGCCCGTGTGCCATAACTGTGTTCTCATATGCTAGCTATAGACTTTACCCTACGGTCACAAGGCACACACGTGTGCCACAACCGTGTGACATTATAGGCCATTTCCAAGGCCAAAATGCCACCCACTTGGGTCATACCTACATACAACATTTACCAACACTTCTCATGCATATTTCACAACCAATAACATACCAAAAAAAACCATTCTATCAATACATTCAATACCAATTTCAACTATGCCAAATCACAAGACTAAAACTTAAATAATACAATAGTAATTCATCCAAATACTTACTCAAAGTTTTACCACTTTTAATATCATCTAATCAAACCAAAACATAAACCACATATCATATTCATAATGGAAAAATATCATCTTATAACTAGCCAATTATCATGGCTAAGTTCACATCTCATAACCATCCAAATATCTAGTCTATATATGCCATATTTTGCTATTCACATTTCTAAAATGTACCAAAAAGAGTTTAATAGTGTGATGACGATCCTTGAAGATCCTGAGCCTTCAGTAGCTTAGACGACCTATAAAGCAGAGAAAACACACACACAGAGTAAGCTTTCCAAAAGCTTAGTAAGTCAATATACAAATAAACTTAGCATGAAATGCACATAACCGAATTATTAAGATGATCCATATGATTCTCATGACAAAATCACCTCATTCTTTCTTAAGCTCATTTGCTTAGCCATAACTTACCATACTTCCAATTCATATACCATATATGCACATAGTTCATCTAATCAAAACTTTACATATTGTATTATCAATTCCATATACATAACATCATAGTAAGATCACATAGTTACTTACCTTGTATACATAATTAGTGTATAATCAACGTACCTGAAACGGATATCCATTCACTTAATTTATCATAGCTAGGATTTGCAATTTGTATCACAGACTTGCCCGTTGAACTATTAAGAATATAGTAGGATACTCAGAAAGCTCGAAATGGTCGTACAATGCCAACGTCCCAGACGAGGTCTTACATGCACTAAGACATCGATGCCACTGTCCCAGACAGGGTCTTACACGATTCAATACGATGCCGATGTCCCAGACATGGTCTTACACATAAAGCTTATTTCGATGCCAACGTCCCAGACGTGGTCTTACACGAAATCTCAAATCAACGCCAACGTCCCAGACGTGGTCTTACATGATAAAACAGAACAGATACTTATGTCATGACATAGCTAATCCTATCTATTCCTAGGTTCGTACGGGACTTCTCGAACATTGTCAGCATATCGACCTTATCTCAAAATTCATATACAGATCATATCGTAACCATTCATCTATAGCAATAGTCATAGGAATACACATAATTCATTACTAATACGTTTATTTGCATAATGACTTACCTCGGATTCGGTTTAACGGAAACGGAAACGGCTACACGGTTACTTTCACTTTCTCACAATCTAAGTCTATTTTCCTCGGTTCTTGATCTAAACATATTCAGAATTAACCCTTTTCTTCACTAATTCATTCAATTCAATCCATACACATATATTTAGGGCTATTTGCAAAATAACCCTCATTTTTGCATAATTTATCAATTTAGTCCATTTTTCTCAAAACATCAAATTCACAAAATCAACCCATACTCATGCTTAGCCGAATGTTCCTATACAAGCCCATATTTTTTATCAAATTTGTAATTTAGTCCCTCAAATTACTACTTTCTCAATTTAGCCCTAATTAGCTAAATTCACCAAAAATTCAAGAACAAAGTATGTTCACCTAGCTCAAGTCTTTCATTTAACACCATAAATCATCACAAAGCTCAACATATCATCAATGGCACATTTCATGAACAACATCGATTCATCAAATTAAGACATGGGTTTGATTGTAGACAAAGCAACGATTGCAAAAACTTAGAAATTATCGAAAATCGACTAAAAACTTACCTTGAATTTGGCTTGTAAGTAGCCGAATGTGCTACCCTTCAAAGCTTTCTTTTTTTTTTCTTTGTGTTTTTCGGTCAAAAGAAAAGAAATAAAAGATGAACACTCATCTTTTGTCTCATTAATCTAATGTTAATAATCCAATTGCCAAAATAGCCTTCATTCATTTAATTAAAACAATTATACAATATGGACTTTTAAGACGTTTATCCATCCACTATCTATAATTTGGTATAATAGCAATATAAGGCCTCCACCTAAACAAAGCCACAACACATTGGTGTTTTAACAATAGCAAGCAACTTTCACATTCAATGCAATTTCATCCTTTCGTCAAATTAAACACACAGACGGACAAATTAACTTACGGAAATTTAGCACATGCTTAGTCACATATCAACGGCACAGAAAATAATATTAAAATATTATACAGACTCGGATTTGTGGTCTCAAAACCACTGTTCCGACTAGGGTATAAACTGGACTGTTATAATTCTCCCGCCTTAGGGATTTTCGTCCCCTAAAATCTTACCGTTAAATAGAGTCAGATATTGTTGTCTCATTGAATCTTCCGGTTCCCATGTTGCCTCTTTAATTCCGTGCCGATTCCATAATACTTTCACTAATGGAATTTTCTTATTTCTCAACTCTTTCACTTCACGAGCTAAGATACGGATAGGTTCTTCTTCGTACGTCATATCAGATCAGATTTCAATTCCAGATGGGGCAATCATATGTAACGGATTGGATCGATATCTACGAAGCATCTAGACATGAAATACGTTATGGATCTTTTCTAATTCAGAAGGCAAACTTAGTCTATATGCAATAGGCCCAACTCGTTCAATGATCTCATATGGTCCGATGAACCTCGAACTTAACTTGCCTTTACGTCTGAATCAAAGCACTTTCTTCCACGGAGACACTTTCAGAAATACTTTGTCGCTGATCCCAAATTCTATATCTTTTCGTTTCAAGTCTGCATAAGACTTCTGACGGTCAGATGCTGCTTTTAAACAATCTCGGATCAGTTTCACTTTCTGTTCTGAATCTCTTATCAAATCAACCCCGTGTAGCGTATTTTCGCTGAGCTCGGTCCAATACAGAGGTGTACGACATTTACGTCCATACAAAGCTTTATAAGGTGCCATTTTAATGCTTGACTGAAAACTATTATTGTATGCAAATTCAATCAATGGCAGATACTGTTCCCACGACCCATTAAACTCAAGTATACAGCATCTCAACATGTCTTCAAGAATTTGAATAATTCGTTCAGACTGGCCATCTATTTGCGGATGAAAAGCTGTACTGAAGTGTAATTTTGTGCCCAAAGCTTTTTGCAATTTCTTCCAAAATCATGATGTAAATCTCGGATCTCTATCTAAAATAATAAATAGTGGCACCCCATGCAATCTAACAATCTCGGAAATATAAAGCTCGGCTAATTTATCAAGTGAATAGTAAGATCTTACCTGAATGAAATGGGTAAATTTCGTCAATCGGTCAACTATGATCCAAATCGCATCTTTCTTTTTCGGAGTCTGAGGCAAACCAGAAACAAAATCCATTGTCACTCTATCCCATTTCCACTCAGGAATCAGAATCGGTTGTAGCAACCTAGACAGAACTTGATGTTCAGCTTTCACTTGTTGACAGATTAAGCATTTTGAAACAAAGTAAAAAATGTCTCGTTTCATACCAGACCACCAATAGTGTTGTTTCAAATCATGATGCATTTTAGTACTTCTTGGATGAAAAGATAAACTACTACTATGAGCTTCACTCAAAATCAACTGAATCAACTCTAGATTTCTCGAAACACAGATACGATCTCAAACAATCTCAAACAATCATCAAAAATTTGAAATTCAGATTCAGAATTCACTTCACACTGAGCTCGTTTTGCTAGTAATTCATTATCAGATTTCTGAGCATCACATATTTGCTGTATAAACAACGGTATCGCTTTTAACTCAGCTAAAACAAAACTTTCCTCAGACAAATTTAACTGAGCATTCAAAGCACGTAGTGTAGACAATGATTTTCCACTCAATGCATCAGCAACAACATTTGCTTTACCCAGATGATAATCTATCATAAGCTCATAATCTTTTAACAGCTCTAACCATCTTCTTTGACGCAGGTTCAAATCTTTCTGAGTCATCAGATATTTCAGACTTTTATGATCTGAAAACACATGACATTTCTTACCATATAATTATTGGCGCCAAATATTAAGTGCAAACACAATCGCAGCAAGCTCAAGGTCGTGTGTCGGATAATTCTTTTCATGAGGTTTCAATTGTCTCGAGGCATAAGCTACAACTTTGCCTTCCTGCATCAAAGCATATCCCAGACCATTTAACGAAGCATCACTGTATACAACAAATTCTTTACCTGACTCTGGCATACTAACACAAGAGCTTCTGTTAACAGAGTTTTCAACTGATTAAAACTTTTTTGGCATTTATCCGACCATTCAAATCTAGCATCTTTCTGAAGTAATCTAGTCAACGGAGTAGCTATTGTCAAAAAGCCTTTTACAAATCTGCCATAATAACTAGCTAGTCCTAGAAAACTACGGACTTTAGATACATTCCTTGAGGTTTCCAATCCAGAACAGTAGAAAACTTACTCGGATCCATTCAGATTCCAGAAGCTGACACAATATGCCCCAGAAAACTAACCTCGTGTAACCAGAATTCACATTTGCTAAATTTCGCATACAATTGCTTTTCTTTCAGAGTTTGCAACACAATTCTCAAATGTTCAGCATGCTCATTTTCATCACGTGAATAAATCAAAATGTCATCTATGAACACTACCACAAATCGATCTCAGTACGGTCTGAAAATTCTATTCATCAGATCCATAAAAACAGTAGGAGCATTGAATAGTCCAAATGGCATAACTAAAAATTCATAATGCTCGTACCTTGTTTTGAAAACCGTCTTTAGAATATTTGAATCTTTTACTCTCAATTGGTAGTATCCCAATCTCAGATCAATCTTGGAAAATACAATAGCCACTTTCAACTGATCAAATAAATCATCGATTTTGGGCAACGAATATTTATTCTTTATTGTCAGCTTATTCAACTGACGATAATCGATACACATTCTCATCGTGCCATCTTTCTTTTTCACAAACAGAATAGGAGCACCCCAAGGCAAAAAACTCGGTCTAGCGAATCCTCTATCGGTCAACTCTTGCAACTGTGACTTTAACTCTTTCAATTCTGTTGGTGCCATTCTATACAGACCTATCGAAATAGGTGTAGTACCAAGCAACAATTCAATACCAAACTTGACTTCACGAATCAGAGGTAAACCCGATAACTCTTCAGGAAACACAACAGAAAACTCACAGACAATAGGTACTAATTCAACTTTCTTTTCGGACACTTACGAATCAATTACATAAGCAAAATATGCCTCATAACCCTTTTTCACATAAATTTGAGCTTTCAAAACAGATATCACAGCATGCAACCCATTCAAATCATCAGACTCAACCCGTACAATCTCATTATTCAGACATCTTAAGTCAAGTCTTTCTTTTACAATTCACAACAGCATCACGCAAAAATAACTAGTCCATACCCAAAATGATATCAAACTCATCAAATGGCAAAAGCATAAAATTAGCAGGAAAACAGATATCTCGAAACATTAGCAGGCAGTTCTTGCGTACTTTGTCAACAAGGACACTTTTACTTAAGGGGTTCGATACTTTTATAACAAACTCAGTAGACTCTACATGCAAAGTCTTGCTGGATACTAGATTCATACATATATACGAATGCGTAAAACTAGGGTCTACCAATGCAATCACAGAAGTATCATAAAGAGTAAAAATACCAGGTATAACATCAGGTGATGAAGCTTCCTCGCGAGCTCGAATAGCATACGTTCTGGCAGGAACTCTAGCTTTAGATCTGACAACATTGTCTCTCATAATTCTCTGACTACCACTGACATTTCTTGCATTCTTCAAAGATTTACCTCTCGCAGGTGCATTATCAGATCTTAAATTCTGAACAGTCTCTGGCACAACAGACTCAGGGCAATCACAAATAAAATGGTCAAGTGACCCACATCTGAAGTAAGCTCTATCATTAAGTCTACAACTTCCCAGATGCCTTTTTCCGCAATGTTTACATTCAGGTCTCTCAGATCGAACATTACCAACACTGGCCACTGAAGTTGCTGAAGTTTAAGAACTCATTTGCGGTCTAGATTGATTCCTATTCAAATGTCCCACATTATTTCTAGAACGACTTTGATCATTGATAAACTGTAATAGTAACATATTTTAATCCAACATTTAGTATGCTTTTGGATAATTTAAGCCTCAATTTATATAAAAAGGTGCTCTTAATCCTTTCTTTTCATGTCTTATACTCAAGAAAGCACCCGAGGATAAAAAGAACGAGAAACTGGCTTAAAACGAAGCAAATAGGGCCAAGGAGGAAATCGACACGGCCTGAACTAAATCCCACACGACCGTGCCTCGTTGATCATCTAGAACACGGCCTGACCCCCGATTTACACGGCTGTGCCTCATTAAAGAAATCCGAACACAGCTCAAAGACTAATCACACGAGCGTGTGACATGGCCGTGTCCCTGTCGTGGCAAAGAGAAAATTCATTCAGATTTGGATACTTAAGGGCAAAGAAACCTATTTCGAAAGCCTCTATATACCCCCTAAGTATATCCTTGAGGGGGCGGTTAGCTAGGCCAAAGAGCCAAGCCGAAGAGGTCAAATTTGTGGGAATCACTCGAAGATAGCCAGTTGATCCATCTCAAGAAGCCGGAATTCTACTCAAGACGGCAGATCTCTCCTTCAATTCCTTCAGGAAGTTTTAGGGATTTCTTATGTTTTGTTGTATCCTTTCTTTTGAGATGTTTTCTTTATTTGTTATAAACTAAACCCTTCAGATACTTGAAGGGGATGAAAGCTAGATGAATCTTGTTATTGTTTTCTGAATTATATGATAAATACTTAGTTTGTTCTTAATTATGTGAGCTTAATCCGAATTTAATGTGCTTAGGTGGAGGAGGAATAGACCCTGCCTAAGAGTAGATCTAGCATAATTAAGCGAAGTTGATCGCCGCCTAGAGATAGGGTGGCGAGATTTTGCCGGATTAGGGTGAAACCTAATATGGGAGTCCATAGATCGATTTACTGCTATTCTAGGGGTTTATTAAGTGAGAAAGAGATTTATGTTAATTAACATAGGGTTAGATGTTATTCGTCTTAATCAACTGAGTTTTTCCTAAAGTTATTTTCTGAACTCATCCTTTTTTTCTTTTGTGTCTTTAGCTTAGTAGTTAATTTAGATTGGATTAAAACAACTTCACTTATTTTAGGCTAAATAATAAAAAGAAAGTTAGTATTGGTACTTTTAGTTCCTTTGGGTTCGATAATCCGATCTTGCCTAAGCTATACTACTGTTCGATAGGTACACTTGCCTTTAATCATTGTCAGAGTTAGTTTCCAGGTTTGATCATTCTCTTTATATATTTTAAAACTCGATAGACACACGATCAAGTTGTTGGTGCCGTTGTTGGGGAACTAAAATATTAAGAAAGCTCTATTTTTATTAATTTAGCCATTATTTTTTTCTCAGTTTACTTTTATTTTTATTTTTATTTTAGGATAAATTTAGGTTTTGCTAAATTTTCTTTCTTTCTGTCTCCGCAGGTACCTCTAGTTTATGACTAGAAGGAACCCGAGGGACCTTTTGTATACGACAGTGATATTGAAGCTACCGCTCGAAGGAATCGCAGAGAAATCAAGCGAGCCCTAAATTACACAGTCGAAAATCAAGAAAACAGATCCAATCCTACTTAAGGGATGGATGAGAATAACCCACAACCACATGATGTGGGAGAAAACAATGCTCCATGTACTATGTTTGATTATGCTAAACCGCATTTAACAGGAGCGAAATCGAGTATTGTTAGGCCTGCTATAGCTACTAATAATTTTGACTTAAAGCTTAACACAATACAAATGATTCAACAATTTGTTCAATTTGATGGTTTGCAGGACGAAGACCCAAACACTCATATAGCTAATTTCTTAGAGTTCTGTGATACTTTCAAAATAAATGGCGCTTTTGATGATGTCATACATCTTCGATTATTTCCCTTTTCACTAAGGAATAAAGCTAAATAGTGGTTAAACTCGTTACCACGAGGGTCAATCACCACATGGGAGTAGATGATCGAAAAATTTTTATTAAAATATTTCCCATCGGCCAAAACGGCCAAATTATGGAATGATATCTCTTCTTTTGTGCAGATGGATTTAGAGACATTATACGACGCATGGGAGAGATACAAGGATCTCTTGAGAAGGTGTCCACACCATGGTCTACCATTGTGGCTACAAGTGTAAACCCCTCAACGAGGCAATTAATTGATTCAGCCATCGTGGAACCCTGAACAACAGAACTCTTGAAGTAGCCTACGAGTTTATTGAAGAGATGTCACTGAATAACTATCAGTGGCAA
Source organism: Gossypium australe (assembly GCA_005393395.2). NCBI lineage: Eukaryota > Viridiplantae > Streptophyta > Magnoliopsida > Malvales > Malvaceae > Gossypium > Gossypium australe. The sequence continues at coordinate 22,175,835 of CM016618.1, forward strand.
GTCATGATAAACCGTAATTGTAACATATTTTAACCTACATTTAATATGCTTTTCGATGATTTATTCCTTGATCTATATAAAAAGGTGCTTGTAATCCTTTCTTTTCATGTCTTAAACCTAGGAAAGCACCCGAGGATGAAAAGAACACAAATTGGGCCCAAAACAGAGTAAATGGGCCTTAGTTCGAAAGTGACACGGCCTGACCCAAAGTCCATACGGCCGTGCCTCGACGATTAACTAGAGCATGGCCTCAACTCCGACTCACATGGTCGTGCCCCAAATTAGAAGTCCTAACAAGGCCTGACCCCGAGTCACGCGGGCGTGTGACATGGCCATGTCTCTGTTGCTGGAAAGAACAATTTCAGTCGAAAAAAGGATACTTAGGGAGAAAGAATCACATTCCAAGAGCCTATATATATCCCCTAAGTGCCACCTTTGAGAAGGCATCAAAGCTAGGCCAAGGAGCCAAGCTGAAAAGGTCAGAGCTAGGAAATAACACGAGGATAGCCAGTTGATCCATCCCAAGAAGTCGGAGTTATACTCAAGACGGCGGAATTCTCCTTCAATTCCTTCAGTGGGTTTTAGGAATTTCTTATGTTTTGTTTTATCTTTTCTCTTGCGATGTTTTCTTTATTCATTATGAACTAAACCCCTCAGATACCTGAAGGGGATGAAACCTAGACGAATCTTCTTATGTGATTTTTAAGTTATATGATGAATTACTTAGGTTGCTCTTAATTATGTTGCTTAATCCAAATCTAATGTGCTTAGGTGGAAGAGGAAGACACCCTACCTAAGAGAAGATCTAACATAATTAAGCGGAGTTGATCGAACGCCTAGAGATAGGGTTATGAGATTTTGCCGGATTAGGGTGAAACCTAATATGGGAGTCCATTGATCGATTTAATGCTATCATAGGGGGTTATTATACCTCGAGAGAGGGTTTAATATAGGTTAGGGAGTCTTACGGATCAAGCTAAGTAAAGAGATCATATAATTAAGGGTTAGATAACAAGTGAAGTCTAGGTGGATTCTTTATGAGGGTATCGTCGTGATCAATTGAGTTTTCTTCAAGTTATTTTCCAATTCATCCTTTTTGTCTTTGAGTCCTTAGTTTAGTTCTTGTCTATTTAGTTTAGAACATTCTTCACTTTAATTTTAAAGGCTAAATATTAAAAAGAAAGTTAGTATTAATACTTTTAGTTCCTTTGTGTTCGATAATCTGGTCTTGCCTAAGCTATACTACTGTTTGATAGGTACACTTGCCTTTAATCGTTGTCAGAGTTAGTCTCTATGTTCGATCATTCTTTTATAAATTTTTAAAGCTCTGATTTTAGCGATCAAGTCACAAGGACAAAACCGACAAAATCGGCCAGAGTTTACAACCTTGATGCAGTGACCATGCTATCAACACAGGTAGAGATGATGAATAAAAAGCTTGATAGTTTGTGTTCTTTGCAGGGACAGCCAATCATGCAGTGCGACGCAAGTGGAATAGTGGCGAATCCTGAGTACCCACCCTACCAACTGGGCGCAGAAACTGAACAGATGAACTATATAGGTAATAATTTCAAATCTAATAATAACCCATATAGTAACAATTACAATCCAGGTTGGAGGAACCACCTAAATTTTTTGTGGGGAGGTCAAGGAAATCAAAGACAACAACTCCCTCAAAATTTCCAAAATCAGCCATATCCATAAGAGAAGAAGCCAAACCTTGAAGAGATGCTGACAAGATTCATGGCAGCCACAGAAAATCGTCTCCAAGATACTGAGAAAACACTTAAAAGTCAACAAACATCAGTTGAAGAGACCAAGAACCGAGTCAGGGAAATTACTAAGTATGTAGGGGAAGTCACTAAGGCAGTCAACAACTTGCAAAGTTAATGTCTGAACGACCACAAGGACGTCTACCAAGTAACACGGAAATTAATCCAAAGGAGCAAACCCAAGCCATCACAGCTCATGATAGTAAAGGGGTAGACGAACCCAATCCAATTAAAGAAAAATAAGTAGAAGAAGGTAAAGTAGAGGTAACACAGGAATAGCCAAAACCAGTAATCAATGAGTACCAACCTCGCATACCTTATCCCGAAGCAATGAAAAAGAGATGATATAAAAGAACAGTTCGGTAAGTTTCTTAAACTTTTAAAGAAATTACATATCAACATACTTCTTGAAGCTCTTTTCCAGATGCCAGACTCGAGAAAATTTTTAAAACAGCTATTAACGAACAAGCGCAAATTAGACGAGGAACGACATGTGGAATTAAACGCAGTATGCTCAGCAATGTTACAGAATAGACTACTGCGGAAGCACAAAGATCAAGGGAGTTTTACAATCCCATGTTTAATTGGTAGACTAACTGTTGATAATGCGTTAGCTGATTTAGTGGCAAGTATAAATGTCATGCCTTATACATTGTTTAAACGACTAGGTCTAGGGAAGCCCAAACAAACTAGGATGAGTATTCAATTAGCTGATAAAACTGTTAGAATTCCTAGGGGCATTATCGAAGATGTTCTTGTAAAAATCGATAAATTCGTTTTTCCTGTAGACTTTGTTGTCTTAGACATGGATGAGGATAATTCAATCCCCTTAATTTTAGGAAGACCCTTCCTAGCAACTGCCAAGACTAAAATTGATGTTGCCACAGGAGAACTCATACTTTTTGTAGGTGATGAATCAATCAGTCTTCAAGCTCTTGACTCAGCTAGGACAACAATCGATGAAGGTAAGAAAGACAATTCAGTTGATAATCAATTTGTGCAATCTTCATCGCAGGAAACACAAGTCAAAGAAGAACAGAAATTGCATGAAGTAATACCGAAAAAGCCTCTAGAAGAGCTCGTAGGAACATCAAAACACTTCAAAATAGAAGACTAGGTATTGCTAGATAGAGCCGATCCTTGCACCACCACATCAGGCTGAAAGTAAATGAAGAAATCCCTCTTAAGGTACACAATATCTTCCCACACGGAACAGTCAAGGTAAGCAACCCAACATTCGGCATTTTTAAGGTAAACACTTCTTGACTTAAACTTTATCAAGGAAATAGAACTGTAAGCATGAGGGAAGATATTCAAACCTTTAAACCTCCCTGATTCAAATACGAGGAAAGTCTAGCTTAAGACTATAAACGAACGCTTCTCGGGAGGCAGCCCGAGCACTAACACAATTTATTTTCACATTTTTATTTCAATTTATTTTATTTTCTGAATAACTAGTTTTAAACTAACCAAAAGTGCAGCCTTCCAGGCCACACGATCTTGCACACGGCCGTGGCCATGGCCGTGTGGATGTGCAGAATCACCGTACTGACATAACAGAGGTGGTACAAATTAGATTCAACAACGTTTCAAAATCACGGACTCAACCACTCCCCCACAGTAACCGACAAAGTGGCATGCTCGTGCTCCATGATCGTGTGAAGATACTGACTTGCCAACCACGGGCAGAACACGCCCGTGCCATCCAGCCGTGCCAACAAACTGACTTGCCACCAACGGGTGTGGCTGGCTGAAAAACGGGTATGGAGAATTACCACGCCCAGACACACGACCATGCAAAGCGGCCGTGCTAATCGACACGCCCCTGGTCCACGGGCATGGGCAAGCACCAGAATTGAGCCTCTATTTAAACACCAACCCCCTCCCAATTCTACTACTTTCCATTTCTTTTCTTATTCTCCTTTCTCAGATTTCCTTCCAAATAACAAAGTCTCCAACCTCTTGAGCTACACTAAAGCCATGTTAAAGAAGCGGAAGAAGGCAAGCATTGTCTCCTCAAGGGAGATCCCAATACATAAGTTCATGACAGCCTATTCATTCAACAACAAGCCAAGGGTCTTTGAGACCATTTAGTTTCTATTTTTCTTTTCTCTTTTGCTTTAATTTCCTTATATTTACTTCTCTTCTACTTAATTTATTTTGCTTGGGAACCACACCACTTTCGCCACCGCCAGCACCTCCGCAACCCTAGAGGTCACACCCACCTCGCGAACCATCCAACAATAAGGACTCCTCGGTCCATTCTTCTTTTCTTTTCTTTTTATTTTCCTTCGTAGTCTTATTCCCTTTAGCTTGCTTTTCTTTAATTACATTTTAGTTTATTTTAATTATGTCTTAATAAACCCTGGCTAATCCTTCACGAGCGTCCCAATTTCTTCATCTAGCATAGGATCGTCATCCAGACTGACCCCTCCAAACATACACACCACGACCTCTACCATCCTCTAGGGACACCATCCAAAATTCAGGGAGTATTCTTTCCCCTTCTCTTTTGATCTATCCCGTAAATGTTATTATCTATCTTTGTATATTGAGGGCAATGTACATCTTAAGTGTGAGGGTGAATATTTATTTGAAGAAAGTACCTAACTTTTTGCATTATTCTCATATTCGGCCTAACTTTCTTCATTATTCTCAAATCCCTGAATTATAACTTGTTCTTGAGAGATCTCCTCATATTACTAATTAGGATAAAATTTCTGATGATTTATGATTTTTATTGATATGTTTTTCAGTAAGTCATTGATAATTGTGCATTGATGATTAAATTGGAAGAATACTAGAGAATCAAGCATTATAAGTCTACTTTTCAAAATTAAAATTTTTCCTAGGTTGTTAACCTGAATTTGAATATTACTTTGAAATTTGAAATTTACGAGGTTGATGTCAAAAACACCCATAATATTTGTGAGATTTTGAGCCTTATAGAGTATATATTCTTTTTCATGCTCACTTTTTGATTATGTGTGTCAACTTTGAACTGTTATTCTAGAACTTGCCTCGATTATACACGTTGAGACCACATTTATGATTTGATATACCGAGATGATAAAGGCACCTAGGTTTTAACCCACTCACTCCACTAAAAAGCCTACCTCCACAATTTACGCCTAGTAAGCCCCATTGATCCTAACAACCCTTTTTATTGACTCACCCACTAATATTAACCCAAAACCCCTTTGTATTTGTTATCACCATTCCTTGGCTACCTTTTTGTCAAGATTTGATTTTAAGCAGTTACCTAACTATGTTATATATTTCAGCTGTTAAAGTTCGTTATTACTTGATTTGTTCTTAAAAAAAAAACAAACAAAGTATGTTTATTATTAGTTCTATAATTAAGTGAGCTTACATGTTCAAATTCCAAATCTTAAGGAAAAAGCTCGTATTATTAGTTTTTAATTGATGTAATTATTTAGGATTTGTTAATTTTTGTAGTTAGTTAATTTATCAAGTCAATCTCGATTTTAACCTTCTAATTCAGCCTATATCCATACCATTAACCTAAGCCCCATTACAACCCTGTTAAAGACCTTTTGATCTGTTTATCATCTCATTTTACAGTGGTAGAGATTTGATTTTCAGGCAAGCCTATGAGATTAGCTTTCTAGGTTCGACTTTTGAGTGCTCTTTTCCTAAATCTTGAACACTTCGAGTGATTTGAGTGAATCTTTTGTGAGGATGTCAGTCCTTGCAGGTTTCGAATTAAAGGTAATTATTCAGGTAAGGGGAAACACCTAAGTTTTCGAAATACAAATGTATGACTTATCTTGTTTGAATCTTCAGGAGTCTTCGAGTTAAATTATCCATGTATAAATTATCTATGAATTATGATGAGACATTGTTGATAAGAATTATGATTCACGGAAAGTTCGTTTTAATTGTAAGTTGAGAATTTTGCTTGAGGACAAGCAAAAGCTTAAGTGTGGGGGTATTTGATAAACCGTAATAGTAACATATTTTAATCCCACATGTAGTATGCTTTTGGATGATTTAAGCCTCGATTTATATAAAAAGGTGCTCTTAATCCTTTCTTTTCATGTCTTATACTCAGGAAAGCACCCGAGGATAAAAATAACGAGAAACGGGCCTAAAATGAAGCAAATCGGGCCAAGGAAGAAATCGACACGGCCTGAACTAAAGCCTACACGGTCGTGCCTCATTGATTATCTAGAACACAGCCTGACCCCTGATTTACATGGTCGTGTCTCATTAAAGAAATCTGAACATGGCTCAAAGACTAGTCACACAAGCGTGTGACATGGCCGTGTCCCTGTCGTGGCAAAGAGCAAATTCATTCGGATTTGGATACTTAGGGGAAAGAAACCTATTTCGAAATCCTATATATACCCCCCTAAGTACATCCTTGAGGGGGGCGGTTAGCTAGGCCAAGGAGCCAAGCCGAAGAGGTCAGATTTGTGGGAATCACTCGAAGATAGCCAGTTGATCCATCTCAAGAAGCCGGAATTCTACTCAATACGGCGAATCTCTCCTTCAATTCCTTCAGGGAGTTTTAGGGGTTTCTTATATTTTGTTTTATCCTTTCCCTTGAGATGTTTTTTTTTTATTTGTTATGAACTAAACCCTTCAGATACCTGAAGAGGATGAAAGCTAGATGAATCTTGTTATTGTTTTCTGAATTATATGATAAATACTTAGTTTGTTCTTAATTGTGTGAGCTTAATACAAATTTAATGTGCTTGGGTGAAGGAGGAATAGACCCTGCCTAAGAGTAGATCTAGCATAATTAAGCGGAGTTGATCGCACACCTAGAGATAGGGTGACGAGATTTTGCCAGATTAGGGTGAAATCTAATATGGGAGTCCATAGATCAATTTACTGCTATTCTAGGGGGTTATTAAGTGAGAAAGAGATTTATGTTAATTAACCTAGGGTTAGACGTTATTCGCCTCGAGAGAGGGTTTAATATACGTGAGGGAGTCTTACGGATCAAACTAAGTGAATAAATCGTATGGTTTAGGGTTAAGTAACAAGTGAAGTCTAGGTGGATTCTTTCTGAGGGTATCGTCTTAATCATCTGAGTTTTTCCTAAAGTTATTTTCCCAACTCATCCTTTTTGTCTTTGTGTCTTTAGCTTAGTAGTTAATTTAGATTGGATTAAAACTTCACTTATTTTAGGCTAAATAATAAAAAGAAAGTTAGTATTAATACTTTTAGTTCCTTTGGGTTCGATAATCCGATCTTGCCTAAGCTATACTACTGTTCGATAGGTACACTTGCCTTTAATCGTTATCAGAGTTAGTTTCTAGGTTCGGTCATTCTCTTTATAAAATTTAAAACTCAATAGACACATGATCAATCATCTCTAAATATTTTCAGAACAGACTTAAATGATTTACTCTGAAATCTCTGTCTCATATCTCGAACTTCAGACTCAGTTTTTCTTTTATCTTTCTCGAGTGCCTAAGCTTTACATGCGTTATCGACGAGTACAACAAACTATTTTATTTCTAAGATACCAACCAGTAAATGGATATATTCATTAAGTCCATCTTCAAATCTTTTGCACATTATAGCTTCGGATGATACACATTCTCGAGCATACTGACTCAATCTCACGAACTCTCGTTCATATTCCAAAACAGTCATTCGACCCTGTTTTAGTTCTAGAAATTCTTTTCATTTCTGATCGACAAATCTTTCACTGATATATTTCTTCCAAAACTCGCTCTGAAAGAAGTCCCATGTAATTCGCTCTTTCGAAACAACAGAAATCAGGGTTTTCCACCATTGATAAGCTGCATCTCGGAGTAATGATACAACACACTTCATGCATTCTTCCGGAGTCAGAGACATTTCATCGAATACCCGGATAGTATTTTCAATCCAGAACTCGGCCTTTTCAGTATCATCATCATTAGTAGCCTGGAATTCTCCAGCCCCATACTTACGAATCTTGTCAACCAGAGGCTTATTCCACGAATTCAGATTTGCAGCTGGAGGTATATTAGATGTCTGAGGGTTATTAAATGGGGGCGGGGGTTGCGAAACAGTCGGGTTCTTTCTTACGAATTGAGTGAACTACTTACTCATCTTCTGGAAGAAAGCTTGTTTAGCTTCTCCCTCTTGACCGCTCGTAGCCGGTCTCGAATTAGAAGGCGTTGTCCCTTGCGCGGGAGCAGGCGTATTACTTTCTACGTTGTCAGCTACGGCTCTTTCAGGATCCATTACTATACGAAAATCACTTTTTTACATGTCAGGATTCATTACACTATCACAATTAAAATATATAGCATGTATAGCTAGACTCTGACATGCTAGTTAGTTCGAGAATCTGCTAAACTGTAGCTCTGATACCAACCAAATGTAACATCCCTATCTCGTGTTCGTCGCCGAATTAGGGTTAGAAGCGTTACCAGATAGATCAAAAAGCGTTTACAAAAATTCATACAGTCATTCATCATTCTCAAACATAATGTCCCTTAATACGGTCTACGAGACCTTAAATATGCGTATAACTGAGTCAGAACTAAATCGAAATACGTACAAAATTTCATGGAAATTTAAAACTTTTCTAAGTTTCTGGGCTTACACGCCTGTGTGGGCAGGCCGTGTGCCTCCCACGGCTATTAGACATACCTGTGTGTCCTCCGCGTGGTCTATTTTGACTATACTTCCACGGCCACCAAGCACGCCCGTGTACCCTGACCGTGGACTATACTGACTTGGCCCCCACGGTCACTAGGCACGCCCGTGTGCCACAACCGTGTTCTCATATGCTAGCTACAGACTTTACCTCACGGTCACATGGCACGCCCGTGTGCCACAACCGTGTGACATTATAGGCCATTTCGAAGGCCAAAATGCCACCCACTTGGGTCATACCTACATACAACATTTACCAACACTTCTCATGCATATTTTACAACCAATAACATACCAAAACAACCATTCTATCAATACATTCAATACTAATTTCAACTATGCCAAATCACAAGACTAAAACTTAAATAATACATACGTAATTCAACCAAATACTTACTCAAAGTTTTACCACTTTTAATATCATCTAATCAAACCAAAACATATACCACATATCATATTCATAATGGCGAAATATCATCTTATAACTAGCCAATTATCATGGCTAAGTTCACATCTCATAACCATCCAAATATCTAGTCTATATATGCCATATTTTGCTATTCACATTTCTAAAATGTATCAAAAAGAGTTTAGTAGTGTGATGACGATGCTTGACGATCTCGAGCCTTCAATAGCTTAGACGACCTATAAAGCAGAGAAAACACACACACAGAGTAAGCTTTCCAAAAGCTTAGTAAGTCAATATACAAATAAACTTAGCATAAAATGCACATAACCGAATTATTAAGATGATCTATATGTTTCTCATGACAAAATCACCTCATTCTTTCTTAAGCTCATTTGCTTGGCCATAACTTACCATACTTCCAATTCATATACCATATATGCACATAGTTCATCTAATCAAAACTTTACATATCGTATTATCAATTCCATATACATAACATCATAGTAAGATCACGTAGTTACTTACCTTGTATATTCAATTAGTATATAACCAAGGTACCTGAAACGGATATCCATTCACCTAATTTATCATAGCTCAGATTTGCAATTCGTATCACAGACTTTCCCGTTGAACCATTAAGAATCTAGTAGGATACTCAGAAAGCTCAAAATGGTCGTACAATGCCAACGTCCCAGATGAGGTCTTACATGCACTCAGACATCGATGCCACTGTCCCAGACAGGGTCTTACACGAATCAATACGATGCTGATGTCCGAGACATGGTCTTACACGTAAAGCTTATATCGATGCCAACGTCCCAGACGTGGTCTTATATGAAATCTCAAATCAACGCCAATGTCCTAGATGTGGTCTTACATGATAAAACAGTACAGATACCTATGTCATGACATAGCTAATCTTATCTATTCCTAGGTTCGTACGGGACTTCTCGTACGTTGTCACCATATCGATTTTATCTCGGAATTCATATACAGATCATATCGTAACCATTCATCTATAGAAATAGTCATAGGAATACACATAATTCATTACTAATACGTTTATTTGCATAATGACTTACCTCGAATTCGGTTTAACAGAAACGAAAATGGCTACTCGGTTACTTTCGCTTTCCCGCGATCTAAGTCCGTTTTCCTCGGTTGTTGATCTAAACATATTCAGAATTAACCCTTTTATTCACTAATTCATTCAATCCAATCCATACACATATATTTAGGGCTATTTGCAAAATAACTCTCATTTTTGCATAATTTATCAATTTAGTCTATTTTTCTCAAAACATCAAATTCACAAAATCAACCCATACTCATGCTTAGCCGAATGTTCCTACATCTCATACAAGCCCATATTTTTCATCAAATTTGTAATTTAGTCCCTCAAATTACTACTTTCTCAATTTAGCCCTAATTAGCTAAATTCACCAAAAATTCAAGAACAAAGTATGTTCAGCTAGCTCAAATCTTTCATTTAACACCATAAATCATCACGAAGCTCAACATATCATCAATAGCACATTTCATGAACAACATCAATTCATCAAATTAAGACATGGGTTTGATTGTAGACTAAGCAACGATTGCAAAAACTTAGAAATTATCAAAAACTGACTAAAAACTTACCTTAAATTTGGCTTGTAAGTAGCCGAATAAGCTTTCTTTTTTTTTTCTTTGTTTTTTTTGGTCAAAAGAAAAGAAATAAACGATGAACACTCATCTTTTGTTTCATTAATCTAATGTTAATAATCCAATTACCAAAATAGCCTTCATTCATATAATTCAAACAGTTATACAATATGGACATTTAAGACTTTTATCCATCCACTATCTATAATTTGGTATAATAGCAACATAAGGCCTCCACCTTAACAAAGCCACAACACATTGGTACTTTAACATATAGCAAGCAACTTTCACATTCAATGCAATTTCATTCTTTTGTCAAATTAAACACACAGACGAACAAATTAACTTACGTAAATTTAGCACATGCTTAGTCACATATCAACGGCACAGAAAATAATATTAAAATACTATACGAACTTAGATTTGTGGTCCCGAAACCACTGTTCCCACTAGGGTATAAACTGGATTACTACAGTGAATCGATCAATGCAAGGCAATTATTCCATGTATTATGCTCTACGCTATAATTGTCGCTGGGTTTAGGTCTTTGAATAGAGGATTTTCAAGGGTCCTCTTTACTAATGCTGAGTGGCAAACTTTTCCCAACACAACAAGTTCACCGCAACACTTGTTAGAAATACTCCCTATCTGAAAAATAGCCGAGAAAGCTTCTAGAACACATGGCAAACACATTTTAGTTTCACAATTATTTTCCTTAATAATCTGGTCGTTCTCCTTCATAGCCATTACTGCCCCGCAAGTTAAGAATAACACCAGTAGGACATTAAGGCTTGCCATACTGCGTGAATCTGATGTTACTAGTTAAATTTGGTTCGTAAAATTAATTTCAAACAAGATTCGTAGGGGAAAAAACTAGCATTTATAGGAAGTCTTATAACCACATTAGACTAGAATACGTTACAAAAAAAAACATTAAATATTTCAGTTTAATTAGCATTAATTTTAATTACTACAAATCTAAATATTAATTCAAAGACACACATTTATACTTCCCTTTATAATTCTTAAATGGCTTTAAACGGATCAGAAAATGAGGTTCAATAAAGATGATTATGTCGTACATGGGTTTCTGCGTTGAAACTGTGTAACACCCCAAACCCGGCCCAAACACTACAACCGGATCTGGTATGTCACTAAAAATTATTTGATAAAAGATGTCGCAATTCCGGGAAATATTTTTCTTGTATTTAATCTTTTGCTCGGGAAAACTTGATAACATGATAAGTTTAAAATAAGATATAAATTTAATTGGTTGTTTTATGAATTAAAACCAAAATCTTAATACATGCCTTAGTTTAATAATAAAAGCCCAAAATAAAAACCAAAACAAAGTATAATAGTCTAGCGGCCCATGGCCTTATTACAAGGTAATTTAAACCCATTAATTAAAAGAAAATAAAATATTAAACTAAGTCTTTTTGCGGAATCTTCAATGCTCTGTCGCATGGCCACCTTCCTCTCTCCTCCAGCCCGGTCCGATGTACTAAGTGTCACCTGAAATGGTTAAAATAATATGGTGAGTCGCGAGACTCAATGTGCAACACTCATGCACCATTAAATTTGGGCCTTAGCCCCACAAAGCAAAATAACAGATATAATACATGAAATCACATGCTAAGCCCAACCCAAATCCTAAGTTTCCAACCGCTACACACCACCCTTACCTGCAAGTCACACCATTGGGGATTTATACAATCAATCCACACCGCTACACACCAGCGATGGCAGTCATGCGTTAGCTGCTCATCATCAAGTTGTGACAGAGTCACCAGGCTGAAATGGCATAAGCCACCAGAAACAGAGTTGTGACGGAGTCACCAGGCTGAAATGGCATAAGCCACCAGAACAGATCACTTCCCCTTTTACACCATTCACCCAAACCCCAAACATACAGAGAAATCAACATACAAAACATATCAATTTAACAGGAACATTCACTGAAAAAGTACAGAAATCACTAACCTGATGATTAGCCTTTACCCTTCTCGGGTTTTCACTTGTCATGCTGGGATTTCGGCATTTAACAGAGTATAGCAGATTTATACACATAAATATATACAATCAATCTAATAGTGTGGAAGGTTACACAGCTGATTAATGTAGATACCCTTACTAAACTGAACTACACTTTGCTTCAAAAAGCCGGAAAGATGTGAAAATAGGCCCTCTCCTATAATCTGTCATGGTTAGTATTCTACCCATTTTTATATATATGAATAAACAAATCCTCTTACCCTGAAATCGCGAAAGTAACACGATTCTATAACTTAGAGATCTATGCGATTGGCCTCACTTCAGATCCCGAAATGCCAAAAATAAGAAAAAGACAACAGATTAGTCACTAAAATAGCCATTCGACTAGGGACTTTGAAAAGCCGAAAGAACATTGAAATCCCAAAATCAACACTTACCTATTGTTTCCTTCAAAATTTGGCACAAGTAGACTACCCTGAAGGAATTTCGACAACTTCAGGAGGTGAGATCCAAGAATTTCGGCTTTTAAAAGATTTAAGAATTGAAGAGATGGCTAAAAGAGATTCGGCCAATGAATATTAAGGAGAAGAATAGATGTAGTTTCGGCTTTTAGAGATTAGAAGAAGAATAACAGTAGTGGTTAAAAGATTCGGCCAACCAAGAAATTTTAGAGGGGACGAAAGGGTGAAGAAGATAATGGTTTTCGGCTTTTGAGAGGAAAAAGGTGAGAAAAGAAAAATAAAAGAGAGGCTTCAAGATTTCGGCACCCCCCTTTGAACTATACTAAACCGATTCCTCCCCCTTACTGAATTTGATTTTCGGCCAACACTGCAACACATGATAGCTCCTATCCCTTTTTCCTTATCTTCATCTGTTATCTCCTCAAAAAAGCCCTAATTCCTCTCTTCATTATCTGCCTATTATCTTCATAATTAATCATAAACAAATTCCTAAAAAAATAGCCTTGTGCCGTCCCCCCTTACTCAATTAAGTGTCGAATTTTAGCCCTAAAAACTTGGGCTTCAAGCTGCCAAAATTTGGGCCTTTCTCATGCACAAGTGACGCCACTTAAAGCTCCCCTCTACTGTGCTCCTAGCTGCTGGGCCACAAGCCCAATACGTCAATTAAACTACTAAAACTTTAATTTAAGCCCCTAGAGTGTCTAAATAAAATATTTATTCAAAGCCTCAGCCCAAACCTGAGCCTCATTTGTACCTTAAATCCTTTTATTAATAACTTATGCACACATTACACAAAATGCACAAGCCCATGAATTCAGGATGTTACAGTTCTACCCCCCTTAAAATAAATTTCGGCCTCAAAATTTACCTGTTCAAAATAGATGGGGATATTGTTGGCGCATAACATCCTCTGGCTCCCACGTCGCCTCTTCTGCGCCGTGATTTCGCCATAAAACTTTGACCAAAAGGACGGACTTCCTTCTCAACACTTTTACGTCTCGATCAAGATTTGCACTGGTTCCTCCTCAAAGGATAGATCTGGCTTTACTTCAATTTCTTCCACCGGCACCACATGCGATGGATCAGAATGATAACGTCTTAGCATCGAGACATGAAATACATTATGTATCTGCTCCAACTCTGAAGGCAACTCCAAACGATAAGCCACTGGGCCCACATGCTCCAATACCCGATAAGGCCCAATAAACCAAGGACTTAGCTTACCCTTTCGTCCAAACCTCATTACCTTCTTCCATGGAGATACCTTTCGAAAGACTTGGTCTCCTACTGCAAATTCCATCTCCTTCCGCTTTAGATCCGCATAAGACTTTTGTCGATCAGACGCTTCCTTCAACCGAGCCCGTATTAATTTAACTTTCTCCTCTGTTTCTGAGACTAACTCTAGACCTAACACCTGACGTTCACCCAACTCCGTCCAACAAGTAGGGGTACAACATTTCCTTCCATATAACGCTTTATACGGCGCCATCTGAATACTAGATTGATAACTATTATTGTACGCGAATTCAGCCAAGGGTAAATACTCCTCCCAACTACCCCTAAAATCGATGATGCAACCCCTTAGCATATCCTCCAAGATCTGAATTACCCTCTCAGATTGACCGTCAGTCTGTGGGTGAAAAGTGGTACTAAAGTCTAACCTTGTTCCCATTGCTTGATGAAGAGCTTTCCATAATCGTGATGTAAACCTAGGGTCCCTATCTGATATGATCGACACCGGTACACCATGTAATCTTACAACCTTAGCCACGTACAACTTAGCCAACTTTTGTAGAGAAAAGTCCACTCGAACCGGTATGAAGTGAGTAGACTTCGTCAACCTATCCACTACTACCCAAATCGAGTCCTTCTTAGTGGGCATAAGGGGTAACCCACTAACGAAATCCATCGTGATTCTTTCCCATTTCCATTGGGGAATCTTCACCGGTTGCAACAACCCCGAAGGCAACTGGTGTTTAGCTTTGACTTGCTGGCACGTCAAACACTTTCCCACATATTTCGTAACTTCTCACTTAATACCTGGCCACCAGAACTGCTCTCGCAAGTCCCGATACATCTTAACTCCTCCAGGATGCATAGAATAAGGGCTACTATGCGATTCCCGAAGAATCGTCTATCTTAACTCCACATCCTTTGGCATACAAATCTTCCCACAGAAACACAAAACCCCATCATTATTCAGACTATAATCCTCCATTCCACCTTCCCACACTTGTTAAATTCGAGTACTCAAAACATCATCCAGAAGTTGCTTCCCTTTGATCTGACTTGTCCACATAGGTCTTACTTGGAGTTCAGCCACCAAACTGCCATCCTCATACAGGCTAAGATGTGCAAACATTGCTCTTAGATCAGCTATCGCCTTCCTACTTAACGCATCTACCACCACGTTAGCCTTGCCCGGGTGGTACTCAATCGAGCAGTCATAGTCCTTTAACAGCTCGATCCACCTTCTCTACCTTAGGTTCAACTCCTTCTGAGTGAGGAGATACTTCAAGCTCTTGTGGTCAGTATAAATAACTGACTTTTCCCCATACAAATAGTGTCTCCAAATCTTCAGGGCAAATACTACCGCCGCCAATTCTAAATCGTGCGTAGGGTAGTTCAACTCATGCGGTCGCAACTATCAAGACGCATATGTGACAACTTTTCCATCTTGCATCAACACACACTCGAAACCTGTGTGTGACGCATCACAGTAGACAGTAAATTCTTTTCCCTCCTCTGGCTGAATTAACACTGGCGCTTCCGTCAAAATTCTCTTCAACTTCTCAAAACCCTCCTGCTGTTTGTCAGTCCATACGTACACTACTCCCTTCCTTAACAACTTAGTTAAAGGTGCCGCTATTGAAGAGAAGCCCTCAACAAACCTCCTGTAATACCCTGCTAATCCTAAGAAACTTTGAATTTCTGCCACGGACTTCGGCGGTTTCCAATCCAATACAGCTTCTATCTTCCGAGGGTCTACCCTAATTCCCTCTGCGGAAACTACATGCCCTAAGAAAGTCACTTCCTTCAGCCAAAACTCACACTTACTGAACTTTGCGTATAGCTGCTTCTCCCTCAGAATTTGCAACACCACACAAAGATGTGCATCATGCTCCTCCTTAGACTTGGAATAAACTAATATATCATTGATGAACACGACCACGAACCGATCAAGGTATGGTTGAAACACCCGGTTCATCATATCCATAAATGCTGCTGGCGCGTTCATCAAACCGAACGACATTACCAAAAACTCATAATGACCATAGCGTGTTCGAAACACCGTCTTATGGATGTCTCCTTCCTTCACCTTTAACTGATGATAACCCGACCTTAGATCAATCTTCGAAAAGACCAAAGCTCCTTTAAGTTGATCGAACAGGTCGTCGATTTTCGGTAATGGGTACTTATTCTTAATCGTCAATTTATTCAGTTGACGATAGTCCACGCACATACGCATGGATCCATCCTTCTTCTTCACGAATAGGACCGGCGCTCCCCATGGAGACGCACTTGGTCGAATAAATCCTCGATCCAAAAGCTCCTAGATCTGTGCTTTGACCTCCTCCAATTCCTTCGGCACCATTCGATAAGGAGCAATGGATACTGGAGCCGTACCCGGAAGTAATTCTATTCCAAACTACACTTCGCGATCTGGGGGTAACCCTGGCAACTCCTCTGGAAAGACATCCGCGAAATCCTTGACTGTTCGAACCCTATCGATAGTCATCTCCTTAGTATCCAAAGCACTAATAAAGGCTAGAAAGGCGTTACATCCCTTCCGAATCATCTTAACAGCTTTCAATGCCGACACTACGTTGGACAAATAGTTCCTTCCCTCTCCTAACACAACCACCTCCCCACCTTCCGGGGTACTTAACACCATGCGCTTGGACAAACAATCCAACTTAGCACGATGCTTTGTCAACCAATACATTCCTAAGATAAGGTCAAACTCTCCAAATGGTAATTCCATTAAGTCTGCCGGAAACACTACCCCTTGAGTTTCTAACGGTACATCCTTAAATAACTTGTCCACTACCCTAGATTGTCCTAGGGGACTAACCACAGTCATCTTCCTAGTGGTTGTTTCAGAATCTATACTTAAGGTCTCAGTTATCGAACATGCAACATAGGAGTGGGTTGACCCAATGTCAATCGAGGTAAGAAAAGGGCTATCAATAATAAGAAACGTACCGGTTATGACGTCCGGTGCGTCACTATCCTCCTGTCGATGAACTGCATAAACTAGACACGGCTGCCTCGCATCTACATTACCTGCACCTCTACCACCGCGACCAGCCCCATTTCCTCCTCTACCTGGGCCACGACCCCTCGGTACTGTATGACCACCTCTCCCAGCCTGATCAGAACCCATCCAGTTGGCTGCACTTGATCCTTCTGTGGACAGTCCTTAATCATATGTTCCGTGGATCCACACTTGAAGCATCCACCCGTTCTTCTTCTACACTCCCCAGAATGTGCTTTCCCGCACCAATTACATAATCGATTCTGATTCCCCACAGCAGGTGTCGGAGTACGAGCTGGCCCATCAGACCTAGGCCTTTTCTGCGAATTCCTAGATGCTCCTGCTGGCCCAAAATTTCTCTTATTCCTTCCCCGCTCCTTATCTCTTTCCTATCTTTCAGTTCGTTTAACCTCCTCAGCTATCTTAACCTTCTCCACCAGAACAGCAAAATCTCTCTCTCTCTGCGGTGCTATCAACACCCTTAACTCATTCCGCAATCCATCCTCGAACCAAACACAACGTTCATATTCGGTTGCCACCATTCCTCGAGCGTAGCGGCTCAAGCGCAGAAACTCCGCCTCATATTCAGCCACAGATTTACTTCCTTGCACTAGATTCAGAAATGCCTTCCTCTGTGCATCCACATAGCTGGCCCCAACATACTTTCCCTGGAATGACTCCTTAAAGAAATCCTAGTCAATCCGATCTGCGGCAGTACCCTCCTTCATCGTGAGCCACCACTGATAAGCCTCGTCTCAAAAAAGAGACACGACTCCTTTCAACTTTTCCTCCAGTGTGAAATCTAAGTCATCCATTATGCTCTCTATTGCTTCCATCCAAAACTCAGCTGTGTTAGGGGCTACGCCAGAAACTCCCCTAAACACTTCTACCCTATTGGCCCTAAGCCACTCCGGCACTGATTTTCGGGCTCTTGTGCCCATGCCTACTCTAGCAACCCTCTCTAAAACCCTCAACATCGCCTGAGATACAGCGTCATCCCCAGTCGCCTGATCCCGTAATTCTCCCTCCACAGCTGGCGGATTCGACATCTCGTTTTCTGATCCGTGGCCAGACCCTATTGGCTCAAACAAGGTCATCCTACCCCTACCGCGTCCACGCAGCGGACGCCCTCGACCCCTTTTACTCATTCTTCCGTTTGGCGTTTATCTGATTAAGAATTTTATGAATCATTAATTTTCTTCCACTAATTAACCACGAACAGACTTATGAATAATAGCTTTAGGAGTAGTTCTTTCAAATTCATATTCACAATACAGTTTCAAGTCCGTATCCTCTAATTCTAGGGAACATATACATTCAATCACCAACATACAAATAGCATCCAAGCACTTACATTCATCACGTAAGGGTGTTTTCGTTGTTTCACTACCCAAGGGTATTTTTGTAATTTTTCCTATAGGGGTATTTTCATAATTTTTCAAAATAGGGTTCCTTAGTGATTTTGTGAAATAAGGGTATTTTGGTAATTTTGTGATCCTAGGGGTATTTTGGTAATTTTGAAGTCCAGGGGTATTTCGATAATTTTGAAGTCCAGGGGTATTTCGATAATTTTAAAATTCGGGGGTAGTTTGGTAATTTTATAACCCAGGGGTATTTTGGTCATTTTGCAAAACAAGGGTAATTTGGTAATTTTACAAACCAGGAATATCTTGATGTTGTTTTTTTTTTAAACATGGGTACTTTAGAAAATCTAGTTTCATAATCTAGGTTACTCTTGCAAACATGAGATTTTCGGGTAAATTTTCAAAACATTGGTGTTTTATAAATTCATGGTTGGTTGGAAGTTTTCACAAATCAAATGTATTTTGAAAATTTTTGCAAACTTGGGAATTTTTTTTCAAAAATAGGGTGGCTGGTCCCTTTCGAGTTTTAATCATAAGGTTTGGCCCATCAACAAGTCCTCGTAACTAGGGTGAACGATCACTACGCACCAGGAAGGATTCTAGTGAAGAGGAGGTGAGTAGCTAGGACTGCTTAAGTACCAAGCTCTCCCTGAATCCACTCCTAGACATGCATATGCCCATTGCCATACCCTAACTTGACTAAGGTGAACAGTCACTACGTACCAGGTAAAATTCCAGTGAAGAGGAGGTGAGTCATTAGGACTGCTTAAATACCAGGCTCTTCCGGATCCAATCCTAGACATGCATATGCCTGTTACCACACCCTAGTCTTGCAGCTCGTTCACGGGCTTGTTTAGTGTAATTAAGTCTTATGGAAGTTGAAAAGTATGATGTAAACTAGGCCTAAAGTCCATCAGATTCTATTTAAACTAATCTACGTCCCATTAAGCCCATCAAGCCCACATATATTTCACACA
The DNA here is from genome assembly GCA_005393395.2 of Gossypium australe. NCBI lineage: Eukaryota > Viridiplantae > Streptophyta > Magnoliopsida > Malvales > Malvaceae > Gossypium > Gossypium australe. The sequence goes on from CM016618.1 coordinate 22,195,342, forward strand.
ATGGTTTAGAATACTTACCTGGCGGACTTGGGCCGAAGACGCAGGTGCCATGCCGAGCTAACAAACCTGTTATCATTTAAAAACATGCATGTTTCAACAACCCATTTTTAGAAAATGTTTTGAGCCCAAAAACCCCCAGAGCCGAGTTTTGAACTAGGCTCTGATACCAATTTGTAACACCCCAAACTCGGCCCAAACACTACAACCGGATCTGGTATGTCACTAAAAATTATTTGATAAAAGATGTCGCAATTCCGGGAAATATTTTTCTTGTATTTAATCTTTTGCTCGGGAAAACTTGATAACATGATAAGTTTAAAATAATATATAAATTTAATTGGTTGTTTTATGAATTAAAACCAAAATCTTAATACATGCCTTAGTTTAATTAGAATTTAAGTGTCTAAAAATAATAAAAGCCCAAAATAAAAACCAAAACAAAGTATAATAGTCTAGTGGCCCATGGCCTTATTACAAGGAAATTTAAACCCATTAATTAAAAGAAAATAAAATATTAAACTAAGTCTTTTTGCAAAATCCTCAATGCTCTGTCGCATGGCCACCTTCCTCTCTCCTCCAGCCCGGTCCGATGTACTAAGTGTCACCTGAAATGGTTGAAATAATAGGGTGAGTCGCGAGACTCAGTGTGCAACCCTCATGCACCATTAAATTTGGGCCTTAGCCCCACAAAGCAAAATAACAGATATAATACATGAAATCACATGCTAAGCCCAACCCAAATCCTAAGTTTCCAACCGCTACACACCACCCTTACCTGCTAGTCACACAATTGGGGATTTCTACAATCAACCCACACCGCTACACACCACCGATGGCAGTCATGCTGCAGTCCTTGTGTGTTACAAATTCCTAAAAAAATAGCCTTGTGTCGTCCCCACCGAGTCATCCATGGGCCCAAGTCCTCACTACGGAGCATTACCTATAAGGGTTAAGCGAAAGGGGGTGAGTTACAAGAACTTAGTGTGTAACCCACTTACCCTTGTCCACTGGGCCAAAATCCAATTAAGCATTTATTGGGCCAAAGCCCATTTAAAATTATAACATTATAATATGAATATAATATGCATGTGATATGAAATTCCCAAACCAAACCTAATTTCCATCCGTTACACACCACCCGTACCAACCAGCACACCTGTGGGGAGCTTTAGTCACCCACCCCACCAACACACCAAACTGGGCATTAAGCCATATATCAAACTGGGCATGAAGCCATATTTCAAACCAAGCACGAAGCCATATATCAACTGGGCACGAAGCCATATTTCAAACTGGGCACGAAGCCATATATCAACTGGGCACGAAGCCATATTTCAAACTGGGCACGAAGCCATCAGAATTTTGTAGCAAAGCTACCAGAAATTCTCTTCGTCAAATAGCCCAACCCATGCAAATCATGTATATAATATGCACATTCAATTATTCATATCTAATCATATAATTATTACAAACATATCAAGTGTCACATTTGGCCCATTTGTCACATATCACATTTAGCCCATATATCAAATATCAAACGGCCCATATATCAAATATCAAACGACCCATATAGCAAATTATCAATCAGCCCATATAGCAAATATCAAACGGCCCATATAGCTACATATTTCAATTTGGCCCATAAAGGGTATTTTCGTAGTTCGGTCCATAGGGACATTTCGTAATTCGGCCCATTAGGGGCATTTTCATAACTCGGCCCGTAAGGGCATGTTCATAATTCAGTAATCGTACCTACTAAGGGTAATTCGGTAATTTACTCTCTAAGGGTATGATGGTAATTTGGCAACCTAGGCTTAATTACTAATTTGGGGCATAAAATTGAAACTGTCCATCTGCGTCATACTAACTAAATTGACCATAACTCGAGTTAAAAAACTCGAAATCTAAATCCATAAATTTTCCTTGAAACTAGGCTCATATATCGTTCTCCTATAGTTTTTCCAGAATTTTTAGCTTAACCATTAAGTACAGTTTATTCCTTAAAGTTTCCCTTGTTTCACTGTCCAACAATTCTGACCTCTCTTAACTTAATCTCAAATATCTTACTGTACGCTTTTCATCTACTACTCCCACTTGTTTCTATTGAAAATAGGTTCACTAAGGAATCCATACATATCAATTATAACTCTTAATTCACTTTGTACAATTTTATACGATTTTTCCAAAATAGAACAGAATACCCCGAAGTCATTCAAAACCAGTCTCACTAAAATTAACATATCTCAAAATATAATATTCCTTTTCCTTCACCGTTTCTTCCATATTAAAATAGACATAGTAAGATTTAATCTGATATCTTACTCACTTTGTAATTCCTTTTATCCAATTTTTTGTGATTTTTTTTTCAAATACACGCCACTGTTTTCGACCCAAACTGTTTTATTACAAAACATGATTACCACTACGAGCACACGCACGTTCGAGTGATCACGGATGCCGGTTATCGGTTTTCTTCAGTATTTCTACCGTATTACAGAATATTACATGTAAACTTTTAGAGAGATGTGAGATTTACTCACCATTTCAAACATATATTCGGAAGGGTACAGGATTACACACCTTATTCGGAATTCGTAACACTATACTCTCCGCGGTACCTAAAGGTACAATCGGTCAACTATTAGTCCAAAACCCAATTTACGACTTCAACCAAATATTGCACTTGATTAACAATCTATCACTTACCAACAATCCGAGTCTCTTATTACGAGGGATAGATCGAGCGATTTAGTCCCTAAAAATATAATCGATTAGTCACAACCACTATTTCGTTAAGCAAAATAACCGGTCAACGAAAAAGATCCAAAAACAACCATGATGAATCCCTTACCTTAACAATATTAGTTTCGATTTCTAACGATTGTACAATGGCTACGGATGAGCCAAAGTTTCAGCCTTCCACTATCACTCGATTGATCAAAGGAGTGAATGTCAACACAAATGAGAAGAAATGATTAAAAGAAAGGAGAAGGTGTATCAAGGTGTTTGGAATGTTTCGATCAACACTAAAAGAAATATGAACTGAAAAGAAATGTAAGTATTTTGGAAACAAAAATAATGGTGAAAGATGGATTAAGGTTTCGGCCCCCTAGGAAAAAATGAAGAAAGTGTGCTCACTAATGGCTTGTAAATTAGGCACAAAGCAAAAGAAATTTGGAGAGTACCGAATAATGCAAAGAGAAAGGTTTTTGGCCTAACAAGCACCAAAAATTAAATCAAAAGGCAATGGAGAATTTCGGCTATCAAGGAAGGTGGAAAGAAAATGAGTTTGTGGTCAAACAAAAGAGAAAGAAAATGCACTATTGTGCTAATAGGTTTCGGCAATGAGTGTTGCAAAATTGGGAGAGAATGACACAAAGTTGTCAAAGGAATTTTGGCCAAAACAAAGCTAAGACTTTACCAAATGCCAATTAAAATTTTTCAGCCACCTATCTACCTCAAAACCGTCCACATGCATCCCCCCTAGGATAAGAGTTTGGCCACCCATACTTTCTAAAACACCTCCCCCGATATTAGCCTCTTGTCCCTCTTTCTTTCCAATTCCTCTTGATTCCTTTCCCAAACTTTAACCTTGACATATTCTTTTAGCCACCTTACCAAAATAATGAAGTCCACGCTTACCAAAAATACTTCTTGGCCGACACATAAGGAAGGAAAGCAAAAATAATAGTCAAATTTGCAAACAATGGGATTTGAACCTCTTCCCTCAAGGTACATCACTTAATGCCATAACCTCTTTACCAATTACTCATCTTATGCTAAGCATTTACTCATTCATTACTATAAGCCTTAAGGTCACTTACTCTATCTCCTTACAGTGATAAAATACCAAATTTTTCCTAAGGCCTAATTAAACTTGAGACTTCATAGAAACCTTGTAACCTTCCAAAATTACCTTCTTAATAAATCCTACTACAAATAATGTCATTCTCTTGTTCTCAAAAATTTTAAACACTCCTACGCCCAAAGCCCATTGGGCCCAATCCTACTAGGCCCAATTTTGGGATGTTACAATTCTACCCTCCTTAAAGAAATTTCGTCCTCAAAATTTCCAACGAACTACTAAACGCTCCGCTCAAGTCATACCATAATGTTTTTGCTGCGCACTCTGACCTTAAAAACCACAATGTACTTTTAACAAAATCTTGAATCCTCTTTCACACAACCAAACATCTAACCACAAAAGCAAACAATTGTCTACCATTTATACTTAGAATCTCATACATTCAATCATCACGTCCAACCAAAACATACCTGACTTGATGGTGATGAAACAATTTCGACCCTTGTGCTCCTTAGACCCGCATCTCAAACATGTTTCTGACCTCCTCCAGCATTCTCCCGGATGACGCCTTCTACAATAATCGCAAGCTAGAAAGTTTGGTCGTGCCTTGACATGCTTTACAGAACGAGATTGTGACCTTAGAGAACTGCGATCTCTTTTCTTCTTACAGTCTACAGACCCAACTCGAAGTGCTTCACCGATTCCTTTAACCTCATTCAATACTTCCTTAACCATCTGAGTCAGCTCATCAACCCTAGCTCGATCATGAGATCCCGTCTCAGCCACTAACGATGTCCCCGCCTCCCTTTCGGCCACATGTCTCGGTGCCGAAGATCTAGCCCTAGCACCTCGGCCTCTACGACGTCCACGTCTATCGCGTCCATGTCTTTTAGAGCTCATGTTCACTAAATTGATTTAATCTGATTAAGAGTTTTATGAATCATTATGCTATTTGATGTTTATTAAATGATGTTTTATGGAGTACAAGAAGTAAAGTTGTTTTCGCAAAACCCATCCTAAAGTCTCAATCTCTATAGTTTCAACATCTAAAACTAAAAGTTCTAGAGTGTTCATATAGTCATATCACAATAATCATAAAACGAAAACAAATACTTACTTGACTTGGTGCCGGATACTCGTGGTGCCATACTTCCATCAGAACATGCATTTATAATTTAAAATTCAAAACAATTTTGGAAACGTTTTTGAACCCAAACCACAGTTGAGTATTGAAACTGGGCTATGATACCATAAAATGTAACACCCCAAACCCGGCCTAGTAGTTAGGCCCGAATCTGGCGTGCCACATGGAAGTGTTCTTTTCAAAACCATCTTTGCAATTGTTAAAAACTTGTTTGAGAATTACAGCGTCTTTGTTAAAACCCAAAACACTTAAGCAATTGTGTCTACGTGAAAACATAATTATCTTTAATAAACCTTTTTTTTATGTTTTTAGAAAAATTCTCGTTGTAAACAATTTAAGCAAGATAATAAGTATAACAACCATAAAGCAAATAATAAAATACTCCAGAGGCCCTATTACAACTTAAACCAAAATAGCAAAATAATAAAATAAACGGAAATAGAAAAATTTCAAATTCGATAACACCATTTGAGAAGTATAACCTCCATCGAGTCATCCATGGGCCCAAGTCCTCACTATGGGGCATTACCTACAAGGGTTAAGAGAAAGGGGGTGAGTTACAAGAACTCAGTGTGTAACCCACTTACCGCTGTCCACTGGGCCAAAATCCAATTAAGCATTTATTGGGCCAAAGCCCATTTAAAATTATAACATTATAATATGTATATGATATGCATGTGATATGCAATTCCCAAACCAAGCCTAATTTCCATCCGTTACACACCACCCGTACCAACCAGCACACCTGTGGGGAGCTTTAGTCACCCACCCCGCCAACACACCAAACTGGGCATTAAGCCATATATCAAGCTGGGCATGAAGCCATATATCAAACTGGGCACGAAGCCATATTTCAAACCAAGCACGAAGCCATATATCAACTGGGCACGAAGCCATATTTCAAACTGGGCACGAAGCCATATATCAACTGGGCACGAAGCCATATTTCAAACTGGGCACGAAGCCATCAGAATTTTGTAGCAAAGCTACCAGAAATTCTCTTCGTCAAATAGCCCAACCCATGCAAATCATGTATATAATATGCATATTCAATTATTCATATCTAATCATATAATTATTACAAACATATCAAGTGTCACATTTGGCCCATTTGTCACATATCACATTTGGCCCATATATCAAATATCAAACGACCCATATATCAAATATCAAATGACCCATATAGCAAATTATCAATCGGCCCATATAGCAAATATCAAACGGCCCATATAGCTACATATTTCAATTTGGCCCATAAAGGGTATTTTCGTAGTTCGGTCCATAGGGACATTTCGTAATTCGGCCCATTAGGGGCATTTTCATAACTCGGTCCGTAAGGGCATGTTCATAATTCAGTAATCGTACCTACTAAGGGTAATTCAGTAATTTACTCTCTAAGGGTATGATGGTAATTTGGCAACCTAGGCTTAATTACTAATTTGGGGCATAAAATTGAAACTGTCCATCTGCGTCATACTAACTAAATTGACCATAACTCAAGTTAGAAAATCGAAATCTAAATCCATAAAGTTTCCTTGAAACTAGGCTCATATATCGTTCTCTTATATTTTTTCCAGAATTTTTAGCTTAACCATTTAGTACAGTTTATTCCTTAAAGTTTCCCTTGTTTCACTGTCCAATAATTCTGACCTCTCTTACCTTAATCTCAAATATCTTACTGTACGCTTTTCATCTACTACTTCCACTTGTTTCTATTGAAAATAGGTTCACTAAGGAATCCATACATATCAATTATAACTCTTAATTCACTTTGTACAATTTTATACGATTTTTCCAAAATAGAATAGAATACCCCGAAGTCATTCAAAACCAGTCTCACTAAAATTAACATATCTCAGAATATAATATTCCTTTTCCTTCACCGTTTCTTCCATATTAAAATAGACACAGTAAGATTTAATCTGATATCTTATCACTTTGAAATTCCTTTTATCCAATTTTTTGTGATTTTTTTTCAAATACACGCCACTGTTTCCGACCCAAACTGTTTTATTACAAAACATGATTACCACTACGAGCATACGCACGTTCGAGTGATCACGGATGCCGGTTATCGGCTTTCTTCAGTATTTCTACCGTATTACAGAATATTTCATGTAAACTTTCAGAGAGATGTGAGATTTACTCACCATTTCAAACATATATTCGGAAGGGTACGGGATTACACACCTTATTCGGAATTCGTAACACTATACTCTCCGCGGTACCTAAAGGTACAATCAATCAACTATTAGTCCAAAACCCAATTTACGACTTCAACGAAATATTGCGCTTGATTAACAATCTATCACTTACCAACAATCCGAGTCTCTTATTACGAGGGATAGATCGAGCGATTTAGTCCCTAAAAATATAATCGATTAGCCACAACCACTATTTCGTTAAGCAAAATAACCGGTCAACGAAAAAGATCCAAAAAGAACCATGATGAATCCCTTACCTTAACAATATTAGTTTCAATTTCTAACGATTGTACAATGGCTACGGATGAGCCAAAGTTTCAGCCTTCCACTATCACTCGATTGATCAAACGAGTGAATGTCAACACAAATGAGAAGAAATGATTAAAAGAAAGGAGAAGGTGTATCAAGGTGTTTGGAATGTTTCGATCAACACTAAAAGAAATATGAACCAAAAAGAAATGTAAGTATTTTGGCAACAAAAATAATGGTGAAAGATGGATTAAGGTTTCGGCCCCCTAGGAAAAAAATGAAGAAAGTGTGCTCACTAATGGCTTGTAAATTCGGCACAAAGCAAAAGAAATTTGGAGAGTACCGAATAATGCAAAGAGAAAGGTTTTTGGCCTAACAAGCATCAAAAATTAAATCAAAAGGCAATGGAGAATTTCAGCTATCAAGGAAGGTGGAAAGAAAATGAGTTTGTGGTCAACCAAAAGAAAAAGAAAATGCACTATTGTGCTAATAGGTTTCGGCAAGGAGTGTTGCAAAATTGGGAGAGAATGACACAAAGTTGTCAAAGGAATTTTGGCCAAAACAAAGCTAAGACTTTACCAAATGCCAATTAAAATTTTTCAGCCACCTATCTACCTCAAAACCGTCCACATGCATCCCCCCTAGGATAAAAGTTTGGCCACCCATACTTTCCAAAACACCTCCCCTGATATTAGCCTCTTGTCCCCCTTTCTTTCCTATTCCTCTTGATTCCTTTCCCAAACTTTAACCTTGACATATTCTTTTAGCCACCTTACCAAAATAATGAAGTCCACACTTACCAAAAATACTTCTTGGCCGACACATAAGGAAGGAAAGCAAAAATAATAGTCAAATTTGCAAACAATGGGATTTGAACCTCTTCCTTCAAGGTACATCATTTAATGCCATAACCTCTTTACCAATTACCCATCTTATGCTAACCATTTACTCATTCATTACTATAAGCCTTAAGGTCACTTACTTTATCTCCTTAAAGTGATAAAATACCAAATTTTTCCTAAGGCCTGATTAAACCCGAGACTTCATAGAAACCTTGTAACCTTCCAAACTTACCTTCTTAATAAGTCCTACTACAAATAATGTCATTCTCTTGTTCTCAAAAGTTTTAAACACTCCTACGCCCAAAGCCCATTGGGCCCAATCCTACTAGCCCAATTTCGGGATGTTACAAGGACGATAATAACATATGGTAAAAGTAATGTGAGATATAGTACACTTGCATTATAGGCACACATATTCGTTATGTGTGTCGTCATATTTTTCTAATATTTTGAAGTTGTGTATGCACTTGCTATGTTGATGGTTAAAAATTCACGTGTATCTCAAAATTGAATGAGCTATACAAGATTCCTTTACCAGTGATATGTATGTGCTACAATGTACAAATAATTATGCGAAGCGTAAATTCTTATAACCTTGTTGTTGTTAAAAAGTTTTTATCACACTTATCATATTAGTAAAACAGAAAATGGCAACTAAATGATTAAAATTCAAAATTAATAAATCAAAAATATTTCCCATTCTGAAATTAAGCCGATGTATGTCTTTATCGTGGGACTCCAATTCTGTTATTATATTCTTCGTTCTTTAAGTTTTTTCAGTGTAAGCATTTCAACCCAAATTTACTGAAATATGAATGGAAGCTTTTAGTGGAATAAGTAATGGAAATTGGAAAATGAAAATTTCTCTTAGAGAATTAAATCGGAAATAACAAATGATGTTACGTTTCTATAACTCTCGTAGGTATTGCCCAAATAATGGATAGGATTTAGTTTTTATATAAATTGAACCTTTTTTTAATAGGGAGAATGTGAGACGTACGCCACTGACATATTTGGAGTTTCATTCTCGATATTGATAAAAAAAAGTAATCTAAAGAAAGAAGAATAAGAAAATCAAGTTAAGACTTTGAAGCGTTTCATCACTTTCGAAGATGATTTCAAGATTGCCTCTCCTCTACGGAAAAGAAAGAGGACAAAACTAACAAATTAGTATCGAAGAAGTGAAAATGGAAAATGAAGCAAGGAGTCCATAGGTAATGAACTACTACAAATTATAGTGCATGTCCCTTGGAGGATATTTCCTGGCACGATATGTGTCTTTTCAGAACTTCGAGAAGTTAAGGTTTTTTTTCCTTAAAGGCAATGTGAGTTTAAACTGGATAATGACTTTCAAGGAGTCGAGATTGTTTCAATTTCACACCATGCTAGAACATTCCAATTTCACATTATTGAAATGATCTTAATGTTTATGATAATTATATTTGTGTCAATTTAACCAATGTGAAATAATATCTAGTGCTCGATTTGAGATGGTTATCGAGTTCTAATGCTAGTGTAAAATCGTGGCTTCTCTAGAACCATTTGATTTCAGTACAACTAAATATAATTTCACTGGGCTTAAATCCCATGATGCATTTTAAGGAAGCATTCGGATCAATATCAAAAATAAAGACAAAAAACAATTTTGGGCTCGTTACGTCTTGTAACCGTTTGTTAGCTTAAGCAATCATATATCCTTAAGCAGACGGAGATGGTGAATTGATCAATGCAAGGCAATTATTCTATGTATTAATGCTCTTTGTTATAATTGTCGCTGGGTTTAGGTCTTTGAATAGAGGATTTTCAAGGGTCCTCTTTACTAATGCTGAGTGGCAAACTTTTCCCAACACAACAAGTTCACCGCAACACTTGTTAGAAATACTCCCTATCTGGAAAATAGCCGTGAAAGCTTCCAGAACACATGGCAAACCCATTTTAGTTTCACAATTATTTTCCTTAATAATCTGGTCGTTCTCCTTCGTAGCCATTACTGCCCACAAGTTAAGAATAAATCCAGTAGGACATTAAGGCTTGCCATACTGCGCGATTCTGATGTTACTAGTTAAATTTGGTTCGTAAAATTAATTTCGAACAAGATTCGCAAGGAAAAAAATTGGCATTTATAGGAAGTGTTATAACCACATTAGACTAGAATACATTACAATAAAAGAAAACATTAAATATTTCAGTTTAATTAGCATTAATTTTAATTACTACAAATCTAAATATTAATTCAAAGACACACATTTATACTTCCCTTTATAATTCTAAAATGGCTTTAAACGGATCACGAAAATAAGGTTCAATAAATATGATTATGTCGTACACGGGTTTCTGCATTGAAACTAGGATTGAACTATTACGTCCACTCCAAACCAAACACCAGGACGATAATAACATATGGAAAAAGCAATGTGAGATATAGTACATTTGCATTACAGGCACACATATTCGTTGTAACATCCTGAAATTTCGAATTTTATGTTTTGCTTTATATCATGCGTTTGGCTAGTTAAGAATGTTAATTGTGTATGTTTAAGGGTCCTAAGAAGGCTTCGGGTTGAGTTGGGCCTTAGTAAAATTTTTTGTGTTTAAGCACTTACGAGGGAGAAGGTAAGTGGCATCAAGACTTAAGGAAATATGTGTGTATTTTGCTAGCACAAGAGGAGCTAGTAGTAGAGTGGTGTGGCGTCACATGAAGAGGCTTAAGGGGTGGAGCTCGAATCCCACCTTTTACAAAATTTTTGGATTATTGTGTGCTTCTTTTCCAAAGTGTCAGCCAAGGCTTTAAAAAAGGAAAGAAAGACTTTTTATTGATGGAAAGAAGACTAAGGAAAATTGGTAAGGAGGGAAACAAGGGAAAAATAAGGAAAAGAATTAAAGGAAAGAGATAAGGGGGGATATGTTGGCCAAATTTAGGAGGTGCATGGGAGGAAAGAATTTTTGGTCATCCATGACCCTTTTGGTGCTAGGGACACACGGTTTTGGTAGGGAGAAAAGGGGAGCCGAATTTCTATAGTCATTTTGCAAATTTTGGTGCATGAAAGGCTTCTTTCTTTTTAGCATTTTTGAGTTTTCTCTTTTCCAATTTCTTCCCTTACTTGCCGAAACTCTAAAGCCAAAATTGTGCACCTTTTTCCTTTGTTTTGTCAAAACTTTCAAGCCACTTTGCTCTTCTTTTCTTGTTGAAACACCCCAAACCCGGCCCACGAGCCTTGACCGGATCTGGTATGTTCCTCGAGAAAACATTTGAAAATCCATTTATTACTTAGGAAAAATTCGAGTGGTTTTGAAGAAAGATTTGCATATGTTGGGTCCAATTGAAAACTTTGTTAATTTTGAAATCAGGGATTTATTAAAAACTTTGTTTTTAATATAAAAGATTTTACTTTTAAAATTAAGAATCAATTGAATTTAAGTGTCAAAACATTTAAAGATTTATTTGTATAAAAATTGTTTTAACCTCGATTTAACATTAATAATTTCGTAATAAAAGAATTAAAATGCATGCATAAAACAGTTCATACTATGGCCTTATTACATCAAAAACAAACCCAAAATAAACTTAAAGTACATAAACAGAATAAAATGTCCAACTAATAAAATTCGTACTGAGCATGGCCACCACTAAGCTCCTGCCGACCCGGTCCATTACTTAGCGTCACCTGAAAAATATTCCCACAACGGGGTGAGTCAACAGACTCAATGTGTATAACCAACACTAAGTCCAAACAGATTCAAGCATATCAGAACATACATACACATATAGCATTTAAATAAAATGATGCAATCCCGAACCCAGTCCTAGATGCCATCCGCTACACATCACCCGTACCAACCTGCACACCGTGGGGACTACTAAGTCAACCCTCCATCCACTACACACCATCGAAGGCAGTCGCTGCAGTTGACGTGCTCATCGCCCTTATAAATTTCGTGGCATAGCCACCTGATAATTACTTTGTGACATGAGTCACCACATTCAGATAATGTGACCGAAGTCACCACATTCATATATCGTGACAATAGTCACCACATTCACTTCCCCTTTTCATAATCGCCCAAATGCCCCCATGTCATACAAATATGCATTAGCCATGTCATATTTCCTTATTCACATTCGTATAGGTCACATACGTGCCATGACAGATCATATCATACTTATAGTAGGAGTAGGAAAACATACCTGAGTACTTTGTACCATTGCGTGGTACTCTTAGCCACATTCACATTACTATAAACATGTTGGAACGCCGGTACCCCATGGCGCAGCAGAATAAAATTAGATCCGGCGATCCAAATCATGGATCCATGTGTGAGGAACGAATCGGGGTGAAATAAAGGTTTCGAAATTACCAAAACTTCAATCTGAGTAAACAGCGACGCCTTGGCAACAAGAGTTTTGATCTACTGTCGAATCAAGCCTCAACCTTTTCCGATGTCGGCCTCTACGTAATCCACCCTGTTTGACTATGAACGGAAGAAATCTCCAAAACTGTTTTGGAGGTTTATTTGCTTGACGGCTGCTAGACTTAACAAGCAATCACTTAGGGTTTTCATGTCAAGTTTTGTCTCCTTTTAATACCTTTTATAAAGGGTGTCTTTTTCATTGTGCCTTTTATAATTGGTATCCTTTTAATTGGGCCTTTTATAATTGGTATCTCTTGAATGTATTATAAGATTAAATAAATATAATAAAGTTTTTAACCGAAAATTATAATTACATTAATTATATCCAAAATTTATAATTACATTAATTAAAATAAGGATTTCGGTAAACTATATTTATTTAAATTTATATATGAATCAAATTCATATATTGATGAAATTATGTTATCATTATGTGTACAACATCCTTGTACATATAATATGTTCAATATTTGATTGCCCAATTAAATTAATTCTTTAATTAATTTAATTTATGTGACAACCAAGCACAATACGAACTATATATTATTCCGTTCATTTCAACCATAGGGTGTGACCCTGTAGGTTCTTGCAACGTTAGCAGTAATACTAGAACGATTCTATTGTCACAGACAATGAGTGGCATCTAGCAATGCATCATTGCTACCTAAGTTACAAGAAATCATGATTCGACATAATCTTTTGTGATTAACCTTTCATGCATTAATCCTTAAGTCCTTTATCTCTGGAATGAATACAAGTCATGGGATAGTCACACTTGTATAGTCCATCCCATGTTTCTTGATATCTTGAGTAGATTATGATATACAAATTAGTATGACATCTCATATCAACTTATTTGAGCATGGCCATGCATTTCTAGTCTCACTCAATCAAGTGGCCTAAGATATTACTCCTATTATGTAGGAGGGACTTATCCTTTATTGATCAACCATATCCCTCTACATAGATTGTGGTATATCCAACATCAGCCTTTATAGAACAACCTGTTACGGTGTACGTTTGACTGTATCAAAATATACAACTCACGATGCTGGGATAATAATGATCTCAAGTCTGAGGATCATATACATATTAATCACTATGAGTAATGTTGTGACAATTACATAATAATCCAAGAAACATACTCATAGCGGGTCAATCCAATATGTTGTTCTCTAACACACATATTCATGCATTGATTTTGACACTCCATATCAATGACAACTCTTTATCATCAATCAACTACATGTTAGTCTTAATGCATTATTATTGTCCTAGTCAAGTCTTAATGCATTATTATTGTCCTAGTCAACAATAATACTTGACTAAGGATCTTTTAAGAATAATCATATTATTCTCAGGACATTATTATAAAATAGTTTATCTATACACACAGAAAGAAAATCTAAAATAATAATGACAACGCTTTATATTAATAAACATGGTAAATTAAATATGTTATTACAACCATCTCATGATTGATCTTTGGGCATACTCTTACAAAACACACATATTACATGGGTACCGTAATTCTATAAAGAGATAGTGTAGGGTACACACCTGGTTCACTTAGCAAGTTCACTGAAATCCCGAAACCCGATCTATCGCTTTAGATCTTTAACTCCTATATTCGGCCAACCCTAACATGTTAGCAAAAAGCCTATCGGCTATAATACCAAATCCTGAAGGATTACTGCAACCAAAACTTACCTTGTTGCCGATTGGATCAATCCCGAAACTTTGCTATGTTCCTCCTTGTAATCGGCCAAGCACTAGATCACTTCACAGGTTAGTTTTCGGCTTTTAAATGAAGTAAGAAATAGGTCTAAGTTCCTAAATAGGCCTTGGCCAAATGTGTATGTGCACTTACCTTACGATTCTTAAATCCCGAAAGTATCCCTTGTCTTAAGCATCTGTCGAAATCCCTATAGACACATGTTAGATCAATTTCTAACATTTAATCCCAAGGAAAATAGCCCTTGGCCGAATATACACATGACTTACCTTGAGCCTTTAAAGTCCCGAAATATCCTTCCTTGTAGTCGACAACAGCAGACAAATCCCGAAAGATCTTTCCAATGTTTCGGCCAAGAACAACAATGGATTAGTTTCTAGATTTCGACAAGTCTACAAGAAAAAGGGATGGAAATCGAATAACATATGGTCTTACCTTAATACTACAGTCGACGGCACCCCTGCTTAAACCACAGAGATTCAGCTTGAGGCTTAGAGAACAGTCGACTATGAGCCCCTTGTGTATTCGGCTTCAACAAGAGTAAAAGGAGAAAGGTATAAGGCCTTAGGGAGAATCGGCAATGGTGATCTTTGAAGAGAAGAAGGTTTCGGCTTAGAAAAGAGAGTTTGAGAAAAGAAGAGAAGTAAAATTCGGCCAGAGAAAGAGATGAGAGAATAAAAGAAAAACGAGGAAAAAGATGAATACTTTGCTTGATAAATTCGGCTACCCACTCCAAGACTGGCTTTACCTTGTTATTTTCCTATTTTCTCTCTTTCTTATCTATTAAAAAAAATAATCTAAAATAAATCCTTATTTATCTCATGCCTTAGCCAAAATTTCCAAGGAGTTTAAGCACATCTTAAACTCATTCCTAAGTCTCCTAATGCCGTCCATGTAACACCCAAACCGGGTCAAGACACCACGACCGAATCTGGTATGTTACGAGGAAAAACGTATTTGAGAGGTTAGGTTTTTCGCTAAAAAGGTTTGATGGAAACTCTTGGAAAAGTTTTGAACTTGTAGAAATCTTGGGCATGAATGTTGAAAACTTCTTATGTCATTTTGAAACCAGGAAATTTTAAAAACTTATCAGATGGGAAGTTAAAACAAGTTTATTTCTTTTAAAGATTCAAGTAGTTTCTTATTGTTACTTAAAACATTTTGACTTAGTAGAAAATTGAGTTTTGGTTTGAAAATCATTTGAGTTTCCTTAATACCAAATCATAGTGTGATACCCGATGGTATAGTTTAAAACACATTGCGTTAAAGTTTTGGAAATCGTTGTCTTTCCAAGTTTTAGCAAATTTTACTCAATAAATTTCTTAAGGCATATTAAAAAATCTACTTTAAACATAAACATAGCAAAACATAATTTAAAGGCCTTTTACAACCCAAAATAAAGCCCAAATAATAATAAATAAGCTAAAGTACCAAATTTTATAAAGTCCGAGCAAGTCTTTATTTAAGCATGGCATGAGCACCTCGAGTCCATCCCGGCTCCATGTCCGCGTCTAAGTGTCACCTGAAATGTCAAAGGAGAGGGTGAGTCGCAAGACTCAGTGCATAAATCCCACTCCCGATAATATAACATGCTAACACACATCATAACATAGCAATATAATTAATGCAACCCGATCCTAACCATCCGTATCGCCTTTTCTACCCCGTGTGGTACCAAACCACTGGTGGTGCCAAACCACTGGTGACCCAAAGTCACGATATCCATAAGTGTGGTGCCAAACCACTGGTGACCCAAAGTCACGAATAATCCAATAATGGGGCCAACCCATCGTGTGATACCAAATCACTAGCGACAATCCCGTATCTCTCAAGTGGGGCCAACCCACGGTGGTGTCAAACCACAGGGACGAGTCGCAATGAGGTGCCAAACCTCTGGTGTCCCAAAGACACAGTGTGATACCAAACCACTGGTGACCGCAGTCACAAATCCGATGATGGGGCCAACCCATCGTGTGATACCAAATCACTGGCGTCGATCCCGTATAATCAACTGTGGGGCCAACCCACCGTGGTACTAAGCCACTGGGACGAGACGCTGAGGTGCCAAACCTCTGGTGACCCAAAGTCACAATATATCATCTGTGGTACCAAACCACTGAAGGTGCCAAACCTCTGGTGACCCAAAGTCACAGTGTCCCAAAGACACGGATATCATAATCCCCCTCCTCTCATTTTACCCATACATGTCATACTAATGCATATTATGTAATTCATGCAATCATGCTATTATGTTTCATGTCACCTCTTATCTCACATACATCAACATTCATGGTGGCATATACCATTAATAGAACTCATGATAGAATGGACTTACCCGGGTCCGTACACATACCCCATTTGGGTACCAAATAATCCATCATACTGTTTTGATTTTAACCAGACAATCTGATTTATTAACGATATTACTAAGTATCAGTGTGTTAGTTTACACACCTGGAATAACGAAGGTCTTAATTCCAAAGAACCGGTATAAAATCCTTCAATCACCTCGACAACTTGATCCTAAAAAACAATCGGCCACAACATAGGTTAGCCATCTATACCATTCGGCTAAGACCAAATAAACCAAAGGGTGTATCGCTTAACCCTTACCTTGCAGATGGTTTGGTTTCCTACCAAACCTCGAACCAACAGTGGTTCTCCTTTGACAATCGGCCACCATCTAGAAAGAGAACAAATAATTCTTTGAAACCTTAGACTTAATCGAGACTAAACGAATAAACCATGAACAAACATCTCACCATCACTTACCGATCAATCAAGTCCAGATAAAAGTTTTGTCGACTGCTTCGAATCCCGAATGCCCTATATCAAAATGTTCAACAACTTCCAACCGAATCCAACATAGACTTAACCAACCCGAAATCAACATAGCACTAGAGAGAAAAGAGAAATGGCCATTCGGCCAAGAACTTACCCAAGAAAGAAAAACGCAAGAGAAAGGTGGAAAGAGAGGCTGATATTCGGCCAAAATAGAGACTACTAGAAGAGAGGAAAGATTCGGCCAATTCCTTATACAAGAAGAAAAGAATTCGGTCTTAGGTGTTCAACACTCTTGCGTGCGGCTTGGATGGAAAAGAGAAGCAGAAGATGTGAATGATTAGAGTTTCGGCTAGAAGGTTTTGAGAAAGAAGAAAAGAAATGAGAGTTTGAGAAGACAAACTAATATGGGTTCGGCTCAATAGAATGGAGAAAATGAATGAAGAATTCGGTTAAGAACAAATGGTAAATTTCGGCAAGCTTTAGAAGTTGGTCTATCGGTTTCAAGAAGAAAACACAAAAGAACACTTACTTGAAAAATTCGACTACTATTGACAACAAGAGAGAAAGAAAAAACAATGGCTTCAAACAAAAATGACTGAAAAGAGAAAAAAAAGAAAAACCAAATATGCCAATTGAATTTTCGGCACACCCATTTCCCATGCTTACCAAACCGTCCACTCCCCCACAAGCTTCCCAAGTTTTGGCCAACACCTCCAAACATACCCCAAAATTCGGCCACAACCCCCCATTAGCTCCCAACCACACATTCAAATTAGCTTGACCAAGTCTTCCTCCTAAATCCACTCTCCACCCACCATTCAAATGGGTAGACCAAGTCCAAGGCAGAGTTTGAACTGCCTACAACCTCTTCCTTCCATGCCGTCAAAATGGATGCAAAATAGGGGATTTTCGCAGCTTGAACACAAGACCTCCCCCCTTGCATATGACGCCAACCACAAGCTCCAAGTGGCACAAGCTTTGCCACTCCACTAGCTCCTCTTTTGTGCTCAAAAACACCAAATAAAATATATAAACCCCAGCTCCTTCAGCTCCTCTCACATAAGGCTTAAAACTAAAATTTTCCTACCTACTCAGGCTTACTCCTAGCCTACAACTAAGCCCCTAAAACATCAAAACAACCACATAGAAAACCGATAACATGCAAACAAAGTCACAATAAAAATAGCCCCCTAACCCGGGATATTACAGTTCTACCCCCTTAAAATAATTTCGACCTCGAAATTACCTGATCAAAAGAGTTGCGGGTATTGCTGTCTCATCACATCCTCGGGTTCCCACGTAGCTTCTTCCACGCCATGATTCCGCCAAAGAACCTTGACCAAAGGCACAGACTTCCTACGCAGCACCTTTACATCCCGATCTAGAATCTGCACAGGTTCTTCTTCCATGGTCAAATCTGGATTTACCTCGATCTCTTCCACTGCTACCACATGCGATGGATCTGAACGATAACGCTGAAGCATCGAAACGTGAAATACGTCGTGAATCTGACTAAGCTCTGCTGGCAACTCAAGCTGATACGCTACTGGTCCAACTCGTCTCAGTACCTTATACGGCCCAATAAACCTCGGACTTAGCTTGTCTTTCCTTCCGAACCTCATCACTTTCTTCCACGGCGAGACCTTCAGAAAAACTTGATCCCCCACAGCAAACTCTATATCTCTCCGCTTAAGATCGGCATAAGACTTCTGCCGGTCCGAAGCTTCCTTCAATCGAGCCTGAATCAACTTAACCTTGTCTTTGGTCTCAGCAACCAACTCGGGTCCCAACAACTGACGTTCACCTAACTCCGTCCAACACATAGGTGAACGACACTTCCTACCATACAACGCCTCGTACGGTGCCATCTTGATGCTCGCTTGGTAACTGTTGTTGTAGGCAAACTCAGCTAATGGCAGAAACTCCTCCCAACTACCTCTGAAATCCAGAACACAACCTCTCAGCATATCCTCTAAGATCTGAATGACCCTTTCCGATTGCCCGTCAGACTGCGGGTGAAAAGCCGTGCTGAAATCCAAACGCGTACCCAAAGCCTGATGCAACGCTTTCCAGAACCTTGACGTAAATCTGGGATCCCTATCTGAGATTATCGAAACTGGCACACCGTGCAACCTCACTATCTCTGACACATACAGCTTCGCTAGCTTCTGAAGTGAGTAGTCAACCCTCACCGGAATAAAGTGAGCTGATTTAGTCAGACGATCCACCACTACCCAAACTGAATCCTTCTTGCTTGGCGTAAGCGGTAATCCACTGACGAAATCCATGGTTAACCTTTCCCACTTCCACTGAGGAATCTTCACAGGCTGTAGCAACCCTGACGGCAACTGATGCTCAGCCTTGACCTGCTGACAAGTCAGACACCTCCCTACAAACTCTGTCACCTCTCTCTTCAAACCAGGCCACCAAAACTGCTCTCTGAGATCCCTATACATCTTGCTACCTCTAGGATGCATAGCATAAGGACTGCTATGAGCGTCCTGAAGAATCTTCTGCCTCAGCTCAACATCCTTAGGCATACAAGCTTTACCTTGAAAACACAACACCTCGTCACCAGACAAACTGTAACCTTCCAAACCACCATTCTGCACTTGTAACCTCTGCGCACTCAGAACCTCATCCTCTAACTGTTTCTCTCTGATCTGCTCAACCCAAGTAGGCTTAACCTGCAATTCTGCCAGAATACTTCCGTCGTCATACAAGCTCAAATGGGCGAACATCGCTCTTAAGTCCGAAACAACCTTACGGCTCAACGCGTCTGCCACCACGTTAGCCTTGCCCGGATGATACTCAATCGAACAGTCGTAGTCTTTAAGCAACTCAACCCATCTGCGCTGCCTCAAATTCAAATCCTTCTGAGTCAAAAGGTACCTTAAACTCTTATGATCTGTGTAGACTATCGATCTCTCTCCGTACAAGTAATGCCTCCAAATCTTCAAAGCGAAGACTACAGCCGCTAGCTCCAAATCGTGCGTCGGATAGTTGACCTCATGTGGCCTCAGCTGCCGAGATGCGTAAGCCACAACCTTTCCTTCCTGCATCAGCACACAACCCAATTTCGTATGTAATGCATCACAGTATACTGTGAATTCCTTACCAGCCTCAGGTTGAATTAAAACCGGAGCCTCAGTCAAAATCTTCTTTAACTTATCGAAGCTTTCCTGCTGTTTCTCAGTCCAAATAAACGGAACCTCTTTCCTCAATAACTTGGTCATCGGCGCTGCGATCAACGAGAACCCTTCTACAAACCTTCGGTAGTATCCAGCCAAACCCAGAAAACTCTGAATCTCAGCCACTGTCTTCGGTGGCTTCCAATCCAAAACTGCCTCAACCTTCCGAGAATCTACTCGAATCCCCTCCGCCGACACTACATGACCCAAGAAAGTCACTTCTCTAAGCCAGAACTCGCATTTACTGAACTTAGCATAAAGCTGCTTCTCTCTCAAAATCTGCAGCACCACTCGCAAATGCGCATCATGTTCTTCTTCTGTCCTTGAGTACTCCAAGATGTCGTCTATGAAAACCACAACGAACTGATCCAGATACTGCTGAAACACCCTATTCATCATATCCATGAATGCTGCCGGTGCGTTAGTCAACCCGAACGGCATTACCAGAAATTTGTAGTGCCCATACCGAGTCCGAAACGCTGTCTTATGGATATCAGCCTCCTTAACCTTTAACTGGTGATACCCAGACCTCAAGTCGATCTTCAAAAATACCGCAGCACCCTTCAGCTGATCAAACAAGTCATCTATCCATGGCAACGGATACTTGTTTTTAATCGTCAGCTTGTTCAACTGGCGGTAGTCTATGCACATCCGCATCGTACCATCTTTCTTCTTAACAAAGAGTACCGACGCACCCCACGGCGAAACACTTGGCCTAATAAAACCTCGATCCAATAACTTCTGGATCTGAGCCTTAAGCTCCACCAATTCCTTTGGCGCCATCCTATACGGAGCAATAGACACTGGCGCAGTTCCGGGTAACAGATCTATCCCGAACTCTACCTCACGATCTGGCGGCAAACTCGGAAGTTCCTCAGGAAACACATCAGCAAATTCCTTAACTGTACGAACTTTCTCTACTGCAGACTCTTTAGCCTCCAAGGCATACACATGAACCACATACGCTTCACAACCCTTCCTGACCATCTTCTCTGCCTTCAGAGCAGATACCACATTTGATAAGTAATCTCTCCTATTACCTATCATAGCCACTTCATCACCCTCAATCGTCTTAAGAACCATGCGCTTAGCCGCGCAATCCAACCTCGCCTGGTACTTGACCAACCAGTCCATCCCAAGAATCAGATCGAACTCCCCAAACGGCAGTTCCATCAGATCAGCAGCAAACACTACCCCTTGGAGTTCTAGGGGTACATCTCTAAACAGTTTATCTACTACTACAGAGTGACCTAAAGGGCTAATCACAGTCATCTGCCTAGAAGATATCTCAGAGTCTAGATCCATGGTCTCTACTATACTACTGGCAACATAAGAGTGTGTCAAACCCACATCAATCAAAGCAGTAAATGGAGAACCAAAGATAAAAAACGTACCGATTATGACGTCCGGTGCGTCGCCCTCCTCTCGGCGCCTCGCTGCATACACTAATCCAGGCTGTCTGGCCTCAGAACTACCTGCACCTCTGCCCGGTGCTCCACGGCCCCGACCAGAACCATTACCTTTTTTGCCATTACCACGACCCCTCTGCGGTGGCGGTCCATTATTCCTGAACTGATTACGGCCTTGACTCTTGGACTGAATCCTAGCCAACTTACGCGGACAGTCCCTCACACGGTGATCCATAGAACCACACTCAAAGCACCCTTTTCCACCGGTCCAGCAACCTCCCCAATGAGATTTCCACACTGGTTACACTGCGGCGGTCCCTGCCTAGCAGCAACAAACCTACCAGACTGATTCGGCCCACTCGGTCTAGCCCTTTTCTGCGGATTACCTGATGACCTAGAAGATCCAAAGCTCCTCTTATGCCTGTTTCTGTCCATGCCCTGCCTCACTGACTCCTTAACACCCTCGGCTACCTTAGCCTTCTCAACCAGGACAGCAAACTCACGCTCCTGCTGTGGAGCAATCAGCAGTCTCAACTCGTCTCTCAGACCATCCTCGAAACGAACACACCTCTCGTGCTCCATAGCCACAATGCCCCTAGCATACCGACTCAATTTCAAGAACTCGGCCTCGTACTCGGAAACAGACTTACTCCCCTGGACTAACCTCAGAAATGCCTTTCGTTGGGAGTCAATATAACTAGCTCCAATGTACTTCTTCTGATATGCAGCCCTAAAATAATCCCATGTCAGATCCTCCGCTGCCACACTGTCCTGAACCGTGAGCCACCACTGGTATGACTCATCCCGAAGAAGCGATACGATGCCCTTCAGCTTCTCTTCAGCAGTCAGGTCCAGATCATCCATGATCCGCTCAGTTGCCTCCAGCCAATACTCAGCAGTACTGGGAGCAACACCAGAAACACCTCGAAAGAATTCGGCCCCGTTTGCCCGGAGTCGCTCAGGCACAGATTTCCTAACTCCTGCGCCACCACCTACACCAGCTACCCTTTCCAACACTCGCAGCATCGCCTGTGACACCACGTCATCCCCGGTCTGATCTTGGAACTCACCACCTCCAGCTGGTGGCGGTACCGGTATCTCATTTTCTGACCCCTGACCAGATCCTACGGGTTTAGAAACCGTCATCCTACCACGACCACGTCCACGACCGCGTCCACCTCGAGCACTCATGACTAAATCTCTACGTATCTGATTTAGGAGTTTTATGCATCAGTAATTATTCCACTGTTTTAAAGCAAGTCTTATGAATATTTAAGAAGCTTTGTTTTCGCGAGTTCACAGAATCCTATCAGTTTCAATCTCTAAAGTAATCCTACTATTGCTAATCATCCAATCATATTACATCCAACAAATCACAAGCAGTAGGAAGGGGTACTTACCTGGGCGAACTGGTGCCGGAGACTCGGTGCCATGCCTTTCAAACCATAAAACACTTAAAATAGACTTTTGAAAACATTTTGGGCCTCAGGCCCAAGCCGAGCCTTTGAACTTGGCTCTGATACCACAATTGTAACACCCCAACCCGGTCAAGACACCACGACCGAATCTGGTATGTTACGAGGAAAAACGTATTTGAGAGGTTAGGTTTTTCGCTAAAAAGGTTTGATGGAAACTCTTGGAAAAGTTTTGAACTTGTAGAAATCTTGGGCATGAATGTTGAAAACTTCATATGTCATTTTGAAACCAGGAAATTTTAAAAACTTATCAGATGGGAAGTTAAAACAAGTTTATTTCTTTTAAAGATTCAAGTAGTTTCTTATTGTTACTTAAAACATTTTGACTTAGTAGAAAATTGAGTTTTGGTTTGAAAATCATTTGAGTTTCCTTAATACCAAATCATAGTGTGATACCCGATGGTATAGTTTAAAACACATTGCGTTAAAGTTTTGAAAATCGTTGTCTTTCCAAGTTTTAGCAAATTTTACTCAATAAATTTCTTAAGGCATATTAAAAAATCTACTTTAAACATAAACATAGCAAAACATAATTTAAAGGCCTTTTACAACCCAAAATAAAACCCAAATAATAATAAATAAGCTAAAGTACCAAATTTTATAAAGTCCGAGCAAGTCTTTATTTAAGCATGGCATGAGCACCTCGAGTCCATCCCGGCTCCATGTCCGCGTCTAAGTGTCACCTGAAATGTCAAAGGAGAGGGTGAGTCGCAAGACTCAGTGCATAAATCCCACTCCCGATAATATAACATGCTAACACACATCATAACATAGCAATATAATTAATGCAACCCGATCCTAACCATCCGTATCGCCTTTTCTACCCCGTGTGGTACCAAACCACTGGTGGTGCCAAACCACTGGTGACCCAAAGTCACGATATCCATAAGTGTGGTGCCAAACCACTGGTGACCCAAAGTCACGAATAATCCAATGATGGGGCCAACCCATCGTGTGATACCAAATCACTAGCGACAATCCCGTATCTCTCAAGTGGGGCCAACCCACGGTGGTGTCAAACCACAGGGACGAGTCGCAATGAGGTGCCAAACCTCTGGTGTCCCAAAGACACAGTGTGATACCAAACCACTGGTGACCGCAGTCACAAATCCGATGATGGGGCCAACCCATCGTGTGATACCAAATCACTGGCGTCGATCCCGTATAATCAACTGTGGGGCCAACCCACCGTGGTACTAAGCCACTGGGACGAGACGCTGAGGTGCCAAACCTCTGGTGACCCAAAGTCACAATATATCATCTGTGGTACCAAACCACTGGAGGTGCCAAACCTCTGGTGACCCAAAGTCATAGTGTCCCAAAGACACGGATATCATAATCCCCCTCCTCTCATTTTACCCATACATGTCATACTAATGCATATCATGTAATTCATGCAATCATGCTATTATGTTTCATGTCACCTCTTATCTCACATACATCAACATTCATGGTGGCATATACCATTAATAGACTCATGATAGAATGGACTTACCCGGGTCTGTACACATACCCCATTTGGGTTCCAAATAATCCATCATACTGTTTTGATTTTAACCAGACAATCTGATTTATTAACGATATTACTAAGTATCAGTGTGTTAGTTTACACACCTGGAATAACGAAGGTCTTAATTCCAAAGAACCGGTCTAAAATCCCTCAATCACCTCGACAACTTGATCCTAAAAAACAATCAGCCACAACATAGGTTAGCCATCTATACCATTCGGCTAAGACCAAATAAACCAAAGGGTGTATCGCTTAACCCTTACCTTGCAGATGGTTTGGTTTCCTACCAAACCTCGAACCAACAGTGGTTCTCCTTTGACAATCGGCCACCACCTAGAAAGAGAACAAATAATCCTTTGAAACCTTAGACTTAATCGAGGCTAAACGAATAAACCCTGAACAAACATCTCACCATCACTTACCGATCAATCAAGTCCAGATAAAATTTTTGTCGACTGCTTCGAATCCCGAATGCCTTATATCGAAATGTTCAACAAATGGTTAACTCCTTCCAACCGAATCCAACATAGACTTAACCAACCCGAAATCAACATAGCACTAGAGAGAAAAGAGAAATGGCCATTCGGCCAAGAACTTACCCAAGAAAGAAAAACGCAAGAGAAAGGTGGAAAGAGAGGCTGATATTCGGCCAAAATAGAGACTACTAGAAGAGAGGAAAGATTCAGCCAATTCTTTATACAAGAAGAAAAGAATTCAGTCTTAGGTGTTCAACACTCTTGCGTGCGGCTTGGATGGAAAAGAGAAGCAGAAGATGTGAATGATTAGAGTTTCGGCTAGAAGGTTTTGAGAAAGAAGAAAAGAAATGAGAGTTTGAGAAGACAAACTAAAATGGGTTCGGCTCAATAGAATGGAGAAAACGAATGAAGAATTCGGTTAAGAACAAATGGTAAATTTCGGCAAGCTTTAGAAGTTGGTCTATCGGTTTCAAGAAGAAAACACAAAAGAACACTTACTTGAAAAATTCGGCTACTATTGACAACAAGAGAGAAAGAAAAAACAATGGCTTCAAACAAAAATGACCGAAAAGAGAAAAAAAAGAAAAACCAAATATGCCAATTAAATTTTCGGCACACCCATTTCCCATGCTTACCAAACCGTCCACTCCCCCACAAGCTTCCCAAGTTTCAGCCAACACCTCCAAACACACCCCAAAATTCGGCCACAACCCCCCATTAGCTCCCAACCACACATTCAAATTAGCTTGACCAAGTCTTCCTCCTAAATCCACTCTCCACCCACCATTCAAATGGGTAGACCAAGTCCAAGGCAGAGTTTGAACTGCCTACAACCTCTTCCTTCCATGCCGTCAAAATGGATGCAAAATAGGGGATTTTCGCAGCTTGAACACAAGACCTCCCCCCTTGCATATGACGCCAACCACAAGCTCCAAGTGGCACAAGCTTTGCCACTCGACCAGCTCCTCTTTTGTGCTCAAAAACACCAAATAAAATATATAAACCCCAGCTCCTTCAACTCCTCTCACATAAGGCTTAAAACTAAAATTTTCCTACCTACTCAGGCTTACTCCTAGCCTACAACTAAGCCCCTAAAACATCAAAACAACCACATAGAAAGCCGATAACATGCAAACAAAGTCACAATAAAAATAGCCCCCCAACCCGGGATATTACAGTCCATTACCATTCTCTCTTTGCCAAAAAATAAAAGCTTTATTTAGCTTCCCATGCGACTCGAACCTTGGCCCGCTTGCACCTGTTGTGGCGTCATTTACAGAGGCCCTAAGTGGCGCCTCCAAGCCACTTAACCAAGCCTATTTGTGTGTCATATTTCACATACAATTTCTCTTAAGGCCCTATTAAGCTTAGCTCCCTTATTAAAACTTAAAATATGATATTT
Source organism: Gossypium australe (assembly GCA_005393395.2). Lineage (NCBI taxonomy): Eukaryota > Viridiplantae > Streptophyta > Magnoliopsida > Malvales > Malvaceae > Gossypium > Gossypium australe. Next base: position 22,221,978 of record CM016618.1, read on the forward strand.
TCTAAATCTTTCTCCCATACTCTATGGTTCCCAGAATTCATAAAAACACATTCATACACATAAAGGCATGCTTTCACATTCAATTAAGTAATTATACATAAGCCATAATCCAGGATATTACAGTTCTACCCCCTAAAATAATTTCGTCCTCGAAATTACCTGGCTGAAATAAGTGAGGGTATTGCTGTCGCATTGCTTCTTCTGGCTCCCACGAAGCTTCTTCCGATCCATGATTGTGCCATAACACTTTGACTAAAGGCACTGATTTCCGTCGTAACACTTTCACATCTCGTTCAAAGATCTGAATCGGCTCTTCCTCGTAAGACAATCCTGGCCATAGCTCCACCTCTTCAACCGGAACTACATGTGATAGATCCGATCGATAACGACGTAGCATGGACACATGGAATATGTCGTGCATCTGCTTCAACTTCGGTGGCAACTCCAACTGATATGCCACTGGTCCAACTCACTTCAATACTCAATAAGGTCCTATAAACCTTGGACTCAACTTCCCTTTTCGACCAAATCGCATTACCTTCTTCCAAGGGGAAACTTTAAGAAACACTTGATCTCCAACATCAAATTCTATTTCCTTATGCTTGAGATCTGCGTACAACTTCTGCCTATCAGATGCCTCCTTCAACCGTGCCTGAATTATCTCAACTTTCTCTTCGGACTCTGCCACAATTTCTGGACCCAAAACTCGACGTTCCCCTAATTCCGTCCAGCACGTAGGAGTGCGACACTTCCGTCCATACAACGCTTCATACGGTGCCATCCAAAAACTAGCTTGATAGCTGTTGTTGTATGCAAATTCTACTAACGGCAAATATTCTTCCCAACTCCCTCTGAAGTCTATCACACAGCCCCTCAACATATCCTCCAACACTTGGATTACTCGTTCAGACTGCCCGTCAGACTGTGGATGAAATGCTGTAGTGAAATCCAACTTGGTGCCCAAAGCTTGATGTAGTGCCTTCCAAAACCGAGAAGTAAACCATGGATCCCTATCCGAGATGATTGATACCAGAACTCCATACAACCTTACTATTTCTGCCACATACAACCTCGCTAACTTCTGCAGGGAATAATCTACTCGCACTGGAATAAAATGCGCTGACTTTGTCAATCGATCTACTATCACCCATACCGAGTCCTTCTTAGTAGGCGTAAGGGGAAACCCACTAACGAAGTCCATTGTGATTCTCTCCCACTTCCACTGCGGAATCTTTATTGGTTGAAGCAACCCTGACGGAACTTGGTGTTCAGCCTTAACTTGCTGACACGTTAAGCACTTACCGACAAATTCTGTAACTTCCTTCTTAAGACCAGGCCACCAAAACTATTCCCTTAGATCTCGGTACAGCTTACTACCTCCAGGATGCATAGCATAAGGGCTACTATGCGATTCCTGAAGAATCCTCTGCCTTAACTCCTTATTCCTCGGCATACAGACCTTACCCTTGAAACACAATACTCCCTCGTCATTAATACCATACCCTTACAACTCTCTATTCTGTACTTGTTGTAGCTTAGCACTTAACTCATCATCAACCAACTATCCCTCTTTCACTTCATTCAACCATGTAGGCTTAACCTGCAATTCTGCCAGCAGACTTCCATCATCATACAAGCTCAAATGTGCAAACATCACCCTCAGATCCGACACTACTTTCCAACTTAAAGCGTCTACCACTACATTCGCCTTGCCCAGATGATACTCTATTGAACAGTCATAGTCCTTCAGTAGTTCGACCCATCTTCGCTGTCTCAGGTTTAACTCCTTCTGAGTCAACAGATACTTAAGACTCTTGTGGTCTGTGTAGATCACTGACTTTTCTCCATAAAGATAGTGCCTCCATACCTTAAGAGCAAAGACCACTGCCGCCAATTTCAAATCATGAGTCGGGTAGTTAACCTCGTGTGGCCTTAATTGTCGAGACGCATAAGCGACTACTTTTCCGTCTTGCATCAGAACTCACCCTAAACCTGTATGAGAAGCATCAAGTATACCACAAAGTCCTTTCCTGGATCAGGCTGAATCAAAACTGGAGCTTCAGTCAAAACCGTCTTAAGCTTCTCAAAGCTCTCCTGTTGCTTATCTGTCCAAACGAAAGGTACTTCCTTTCTCAGCAACTTCGTCAAAGGTGCAGCAATTGATGAAAACCTTCTGTAGTAGCCTGCCAAACCCAAGAAACTACGAACCTCAGCCACAGACTTAGGTGGTTTCCAATCTAATACCGCCTCAATCTTCCTAGGGTCCACCCTTATTCCTTCTGCAGACACCACATGTCCTAAGAACGCAACTTCCTTAAGCCAAAATTCACACTTGCTGAATTTGGCATAGAGCTTCTTTTCCCTCAACACTTGCAACACAATCCGGAGATGCTCATCATGTTCTTCCTCAGACTTAGAATACACCAGGATGTCGTCGATGAACACAACGACGAACCTATCCAAGTATTGTTGAAAAACCCAGTTCATCATATCCATGAACGCAGCTGGGGCGTTCGTCAACCCAAACGGCATTACTACGAACTCAAAATGCCCATATCTTGTCCGGAAAGCTATCTTATGGATATCCACTTCCTTCACCTTAAGCTGATGATATCCAGACCTTAAATTTATCTTCGAGAATACCGCTGCCCCCTTGAGCTGATCGAATAAGTCATCTATCCTTGGCAAAGGATACTTGTTCTTGATAGTCAGCTTATTCAACTGACGATAGTCTATGCACATACGCATAGTTCCGTCCTTCTTCTTCACGAACAAGACTGGTGCTCCCCATGGAGACACACTGGGTCGGATAAACCCACGATCTAGCAAGTCTTGGATTTGGGCCTTAAGCTCAACCAACTCCTTGGGCGTCATTCTGTACGGAGCGATTGACACAGGAGCTGTACCAGGCAGCAAATCTATCCCGAACTCCACTTCTCTATCCGGGGGTATTCCAGGTAACTCCTCCGGAAAGACATCCACAAAGTCCCTTACAGTTCGAACTCCACTAACACCTTCTTCCTTCGCATCCAACGCACTAACGAAAGCCAAGAATGCCTTGCACCCTTTCCGGACCATCTTATCAGCCTTTAAAGCGGAAACTACGTTAAACAAGTAGTTTCTTCTTTCTCCTATCATAACTACTTCCTTATCCATTGGGGTCCTTAACTCCATTCGCTTAGCTGCACAATCCAAAATTGCTCGATGTTCTACCAGCCAATCCATGCCAAGTATGAGATTGAATTCTCCGAAAGGTAGTTCCATTAAGTCGGCAGAGAATATCACGCCCTGAACCTCTAAAGGCACTTTCCGAAACATCTTATTCACCACTACAGTTTGACCTAGTGGGCTTACTACAGTCATCTCCCTATCAGAATGTTCAGAGGTTATGTCTAGAGTTTCAACTACTCTACATGCAACATAAGAATGGGTCGAGCCCACATCAATCAAAGCAAAGTATGGCTTGCGAAAAACAAAGAACGTACCGTTATGACGTCCGGCGCGTCTCCATCCTCCCTCCGACGAACCGCATACACTAGACCCGACTGCCTTGCCTCTCCATTACCAGCACCTCTACCCAGTGTTCCACGTCCTCTTCCAGCACCATTTCCTCAACCATTTGGACCACGACCTCGCTGAGGCTGCTGTCCGCCTCTTCCAGCCTGATTAAAACCCTGAGCTGCTGGTCGACCTCCTTCTATCTTAATAGGACAGTCCTTGATCATGTGGTCCTTGGACCCACACTTGAAACATCCTCCTGTCTTCTTCCAGCACTCTCCTAAGTTCTTCTTCCCACATTGATCACAAGTACGATATTGCCCTCCAGTACCAGTTTGTTGACCCCGCGGCCCATCTACTCTAGGCCTTTTCTGAACATTCCCAGATGACCCTGACGACCCGAATCCTCTCTTCTGCTTGTTCCGGTCCGTGTTCTGCCTCACAGCGTCCTTAATCCCTTCAGCTACCTTAACTTTCTCTACTAATGCAGAAAACTCTCGCTCCTGATATGGAGCGATTAACAACCTCAGGTCATCCTTTAGTCCGTCCTCAAACTGGACACACCGCTCATGCTCCGTAGCCACTACTCCTCGGGCATACCGGCTCAACCTCAGGAATTCAGCTTCGTACTCCGCTATGGACTTGTTCCCTTGAACCAGCCCCAAAAACGCCTTCCTTTGCGCATCAGTGTAACACGTGCCAACATACTTCTTCTGATATGCTACCTTAACATATTCCCAAGTAAGATCCTCAGCTGTGGCACCATCCCGAACTGTGAGCTACCATTGACATGCTTCATCGCGTAGCAGCGCCACCATTCCTTTCACTTTCTCCTCAGGGGTCAGATCCAGCACATCCATAATTCGTTCTGACGCCTCCAACCAATACTCAGCTGTACTGGGTGCTACACCAGATATTCCACGAAACACTTCAGCCCCATTGGCTCGGAGTCGCTCGGGTACCGATTTCTGAGCTCACATATTTCCACCCGCACCAGCCACCATTTCAAGAACTCGCAGCACAGCCTGCGATACAGCATCATCCCCCGTCTGATCTTGCTGTTCAACACCAACAGCTGGTGGTGGTGGTTGCGGTGGTACCTCATTTTCAGACCCTTGACCCGATCTAACGGGTTTCGACACGGTCATTCTACCCCGACCACGTCCACGATGACCACGTCCTCTAGAACTCATAGCTTACGTCGCGCTTTAATCTGATTAAGAAATTTTATGTATTAGCGTTTGTTCCACTGATTATCCGCGAAGAAGTTTTATGTAAAGAGTTTATTAGCAGTTCTTTCGAGTGATCAAAGTTTCAAGTTTTCTATCCTAATTCACAGAAAACACATCCATTCCGTAATATCTCCCATACACATTCACTCTTCGTACATTTTTGTCTATGCCTACCCTAGGGGTATTTTCGTCATTTGTCCTACAGAGGTATTTTTGGTAATAATCCGGGGTCAATTTGAAAATTTTCAAAGGTATTTCAAAATTTACGAACCTTAAGGTTCTTTTTGCGAATTTGTTTTCCAAACCGGTGTTGTTGTAGAAATTTTGGAAAACAAGGGTCATTTTGGTAATTTTGTAAAACAGGGGTATTTTCGTAAATTTTTCAAATCAAGGTACCTTAGTATTTTGTAACAATAAAGCTTTTGGATATTTTTGCAAGATCAGAAAATGTTATTGAAATCGGGGGTAGTATGGTAATTTTGGAAACCAAGGGCATTTTAGTAATTTTACCTCTAGGGGTGTTTAGGTAATTTTATAAATCGGGAACATTTCGGAAAAATTTTGTAAAACAGTTTTTACAAATTAAAAGGGTAATTTTAAGATTTTTAAAACTAGGGTTTTTATAAAAATACGACTAGTCCCTTTCGGGTTTTATTTATTGGGTTTAGCCCGTGAATAAGTCCTCTTGGTTAGGGTGAACCGTAGCTACGCACCAGGTAGGATTCGAGTGGAGAGGAGGTGAGTCACGCAGACTGCTTAAATACCAAGCTCCCACCGAAACCAATCCTAGACATGCGCACAATGGTTGCCACACCCTAACTTGGCGACTTAGTCACAGGTTTGTTTAATTAGGCATTTAAGTTTTATGAAATTGTTGGGGTAAACTAGTCCTATAGTTCAAGTACTTATCATATAATCTACGTTCCATTTCTACCCTTCTACAAATCATAATATAAATCACACAAGGGATAGGGGTACTTACCTGGTGGACTTCGGGTTGGAGACTTAGGTGCCATGCCAGAAAACCTACTTATTTCACAAAATTCTTTTGGGCTTACTTTGAAAATGTTTTGGGCCTTAAACCCAAGGCCAAGAGTTTAAAAATTGGGCTCTGATACCAAGCTGAAACACCCCAAACCCGGCCCACGAGCCTTGACCGGATCTGGTATGTTCCTCGAGAAAACATTTGACAATCCATTTATTACTTAGGAAAAATTCGAGTGGTTTTGAAGAAAGATTTGCTTATGTTGGGTCCAATTGAAAACTTTGTTAATTTTGAAATCAGGGATTTATTAAAAACTTTTTTTTAATATAAAAGATTTTACTTTTAAAATTAAGAATCAATTGAATTTAAGTGTCAAAACATTTAAAGATTTATTTGTATAAAAATTGTTTTAACCTCGATTTAACATTAATAATTTCGTAATAAAAGAATTAAAATGCATGCATAAAACAGTTCATACTATGGCCTTATTACATCAAAAACAAACCCAAAATAAACTTAAAGTACTTAAACAGAATAAAATGTCCAAATAATGAAATTCGTGCTGAGCATGGCCACCACTAAGCTCCTGCCGACCCGGTCCATTACTTAGCGTCACCTGAAAAATATTCCCACAACGGGGTGAGTCAACAGACTCAATGTGTAAAACCAACACTAAGTCCAAACAGATTCAAGCATATCAGAACATACATACACATATAGCATTTAAATAAAATGATGCAATCCCGAACCCAGTCCTAGATGCCATCCGCTACACATCACCCGTACCAACCTGCACACCGTGGGGACTACTAAGTCAACCCTCCATCCACTACACACCATCGAAGGCAGTCGCTGCAGTCGACGTGCTCATCGCCCTTATAAATTTCGTGGCATAGCCACCTGATAATTACTTTGTGACATGAGTCACCACATTCAGATAATGTGACCGAAGTCACCACATTTATATATCGTGACAATAGTCACCACATTCACTTCCCCTTTTCATAATCGCCCAAATGCCCCCATGTCATACAAATATGCATTAGCCATGTCATATTTCCTTATTCACATTCGTATAGTTCACATACGTGCCATGGCAGATCATATCATACTCACAGTAGGAGTAGGAAAACGTACCTGAGTACTTTGTACCATTGCGTGGTACTCTTAGCCACATTCACATTACTATAAACACACATATTACATGGGTACCGTAAATCTATAAAGAGATAGTGTGGGGTACGCACCTGGTTCACTTAGCAAGTTTACTGAAATCCCGAAACCCGATCTATCGCTTTAGATCTTTAACTCCTATATTCGACCAACCCTAACATGTTAGCAAAAAGCCTATTCGGCTATAATACCAATTCCCGAAGGATTACTACAACCAAAGCTTACCTTGTTGCTGATTGGATCAATCCCGAAACTTTGCTATGTTCCTCCTTGTAATCGGCCAAGCACTAGATCACTTCACAGGTTAGTTTTCAGCTTTTAAACGAAGTAAGAAATAGGTCTAAGTTCCTAAATAGGCCTTGGCCGAATGTGTATGTGCACTTACCTTACGATTCTAAAATCCCAAAAATATCCCTTATCTTAGGCATCTGTCGAAATCCCTATAGACACATGTTAGATCAATTTCTAACATTTAATCCAAGGAAAATAGCCCTTGGCTGAATATACACATGACTTACCTTGAACCTTTAAAGTCCTGAAATATCCTTCCTTGTAGTCGACAATAGCAGACAAATCCTGAAAGATGTTTCCAATGTTTCGGCCAAGAACAACAATGGATTAGTTTCTAGATTTCGACAAGTCTACAAGAAAAAGGGATGGAAATTGAATAACATATGGTCTTACCTTAATACTACAGTCGACGGCACCCCTGCTTAAACCACAGAGATTCAGCTTGAGGCTTAGAGAATAGTCGGCTATGAGCCCCTTGTGTATTCGGCTTCAACAAGAGTAAAAAGAGAAAGGTATAAGGCCTTAGAGAGAATTGGCAATGGTGATCTTTGAAAAGAAGAAGGTTTCGGCTTAGAAAAGAGAGTTTGAGAAGCAAAATTCGGCCAGAGAAAGAGATGAGAGAATAAAAGAAAAATGAGGAAAAAGATGTATACTTTGCTTGATAAATTCGGCTACCCAATCCAAGACTGGCTTTACCTTGTTATTTTCCTATTTTCTCTATTTCTTATCTATTAAAAAAAATAATCTAAAATAAATCCTTATTTATCTCATGCCTTAGCCAAAATTTCCAAGGAGTTTAAGCACATCTTAAACTCATTCCTAAGTCTCCTAATGCCGTCCATTACCATTCTCTCTTTGCCGAAAAATAAAAGCTTTATTTAGCTTCCCATGCTACTCGAACCTTGGCCCACTTGCACCTGTTGTGGCGTCATTTGCAGAGGCCCTAAGTGGCGCCTCCAAGCCACTTAACCAAGCCTATTTGTGTGTCATATTTCACATACAATTTCTCTTAAGGCCCTACTAAGCTTAGCTCCCTTATTAAAACTTAAAATATGATATTTTCTAAATCTTCCTCCCATACTCTAGGGTTCCCAGAATTCATAAAAACATATTCATACACACAAAGGCATGCTTTCACATTCAATTAAGCAATTATGCATAATCCATAATCCAGGATATTACACTTGTTTTCTCATCGTTCCTCCTATTTTTCTCTTCTTTCTTTAGTCGACCATTTTTTGGAGGACGAATCTTCCTCGTTTCTTTCTCTCAAAGTAGCGGAATCTTCTTGTTCATTTCTCTCCATAGACGAACCTTTTAACCCTTAATCTCTTCTTCATTATTTCTTTCTCTTTCATTTTGGCACTATCTTCTTTGATCGAATCGGTAAGTGGTTTCTTTCTTCTCTTTTCATTTTCTTTTCTCCCTAGCCGAATGTGTGTCCATCACTATTCGATTTTTCTATTTTGTTTCTAAATCGAAATTTTCTCCTACTCTCTCAAATCATGATCATCTCTTCTTTTTCGTAGCATTTTAATGGGGGGCCGAATATCACATCCTTACCGATTCATCTCTAGTCACAAGCCCAATCGGTGAAAGTTGGATCTATTATTGTCAAGGTAAGGGATTTCTTCAAGGTTCATTTCGATATATCTCAATGTTTGGTTATTCCGTTAAAACGATTGATGGATTTGACTAATTGGTTATTATAGGGACTAAATCGCCCATTCTTCTCTACTTGTTGATCCTACAGAAGTAGTGGTAAGCCGAATCCTATCCCTAAACAACTACTTTCTCTCATAGTAGTATTTTTCTAACCGAGACTTTTCCAATGGAGGCAAGTGGTAGTGATTTTAAAAGAAAGGCGATAGGAGGACAAAAAGAGAGTGGATTTACAATTCCTACTCCTAAGTTCAAGCGTAGTGCGGTATCGGCGGTTCAGGATTTTCCACCGGGTTGTGGACCATCATCTGGCGATAATAGACAAATCGTGGTCATTCACGATACTAAGGGTAAACATTCCATTAGATCATCTGATTTAGATTTGGATTAATAAAATCTCGTTTGTTGGTTAATCGAGTGTAATGGTGATTTAGGTGTAACACCCTTTACCCGTATACTATGCCGGAATTGGGTACGGGGCATTACCAGACTTAACAATACATTCTACCAAATCACGAGCCACAAAATTTCACTTATAATTTAAACTTTAACAAACACATGCATACACAAGCATTATAACTCCATGACCAATATGAACCACAACTCGTGGCTAAATACAGAATAATCCTTATTACCGTTATAAAGCAATACGTTTAATCAAATTAATTAACACATATACAAAATGACTTAGTCAAGCCCCTATACATGCCATAACTTAAATCATTTATAAATAAAGATACCCATAGATAGCTTGACAGTGTGAAGCAATCTCCAATGACCTTCAGCCCGAGCTTGTTTAATAGGACTCTGAAACATGGGAAAGAAAAGGGGGTAAGCTTATAAAGCTTAGTAAGTTCACATGTAAAAATAATAAGTATTAGCAATGAATTTAGCTTACTACTAAGCTGTCATAACTTACATAAATAATGCTAAGTTCTTACTTTCTCAACTTACTCATTTGTAGCCTTACCAAGGCCTCAACGAGACAAATCCTCACAACAAGTTCTCTAATTGATACAATCATTAAATCACATGCTTATACCTTATTACTCATGTTCACATTAATCTGTCTACTTGAATCGCTGTCACTAAATTATTTATTTCTTGAACTACAAAGCTCCAAATTATAAACCGCTAATTTTCCCTGAAACTAGACTCACATATATTGATACCATAAAATTTATAAAATTTTTGGTCTTCCCAATTAGTACAGTTTATTCATTAAAATTTCCCCTATTTCACTGTTCGACTATTCTGACCTCTCTTCACTACGAATCAATTATCTCCTCGTACAGAATTCAGATGACCTTATTGTTTAGTTTATTTGCAACTAGACTCATTTCGAATTTCAGGAATATAAATTATATCACATAATTATTTGTTTACAATTTTTAATGATTTTTCCAAGACAAAACAGGGGATCACGTAGTCATTCTAAATCAGTCTCACAAAAAATTAAATATCTCAAATTATATAAATCCTTTATTTTCTCTGTTTCTTTTATATGAAAATAAACTCAATAAGATTTAAATCAATATCTCATACAACTTATAATTAAATTTCTACTATTTTTGGTGATTTTTCAAAATCACGTAACTGCTGCTGTCCAAAACAGTTTAATTTGCAAATTTTTGCTCTCACTCACTTTAGTTGTATTCATTACTTACCTATAAAAATCTTTCCAATTTCTGATTACATATCGAGCATATTTTTCATATGTTACACATGCATATACCTACACTTATCACTACAAGCCACACATAATTTCACTTAATCGATTTTCCCAGTGAACTCATCGGTAACCTTACCAAAGGCTCAGAATACAAAGGGCACTTTACTTAATAGCTTGCTTACATACCTGCAACATTCTCACTTAACACATGAGTACTCTTTCATAATATAGGCATATTGCCAATCATGTCATAAAGTGTCACAAGCATAACTGAAAACTCATCACTTACTTAATACTTTATAATCTCAATTACTTACAATCTCAATATTGAATAAGCCTTAAATGCATACCTGTACTCATACTTGTACTCTTTCTTCATGTTCTCACATTGCCATTTCTTTGACTTACTCTTTGGACTACTCGAGAACCTTTTCCTTTTTGAACTTACCATTGCCATGTCTTGACATGGTCTTACGTGGTATCCTTGCCTTATGAACTCACCAATGCCATGCCTTGGCATGGTCTTACGTGGGACCTTTGCCTTATAGTAACTCATCAATGCCATGTCTTGACATGGTCTTACATGATTTCCTTGCCTTATAGAACTTATCAATGCCATGCCTTGGCATGGTCTTACATGATATCATTATCTTACCAAATGCCATGTTCCAAACATGGTCTTACATGGTATCCTTGTCTTACCACATGCCATGTTCCAAACATGGTCTTACATGGTATCCTTGTCTTATGCCAATGCCACATCTTGATGTGGTCTTACATAGAGTCCTTAATCAATGCCGATGCCATGTCTTGACATGGTCTTACACGGGATCCTTGCCTTACCAATGCCATGTCTTGACATGGTCTTACATGGTATCCTTAACCGTCAATTCCTCCTTAAATGCCATGTTATGAACATGGACTTTTCCGTTAATTCTTCCTTAATTGCCATGGTATAGCCATGGACTTTGAGATATCAATGTCTTGTCAAGTCATAGCTGAAACATACTTGCTCAAATTCTCAAGGTTAGTCGCATAACTCAATAATAACATTACTAATAATATTAATTGCATAATAATAAAATGCTACTCAAATTACATACTTACATTCTAAATCTCATCATATCATTAACTTAACTTATTCTCATAAAACTATGCTAGTCAATACTTTCTTGTTATCATACAAAGCCGTAATACAAAATATTGTCTAACAAACAACTTAGCTATACCAAAATAGCGATTGATAGTGTGCTCTGAGCTCCGACGTCAACGATCCACGAGTTAGCTTGGTGGGACTACATGGAAGAAAGAATTAAAAACATAAGCGTTTAGCTTAGTAAGTTTGCATGTAATGATTATAGCAACCTAATTGCCTAACATAAATTATACATCATAATCAAAGGCATTACTGAATTCATATGCTTGAGCTCACTTACTCTTAATGACTCTTACATATCTCATGGTACTTACTAGTCTCATACTTGTATGGTAAACAAGGTACCTGTCTCACTTAATCACATAGATTAGCATAAATAATACTCATAATCAACTTGATAATAGCTTTGTTTACTTAACTTTCTTACTATCTTATTTAATTTACTCATTTGCCGGATGAATTTCTATGAATAATCGAGGATACTGAATCTCATCTCACCTATAACTCGATGCCAAAGCCATATCCTAGATATGGTCTTACATGGGATCTCTCAACTTGGTACCGATGCCATGTCTTGACATGGACTTACACGAAGTCTTCCTTGTGTGTTCCTTTGGGAACTTACCATTGCCATGTCTTGGCATGGTCTTACTTGGTATCTTTTACTCATGAACTGGTCAATGCCGAGCCTTGGCTTGGACTTACATAAAATCTTCCTTGTTACTCACCAATGCCATGCCTTGGCTTGGACTTACATGGGATCTCTATCTCATGATAGCTTTTCAATGACAAGACTTGTCTTGGACTTACATGGCATCTTTGCTTGGAGACTCGCCAATGACATGCCTTGGCTTGGGGCTTACATGGGTCTTCATCTCATAATAACTCATCAATGCCAAGACTTGCCTTGGTCTTACATGGCATCTTTGCTGGATTGCCGATGCCATGCCTTGGCTTGGTCTTATACGGACTTTCTTATCTCATGTGGTAGATTGAGTATCCTAGGTAATTCAACTTCAATCTGGACTTTCACATACTGAATCTCATTAATTTCTTTGTTTAACATGTCGTTAAATATTATCATGAAGTAATGTACATTTAACAACATAACAAGTAATACAATGGAAATATTCATGAAGCTTGGAAATTCTTACAAACTTACCTCAATATACAAAATGTATGTAGATATGCAACTTAGTCCTCGACTTTGTTCTTGCCTCGGTTTCGGTCTGGGCTTCGTTTCTCTTGATCTATAATAATAATTTAGCATATTTAATACTCATATTGACTAAATTGACTCTTAACTCATACTTTGGCAAAATTACCATTTTGCCCCTAAACTTTTTTACACTTTGGCCCTTAGGCTCGTAAAGTGATTTTCATTCAACTTCCTTAAACTTCATGCTTAGCTGATTCATTTTCTCTACTATAACAATCATCAATTCTCACTATTTCTATTATGCATGACCAATTTCATAACTATTACAAATTAGTCCATACTAACATTTTCATGAAATTCACTTAGGAAAAGATGTTTATCTAACATCAAACTCTCATAATCTTCCATAAAACATCATTTTACAAGCATGTCATACATGGGTATTTTTATGGACATGAATTATAGCCCAATATATAGCTACAAATAGCTAATTCATGATACGAGAACTCCAAAAATACGAAGAATATTAAAAACGGGGCTAAGATGCACTTACTAGCAAGCTTCAAAAGTTGAAGAACCCTAGCTATGGAGTCTCTCAAATTTTCGGCACAAGAGGATGAAGATAAATAAGATTTTTGTCATCTTTTTTTCCTTTTTTTAATCATTTAATTGATAAATGACCAAAATGCCCTTCTCACTAATTCTTCATAAAATTCTAACTCATGTCCAATTTTGTCCAAAATTTATAATTTGGGCAAATTGCTATTTACGGACTTCTAATTAATATACCAAAGCTATTTCATACAAAAGCTTCTAGAATCTCATATTTTGCAACTTTTGCAATTTAGTCCTAATGGACCCTTTAATGCCAATTTCATAAAATCTCTGCATGAAACTTTCATAATATCATGCAAACATCTCAAATACCTAAAAAAACTCATTTTACTAACTCAAATTTGTGGTCTCGCACCACTATTCTGGCTAGGCCCTAAATCAAGCTGTTACATACTCACTTACATCCAGGGTTTTATTCACCTAAACTAAAATTTTTCATAAAGCCCAGGTTTGAACCCAAGACTTCATAGAAGCCCCCTAACATTCCAAAATCACTCACCTAATAGGTCCAACTTGTATTTGTGCCGTTCTCTTGTTCACAAAAGTTTTAAACGCTCTTATGCCCAAGGCCCAATAGGTCCAATTCTACTAGGCCCAAATTCAGGGTATTACAATTCTACCCCCTTAAAGAAATTTCGTCTTCGAAATTTCCAACTATCTAATAGCCACGCAATACAGGTTACACCACTATGCTTTTGTTGTGCACTCTAATCCTAATAACACTAATACACTTTTAACTTAATCTTGAAACCTCTTACACACAACCAAACATCTAACCACAGAAGCAAACAAATATTTATCACACATGCATACAATTTCTATATTCAAACATCACATCCAAACAAAACACAACTGACTTAAAAGGGGCTGTGCAATCCCGAACCCGATGCTCCTTAGACCCGCATCTAAGACACGCTCCTGACTTTCTCCAGCATTCACCTGAATGGCGGCTTTTGCAATGCTCATAGGCTGAAAAGTTTAGACGGGTCTTAACACATTTCACAGAACAAAGCTCTTGCTTCAGAGGACTGTGATCCCTCTTCCTGCTACACTCCGAGCACCTAGCCTGAAGTGTTTCACCATACACCTTAACTCCTGCCTCAAACACTTCTTCCAGCACTTCCCTTACCAACAGGCTCAGTACCTCCGTACCAAGCTCCAGGTTATCACTACTCGAAGTTGGCGAACTTACCTCGACTACCGTCTCCTGAACCATCCTATGTTTAGGAGAGACAGGCGACTTCTCGCGACCTTGCTTGCCTTCAGAATCCATCACAGTACTGTTGCTAGCTAAAAAACAATCTGATTTCCAGAACAAACACTAAATAAATACAAAATCTAATTTTAAAAACTGTCTAACAGAAAACTTACGGATTCGGTGCTGGAGACTCGATGAACCAAACTTTCAGAAAAAATAGTCAACACAACATTTCAAAAACTTCAACTCCTTTCAAACCATTTTGAATCAATTCTTTTAGAAATTCAATTTTAAAGACCGAACCCACAACCGAGTTTTGCAATCCGGGCTTTGATACCACTAAATGTAACACCCCAAACCCGGCCTAGAAGTTAGGCTCGAATATGGCGTGTCACATTAAAGTGTTTTTCGAAAACCATGTTTTCATTGAAAACCCTTCTTGTTTAAAAGCTTAAGTAAAATCCTAGTTACATTAGTTTATTTTTAAAATGTGGTACATTGAAAAATTATTACTTTTATTCCCAAAATATCTTTTCAATTGTGGAAGCTAATTTTGAAAGTAATCTATTTACGAAAAAGATTAAGTCGCGAAACCATTTCGAAAATGTTGCGAAAATGTAGGCTGTTTTAAAAACAGATACCATTTTGGAAAACCGTGGTTTACTTCTAACGGATATAATTCAAAGTAAATAAAAACCCCAAGTTAAAATCCAGAACCTTAAAGAGGCCTTATTACAAAGATTAAAACCCAAAACGAAAACTAAAGCATAAATCCAAATGCAGTTGTGTGGCCATCTTTGAGTCCCTCGCAGCACTGATCCTCTTAATGCTGGGGATTACCTGCACAGTTAAAAACAGGGTAAGTTACAAGAACTCAGTGTAATCCCTTACTAGAGTAACAGATAGTATACAGAAACAGAAACCTAAACAGTCTGGGCCAAAGCCCTTTTAACAATAACAGTACATTATAGGTCAGAGCATACATGGACCAAGCCCACTACAATATCATTTGCGTCACAGCCCATAACAGAATCAATTGGGCCTAGCCCATCACAGTAGTAGTCTCAGTATGAATGATGCATGACGTATGCAAACCCATCCAACCCTACACTACTTGTGGGGAATAAATCACCCACGCCATCCCTACACTTACAGTGTTAGCATCGATTGTAGCACTAATCGAAATTGCAGCAAAGCTGCTAGTATATATGTGGCTTTAAGCCTTCAGTAACGGTCTTATAATTGGCACATAGCCATCGGTAACTGTAATAAGATCGGCATATAGCCATCAGCTACAGTAATATAATAGGCACACAACCTTGGGTAAATATGATCGACACAGAGCCATCGATATATATGTTAGGCACATAGCCACGGGTAAATACGATTGGCACAAAGCCATAATCAAGATGGCACAGAGCCATATTTAGGTTGGCACAGAGCCATATTTAGGTTGGCTCAGAGCCATAATCAAATTACGCGGCTTTAAGCCGCCTGTTGGTCCACAGTCGTCTTGCCACCCATGCGACATCAATAGATCAATAATGGATCCACAATCGTCATGCTACCCGTGCGACCCTATCAGAACTTCCTCCGCATCAATGTAACACCCCAAACTCGGCCTAGAAATTAGGCTCGAATCTGGCGTGTCACATGGAAGTGTTTTTCAAAACCATATTTCTTGTTGTTAAAACTTGTCTGAGAGTTAAAGCCTCTTTGTTAAAACTCAAAACACTTAAGCAATTGCTATCCACTTGAAAATGTAATTACTTTTAAAACCTTATCTGTTGCGAAAGCATATTTAAATTAAACAATTTACGAAAATGTGATGTTTAAAAATTGAGTTCCAGAAGCATTTTGAAAATATTGCGGAAGTGTAGTGTTCTGAAGACAGTTATCGATTTGGAAATTGTATTCCACTTTTAGCAGTTAGAAAACATCATAAATAAAAATCACAAATAATAAGTTAAAATAGAGAGGCCTTATTACAACCCAAATCAAAATACTTAAAAGTAAATAATCAAAACAGCAAGCATAAGTAGTGTGTGGTCTTCTCCGAGTTCCCCGTAGCTCCGATCGGTCTAAGGCTGAAGATTACCTGCATAGTTAAAAGCGGGGTGAGTTTACGAAAACTCAGTGTGCAATCCCCTTACTAGAGTAACAGTCAGTATACAAAAACAGAACCCGAAACAGTCTGGGCCAAAGCCCTTTAATAGTACTAGTATAGTCCAGTTCAAAGCATACGCGGGCCAAAACCCACTACCATATCATTTGGGTCACAGCCCATGAAACACCCTAAACCCGACCCACGAGCCTCGACCGGATCTGGTATGTTCCTTGAGTAAAACATTCCAAAAACTTATTTGTTACTTTGGAAAATTTGGGTGGTTTCGAAGAAAAGCTGATTTGTTTGAGTTCAATTTGAAAACAGTGTTATTACTTGAAGTCTGGAATTTATGAAACCTTATTTTTGTATTTCAAAACTATAAGTTAAAAGAATTGACGAGTTGGTTTAGAGTTCACCTTTAAATTGAAAATCATTTGTGTTTAGGTGTCAAACTTATAAAAATTTATTTTCAAGAAAAGTTGTTTAACCTTGATTTAATAATAATTGTAGAATAATAAAATCAAATAAAATGCATGCATAAAACAGTTAATAGTAATGGCCTTATTACAACAAAGAAAATCCCAAAATAAATCCAAATCTTAAATATAAAAAAAAACCGAAATAAAAGAAAACACTGAGCTGAGCATGGCCACCACTAAGTTCCTGCCGACCCGGTCCATCTACTGAGTGTCACCTGCAAAATTTATCCCACGAAGGGTGAGTCAAACAGACTCAGTGTATAGCAACCAACACGAACTCCCAAACGATTTAGGCATGTCAAATCACATATAACAAATATAAGCAATGATGCATTCCCAAACCCAAACCTAAATAACCATCCTCTACACATCACCCGTACCTGCCAATCACACCGTGGGGATTACTAAATCGACCCTCCATCCGCTACACACCATCGAAGGCAGTCGCTGCAGCCAACTGCACATCGCCCTTATAATTGTGGCATAGCCACCAGATAATAATGTGACAGAGTCACCAGATATTAACATGTGACTTTAGTCACCAGATTCAGATTATGTGACATGTGTCACTAGATATTGTGGTAAAAACCACCAGATCACTTCCCCTTCACATATCACCCATATGCCCATATGTCATACAAAACATGCAGAGATCATGCTATATACCTTATTTCACATTCATAACAATTCACATATGTGTCATATTCAATATTCATAACACTATTAACATAGTATTAAGGATTAACGTACCTAAATACTCTGTACCACTGAATGGTACCTTTAGCCACATATTTTCCATATTTTCATTATCACATACATAATACCAATACCATGAATCTATTAGGAATTAGTGTAGGGCTACACACCTGGTTACTATCGTATTTCCCTGAATCCCGAAAGTCTACCGAAACAGCTTATACTCCTTTTTGTAAAAATCAATGTCAGAATCGGCTAGCCACTAATACTTAATATGGCCTTGGCCGAATATTAATACCTTATTACCTTGCGATTCAAAATCCCGAAAATAGTCACTTGGCTATGAAGATGTCGAAATCCTACATGGTACATGTTAAGGTCAGCCTATTGCACAAGATCTATGAAAATGGCCCTTGGCCGAATACCACACATGACTTACCTTGGATCTAAAATCCCGAAGAACTCCTCCTTATAGTCGACAACAACCAAATCCCGAAACCCCTTCATAGTTTCGGCCAAAGAACAGTAAAAGAGATTAGATTCCAACTTTCGACTAATCTAAAAGAAAGAAAGGAAAAAGACAACAGTTGGTTCTTACCCTTACTACAGAAATCGACTGCACCCTTGCTTGAACCCACAGAGATATTCGGCTAAGCAGGCTACATGTTGATCAATTGGTTTCGGCCTTTGGAGTTTAATGAACAATCGGCTATGGTCTAGGAAGAACTTACTTTCGGCTTTTGGAAAATTGTGAAAAGAAGGAGAGAAAGGTTGAGCAAATCAGCAATGGTGATAAATAAAGATTCGGCTAGCACAAGGGATATTTCGGCTTTTAGTGCTATGTTCAAATCGGCTAGACTTACTTGTGTTTTCGACTTTGACAAAATAAAAGAGAAAAGAATAAGATAACTAGGGAGGAAAAGTGCACAAGAAAAAAATGCCTAAACTCTACTATACACATTCGGTTTTCCCCCTTTCCCATAACCGAATATTGACATCCAAAGTGTCCCTTGGCCGGCCAACTCTCCTTCCCTTACCAGCTTCCTCCTTTTTCTCCAATTTTCTCTCTTCTATACCCATTCAAAATAATTAAAAAAAAAACAATAATTATCTTCCTACCTTAGCCGAAATTTAAAAAGAGTTTTGACCACATCTAATGCTCATCCCTTAGTGTTTTAGTGCCGTCCACCTCTATTTCTCCTTGCTACAAAATAAAACTCCTATTTGCGTCCCTTGCTGCTCGAACCTAGGCCCTTTCACACTGCTTGTGGCGTCACTGCTTAAGGCTTTAAGTGGCGCCTCCTTGCCACTTTAACAAGCTAATTCTTATGTCCAACTTCCCCTATAAATTTTCTTAAGGCCTCTTTTGCTTAGCTCCCCCCTTTAAGACTTAAAATCTAATATTTCCTAAGGCACTTACCTACATTCTAAAGTTCTCAAAATCCACAAGACACATTCAAAATACACACAGGCATGCTTCCACATATATTTAAGCAAAAATGCACAACCCCTAAATCCCGAATATTACAGTTCTACCCCCTTAAAATAATTTCGACCCCGAAATAACCTGGCTAAAATAAGTGAGGGTATTGCTGTCGCATTGCTTCTTCTAGATCCCACGAAGCTTCTTTCGATCCATGGTTACGCCATAACACTTTGACTAGAGGAACTGATTTCCTCTGTAACACTTTCACATCTCGTTCCAAAATCTGAATCGGCTTCTCCTCGTAGGACAAATCTGGCCTTAGCTCCACCTCCTCAATTGGTACTACATGAGATGGATCCGATCGATAACGACGTAACATAGAAACATGGAATACATCGTGCATCTGCTTCAACTCCGGAGGTAACTCTAACTGGTATGCCACTGGTCCAACCCCCTTCAATATCCAATATGGTCCTATAAACCTGGGACTTAATTTTCCTTTGCGACCAAATCTCATCACCTTCTTCCATGGCAAAACTTTAAGAAACACCTGATCTCCCACAGCAAACTCTATTTCCTTCCGCTTAAGATCTGCGTATGACTTTTGCCTATCAGATGCCTCCTTCAACCGTATTCGAATTACCTTAACCTTCTCTTCAGATTCTGCCACAACCTCTAGACCCAAAACTCGACGTTCCCCCAATTTTGTCCAACACGTAGGAGTGTGACACTTCTGTCCATACAGTGCTTCATACGGTGCCATCCAAATACTGGCTTGATAGCTGTTATTATACGCAAATTCCGCAAAAGGCAAATATTCTTCCTAACTTCCTCTGAAGTCTATCACACATCCCCTCAACATATCTTCTAACACTTGGATTACTCGCTCAGACTGACCGTCCGACTGTGGATGAAATGCCATACTGAAGTCTGATCTGGTGCCCAGAGCCCGATATAGTTCTTTCCAAAACCGAGACGTAAACCTCGGGTCCCAATCTGAAATAATCGACACCGGCACTCCATGCAACCTCACAAATTTCGCCTCTGCAAAGAATAGTCAACTCGCACTGGTATGAAATGCGCGGACTTTGTCAATCGATCTACTATCACCCATACCGAGTCCTTCTTAGTAGGCGTAAGGGGAAGCCCACTAACGAAGTCCATGGTGATTCTCTCCCACTTCCACTGCGGAATCTTTATCGACTGAAGCAATCCTGACGGAACTTGGTGTTCAGCCTTAACTTGCTGACACGTTAAGCACTTCCCTACAAATTCTGTAACTTCCCGCTTAAGACCAGGCCACCAAAACTGTTCCCGTAGATCTCTGTACAACTTACTACCTCCAGGATGCATAGCATTAGGGCTACTATGCGATTCCTGAAGAATTCTCTACCTTAACTACTTATCTTTAGGCATACAGACCTTACCTTTGAAACACAATACTCTATCACTGTTAACACCATAATCTTCTAACTCCCCATTTTGCACTTGCCGCAGCTTAGCACTTAAATCATCATCTGCCAACTGTCCTTCCTTTACCTCATTCAACCATGACGGCTTGACCTGTAACTCTGCCAGCAATCTTCCATCGTCATACTAGCTAAGATGTGCGAACATCGCCCTCAGATCCGACACAACCTTCCGACTTAAGGCATCCGCCACTATATTCGCCTTGCCCGGGTGATACTCTATCGAACAATCGTAGTCTTTCAATAACTTCACCCACCTACGTTCTCTCAGGTTCAGCTTTTTCTGAGTCAACAGATACTTAAGACTCTTGTGATCTGTGTAGATCACTAACTTTTCTCCATATAGATAGTGCCTCCACACCTTAAGAGCAAAGCCCACCGCCGCCAATTCCAAATCATGCGTCGGGTAGTTAACCTCATGTGGCCTTAATTGTCGAGACTCATAAGCGACAACCTTCCCTTCTTGCATCAGAACACATCCCAAACCTGTATGAGAAGCGTCACAGTACACCACAAAATCTTTCCCCGCCTTAGGCTGAATCAAAACCGGAGCTTCAGTCAAAACCTTCTTAAGCTTCTCAAAGCTCTCATGTTGCTTATCTGTCCATACGAAAGGTACTTCCTTTCTCAACATCTTCGTCAGAGGTGCCGCTATTGATGAGAACCCTTCTATGAACCTTCTGTAGTAGCCTGCTAATCCCAAGAAACTACGAACCTCAGCCACAGTCTTCGGTGGTTTCCAATCTAACACTGCCTCAATCTTTCGAGGATCCACCCTTATTCCTTCTGCAGACACTACATGCCCTAAAAACGCAACTTCCTTAAGCCAAAATTCACACTTATTGAATTTGGCATACAACTTTTTGTCCCTTAACACTTGCAACACCATTCGGATGTGTTCATCATGTTCCTCCTCAGACTTGGAATACACTAGGATGTCGTCTATGAACACAACGACGAACCGATCCAAGTAGGGTTGGAAAACCCGGTTTATCATGTCCATGAACGCAGCTGGGGCGTTCATCAATCCGAACGGCATTACTAAGAACTCATAATGCCTGTATCTTGTCCGGAAAGCTGTCTTATGAATATCCACTTCCTTCACCTTGAGCTGATGATATCCAGATCGTAAATCTATCTTCGAGAATACTGCGGCCCCCTTAAGCTGATCGAACAAGTCGTCTATCCTTGGCAAAGGATACTTTTTCTTGATGGTCAGCTTATTCAACTGCTGATAATCTATGCACATACACATAGTCCTGTCCTTCTTCTTCACAAACAAGACCGGTGCTCCCCACGGAGACACACTGGGTCGGATAAACCCACGATCAAGCAACTCTTGGATCTGAGCCTTGAGCTCAACAAACTCATTTGGTGCCATTCTATACGGATCAATTGACACAGTGTTCCCGGCAGTAAGTCAATTCCAAACTCCACCTCCCTATTCGGGGGTAACCCAGGTAGCTCCTCCGAAAATACATCCACAAAATCCCTTACCGTTCTAACTCTACTAACTCCTTCTTCTTTTGCATCCAACGCACTAACAAAAGCCAAAAATGCCTTGCACCCTATTCGAACCATCTTATTAGCCTTTAACGCGGAGACTACGTTAGACAAATAGTTTCTTCTTTCTCCAATCATAATTATTTTCTCATCCCCCGGGGTCCTTAACTCCATTCGCTTAGCTGCGCAATCCAACTTAGCCTGATGTTCCACTAACCAATCCATGCCAAGTATGAGATCGAATTCTCCGAAAGGTAGTTCCATCAAGTCAGCAGGGAATACTACTCCTTGAATCTCTAGAGGTACACTCCAAAATATCCTATTCACCACTACAGTTTGACCTAACGGGCTTACTACAGTCATCTCCCTATTAGACAGTTCAGGTGCTATACCTAGCGTTTCTACTACTCTACATGCAACATAAGAGTGGGTCAAGCCAACATCAATTAAAGCAAAGTAAGACTTGTCAGCTATAAGGAACATACCGGTTATGACGTCCGGTGCGTCTCCATCCTCTCTCCGGTGAACTACATACACCAGACCCGACTGTCTTGCCTCTGTATTACCAACACCTCTGCCTAGTGTTCCTTGTCCTCTTCCAGCACCATTACCTCTGCCAATTGGACCATGACCCCGTGGTGGCTGCTGTCCACCTCTTCCAGCCTGATTAAAACCCTGACCTGCTAGTCGGCTCCCATCTGTTTTCATAGGACAATCCCTAATCATGTGATCCTTGGACCCACACTTAAAACATCCCCTTGTCTTCTTCCAACACTCTCCTAGGTGCATCTTTCCACACTGAGCACAAGTACGGTACTATCCTCCCGTAGCAGCCTGCTGTCCTCGCTGCCCATCAACTCGATGCCTCTTTTGAACATTTCCAGATGACCCTGAAGATCCAAAACCTCTCTTCTGCTTATTCCTATCCATATTCTGTCTCACAGATTCCTTAACTCCTTCGGCTACCTTAGCCTTCTCCACCAACACAGGAAACTCCCGCTCATGCTGTAGAGCTATCAACAATCTCAAATCATCCCTCAGGTCATCCTCGAACTGGACACATCGTTCATGCTCCGTGGCCACGATTCCTCGAGCATACCGGCTCAACCTTAAGAATTCCGCCTCTTACTCTGTTACGGACTTACTCTCCTGAACCAGCCTCAGAAATGCCTTCCTCTGCGCATCAATATAGCTAGTCCCCACATACTTCTTCTGATACGCCGCCTTAAAATACTCCTAAGTGAGATCCTCAGCTGCAGCACTATCCTGAACTGTGAGCCACCATTGATATGACTCATCGCGAAGAAGTGACACTATTCCTCTCAGCTTCTCCTTAGCAGTCAGATCCAGCTCATCCATGATTCGCTCCGTCGCCTCCAACCAATACTCAGCCGTATTGGGCGCCACACCGAATGCACCACGAAATACATCAGCTCCATCAGCTCGGAGTCGCTCGGGTACAGATTTTCGAGCTCCCATACCTCCACCTACTCCAGCCACCCTCTCAAGAACCCGCAGCATCGCCTGCGATATTGCATCATCCCCCGTCTGATCTTGATGTTCAACCTCAGTAGCTGACGGTGGTGGTACCTCATTCTCGGACCCTTGACCAGACCTAACGGGTTCCGATACGGCCATTCTCCCTCTACGATGCCCTCACACATTACGACCAGTCCCCTAGAACTCATGTCTACGATTGCTATCTAATCTGGTTTAAAAAGTTTTATGTATTAGTTTTTGTTCCACTGATTATCCACGAACAATTTTATGAAAAGAAGTTTAATAGTGGTTCTTCCGATCATTTCAAGGTTTTCGTTTCAAGTCCTCTATCCTAATTCAGAGAAAACACATCCATTCGATAGTATCAACTACACACATTCATCACTCAAGCATTTTCGTCCGTTCCAAACCCAGGTGTATTTTCGTAATTTATCCTATAGGGGTATTTTGGAAAGTTTCCAAATCAGGGTATCTTGATTTTTCGTAAAATAGAGGTTTTTGGTATTTTTGTAAAGTAGAAGTATCTTAATAAAATTCAAGGGTAGTATGGTAATTTTATAAACTAAGGGTGTTTTAGTAACTTTACAAACCAGGGGTATTTGGGTAATTTTGTAAATCGGGAATTTTTCGAAAAATTTTTCAAAGTTTACAATGGTTTTTACAAACCAAAGAGGTAATTTGGTGATTTTAAAACTAAGGTTTTTATAAGACAGTGTAGCTGGTCCCTTTCGGGTTTTAGTTATTGAATTTAGCCCGTGAACAAGTCCTCTTGGTTAGGGTGAACCGTCACTACGCACCAGGTAGGATTCGAGTGAAGATGAGGTGAGTCACTAGAACTGCTTAAATACCAAGCTCCCACCGAATCCAATCCTAGACATGCGCACGATGGTTGCCACACCCTAACTTAGCGACTCACTCACAGGTTTGTTTGATTAGGCTTTAAATTTTATGTAATTCCATGTTGGGGTAAGCTAATCCTAGGATTCAATAATTCCTAATGTACTAATCTACGTTCCTGTAATACCCACATACAAATCATACATTAATACAAATCACACAACAGTTAGGGGTACTTACCTGGTGGACTTCGGGTCGGAGACTTAGGTGCCATGCCAGAAAACCTGCTAAATTCCAAAAATTTTCACAAAAACTTATTTGGGCTCAATTTTGAAAACGTTGTGGGCTTTAAACCCAAGGCAGAGAGTTTAAAACTGGGCGCTGATACCAAATTGAAACACCCCAAACCCGGCCCACGAGCCTCGACCGGATCTGGTATGTTCGTTGAGTAAAACATTCCAAAAACTTATTTGTTACTTTGGAAAATTTGGGTGGTTTCGAAGAAAAGCTGATTTGTTTTGAGTTCAATTTGAAAACGGTGTTATTACTTGAAGTCTGGAATTTATGAAACCTTATTTTTATATTTCAAAACTATAAGTTAAAAGAATTGCCGAGTTGGTTTAGAGTTCACCTTTAAATTGAAAATCATTTGTGTTTAGGTGTCAAACTTATAAAAATTTATTTTCAAGAAAAGTTATTTAACCTTGATTTAATAATAATTGTATCATAATAAAATCAAATAAAATGCATGCATAAAACAGTTAATAGTAATGGCCTTATTACAACAAAGCAAATCCCGAAATAAATCCAAATCTTAAATATAAAAAAACGAAATAAAAGTAAACACTGAGCTGAACATGGCCACCACTAAGTTCCTGCTGACCCGGTCCATCTACTGAGTGTCACCTGCAAAATGTTATCCCATGAAGGGTGAGTCAAACAGACTCAGTGTATAGCAACCAACACGAACTCCCAAACGATTTAGGCATGTCAAATCACATATAACAAATATAGACAATGATGCATTCCCAAACCCAAACCTAAAATACCATCCTCTACACATCACCCGTACCTGCCAATCACACTGTGGGGATTACTAAATCGACCCTCCATCCGCTACACACCATCGAAGGCAGTCGCTGCAGCCAACTGCACATCGCCCTTATAATCGTGGCATAGCCACCAGATAATAATGTGACAGAGTCACCAGATATTAACATGTGACTTTAGTCACCAGATTCAGATTGTGTGACATGTGTCACCAGATATTGTGGTAAAAACCACCAGATCACTTCCCCTTCACATATCACCCATATGCCAATATGTCATACAAAACATGCAGAGATCATGCACTGTACCTTATTTCACATTCATAACAATTCACATATGTGTCATATTCAATATTCATAACACTATTAACATAGTATTAAGGATTAACGTACCTAAATACTCTGTACCACTGAATGGTACCTTTAGCCACATATTTTCCATATTTTCATTATCACATACATAATATCAATACCATGAATCTATTAGGAATTAGTGTAGGGCTGCACACCTGGTTACTATCGTATTTCCCTGAATCCCGAAAGTCTACCAAAACAGCTTATACTCCTTCCTAAAAATCAATGTCAGAATCGGCTAGCCACTAATACTTAATATGGCCTTGGCCGAATATTGATACCTTATTACCTTGCGATTCCAAATCCTGAAAATAGTCACTTGGCTATGAAGATGTCAAAATCCTACATGGTACATGTTAAGGTCAGCCTATTGCACAAGATCTATGAAAATGGCCCTTGGCCGAATTCCACACATGACTTACCTTGGATCTAAAATCCCGAAGAACTCCTCCTTATAGTCGACAACAACCAAATCTCGAAACCCCTTCATAGTTTCGGCCAAAGAATAGTAAAAGAGATTAGATTCCAACTTTTGGCTAATCTAAAAGAAAGAAAGGAAAAAGACGACAGTTGATTCTTACCTTTACTACAGAAATCGACTGCACCCTTGCTTGAACCCACAGAGATATTTGGCTAAGCAGGCTAGATGTTGATCAATTGGTTTCGACCTTTGGAGTTTAATGAACAATCGGCTATGGTCTAGGAAGAACTTACTTTCGGCTTTTGGAAAATTGTGAAAAGAAGGAGAGAAAGGTTGAGCAATTCAGCAATGGTGATAAATAAAGATTCGGCTAGCACAAGGGATATTTCGACTTTTAGTGCTATGATCAAATCGGCTAGACTTACTTGTGTTTTCGGCTTTGACAAAATAAAAGACAAAAGAAGAAGATAACTAGAGAGGAAAAGTGCACAAGAAAAAAATGCCTAAACTCTACTATACACATTCAGTTTTCCCCCCTTTCCCATGACCGAATATTGACATACAAAGTGTCCCTTGGCCGGCCAACTCTCCTTCCCTTATCAGCTTCCTCTTTTTTCTCCTATTTTCTCTCTTCTCTACCCATTCAAAATAATTAAAAAAAAACAATAATTATCTTCCTACCTTAGCCGAAATTTAAAAAGAGTTTTGACCACATCTAATGCTCATCCCTTAGTGTTTTAGTGCCGTCCACCTCTGTTTCTCCTTGCTGCAAAATAAAACTCCTATTTGCGTCCCTTACTGCTCGAACCTAGGCCCTTTCACACTTCTTGTGACGTCACTGCTTAAGGCTTTAAGTGGCGCCTCCTTGCCACTTTAACAAGCCAATTCTTATGTCCAACTTCCCCTATAAATTTTCTTAAGGCCTCTTTTGCTTAGCTCCCCCCTTTAAGACTTAAAATCTAATATTTCCTAAGGCACTTACCTATACTCTAAAGTTCTCAAAATCCACAAGACACATTCAAAATACACACAGGCATGCTTCCACATATATTTAAGCAAAAATGCACAACCCCTAAATCCCGGATATTACGGCCCATATATAATCAATTGAGCCTAGCCCAAACCCAAAACAGAACAAGTAGGCCTAAGCCCAGTACAGGGACAGATCTCATAAACAGATATGCAACAGTATGAGGATGTATCCCACCCCGATCCAGCCAACACACCACCCGTACCAACCCTACACTTACGTGGGGATAAAATCAACCTACCCAGCTAGCATACCACTGTTAGCACCGGTTGCGGCACTAAGTCAACAGAACAGCTCGACGCCGTAATTAGAACGGCTAAAAGCCATAAATATCGCAACAACGTTGCCAGTTAACAGAACGGCTAAGAGACATAAACAGAATGGTTATAAACCATAATCAGGATGGCATAGAGCCATAATCAGGATGACACAAAGCTATCGATAACTGTAATAAGTTTGGCACATAGCCATCAGCGACGGTAATATAATCGACACATAGCCATGGGTAATTATGATCGACACAGAGTCATCAATATATAGGTTAGGCACATAGCCACGGGTAAATACGATTGGCACAAATCCATAATCAAGATGGCATAGAGCCATACTTAGGTTGGCATAGAGCCATAATCAGATTATGCGACTTTAAGCCCTCAGTCGGTCCATAGTCGTCTTGGGCGACCCGTGCGACCTTAACAGATCAATACTATATCCACAATTGTCATGCTACCCTTACGACCCTATCAGATCAATACTAGATCCACAATCGTCATGCAACCTGTGCGACCCTATCAGAACTTCCTCCGTATCAATGTCCCAACCCCATGCAATATGTCGTGTATGTCATGCTCAATCATTACATGTGTATGCAAAATGGCCATGCTCAGTAACAATCATTTAAACATGTAATAAAAGCATATCAGTCATACAACCACAGTCAAATTAGTCAACTCATAGTCTAAGTTAGTCATTTACCCATAAGGGTAAAATAGTCATTTTACCCTATAAGGGTATTTTGATAATCTTACCCTTTAGGGGTAATTCGATAATTCTACCTTACAAGGGTAATTCAGTAATTCTACCCTACAAGGGTAATTCAGTAATTCTACCCTACAGGGGTATTTTAGTGATTTGCAAACTTAGGGTATTTCAATAATTTTGCAAACTGAAGGTATTTCAATAATTTTGCAAACTGGGGGTGTTTCGGTAATTTCGTAAACTGGGGTATTTCGATAATTTTGCAAATTGAGGGTATTTTGGTAATTTCACAAAATAAGGTATTCTAAACAGAGATAATGATACGAATGGGCCTAGAGCCCACTCTCGGCCTAAATAGGCCTACACGCTCGTGTGGCCCATTTAGCCCAAATCTAGCCACAGATATTAGATTCACATAGACCAGTCCAATATCTACTACAAGATCATACAATTTATTCATATGGGCCCACATGGCCTCTTTCGGCCCATCATGGCCCAAATAGCCTAAACCCATAAGAACACTCATGATGGCCTCAACTATCGCGTCGAAGCTCCCACACGTGCGCTCGCACGCTCGTGTGGCTACCATCACCGTTTGACCGGCATTTCAGCATTTGCCGCTCTACAACTAGAGTATGCCAAATACACAGCTAATAGGAATCTGAAGTTAATCTACGCTCCGAACACTCCTATGCCCAAACGCCAACCATGGTATGCTTACTCTCCTCATAGATTGCTTTACTTAAAGCCAGCTTCTCGCCTACTCTAATGCTAGCTTCCCGATGTGGGATCCCTCCATCAATCCTCCAAAATCGTCCCAACTGCAAAATAAATATCCCTTTTTGCTTGCAATGGTGATAAACCATAAAAGTAACACATTTCCCACATTTAGCTTACTCTTGGATGATTATCCTTTGATTTATGTAAAAAGGTGCTCATAATCCTTTCTTTTCATATTTTATACTCAGGAAAGCACCCAAGGATGAAAAGAATGAGAAACGGGCTTAAAACGGACCAAATTGGGCCAAGAGAGAAATCGACACGGCCTGGCCCAAAGACCACACGGTCGTGCCTCATTTAAAGTCCGAACACGGCCTGGCCACGTCCCTGTCACTGGAAAGAGCAATTTCATTCGGGAAAGGATACTTGGAGGCAAAGAAACACATTCCAAAGCCTATTCAAACACCCTAGTAGGAATTCTACTTAAATTTGGATACTTAGAGGCCAAGTGAGGCATCACAAAGTCTATATAAACACCCAATTGGGCAACTTGAAAGGGGAGTTCGGCAGAAGCCTTCTACCAGTGCATTTGTCAGGGCGTCAAGTTAGGCCAAGGAGCCAAGCCCAGAAGGTCAGATTTGTGGGAATCACTCGAAGATAAGCCAGTTGATCCATCTCAAGAAGCCAGAATTCTACTCAAGACGGCAGATTTCTCATTCAAATTTCTTCAAGGAGTTTTAGGGATTTCTTATGTTTTGTTTTATCTTTTCTCTTGAGATGTTTTCTTTATTCGTTATGAACTAAACCCCTCAGATACCTGAAGGGGATGAAACCTAGATGAATCTTGTTATTTTTTTATGAATTATAAGATAAATACTTGATTTGTTCTTAATTATGTGTGCTTAATTCTTGTGTTAATAATTCGCGGATATTGATTCAAGTATGATGTGTTTAGGTGGTGGAGCAAAAGTCCCTACCTATTCATATATCTAGCATAATTACAGCAGAGTTGCTCGCGCGCCTAGAGATAGGGTGACGAAACTTTACCGGATTAGGGTGAAACCTAATATGGGAGTCCATAGATCGATTTGCTGCTATTATAGGGGGTTATTAAGGGAGAAAGAGATTTTCGTTAATTAACCTAGGGTTAGATGTTATTCTCCACGAGAGAGGGTTTAATATACGTTAGGGAGTCCTATGGATCAAGTCAAGTGAATAAATTGTATGGTTAAGTGTTAAATAACAAGTGAAGTCTAGGTGGATTCTTCCTAAGGGTATCGTCGCAATCAACTAAGTTTTTCCTAAAGTTATTCCTCCAATTCATCCTTTTTGTCTTTATGTCTTTAGCTTAGTAGTAGTTTAAATTAAAGCAACTTCACTTATTTTAGGCTAAATAATAAAAAGAAAGTATTAGTACTTTTAGTTCCTTTGGGTTCAACAATCCGGTTTTGCCTAAGCTATACTACTGTTCAATAGGTACACTTGCCTTTAATCATTGTCAGAGTTAGTTTCCAGGTTCGATCATTCTATTTATGAATTTTAAAACTCGACAGACATACGATCAAGTTTTTTGGTGCCGTTGCCAGGAAACTAAAATATTAAGAAAACTCTGTTTTTATTACTTTAGGCATTATTTTTATTTTTTTCTCGCAATTTACTTTTATTTTTATTTTTGATTAAATTTTTGATTTTGCTAAATTTTCATTTCTTCTTTCTTTTCCTAGCAGGTACCTCTAGTTTATGACTAGAAGGAACCCGAGAGGACCACTAGTATATGATAATGAAATTGAAGCTACCGTTCGTAGGACTCGCAGAGAAATCAGGCGAGCCCTAAATTTCACAGAAATAGAGGAAGAAGGCAGATCCAATCCTACTAAAGGGATGGACGAGAATAATCCACAACCACATGATGTGGGAGAAAATAATGTTCCACGTACAATGTTTGATTATGCTAAACCGCATTTAACAGGAGCATAATCGAGTATTGTTAGGCCTCCTATAGCTGCTAATAATTTTGAATTAAAGCCTAACACAATACAAATGATTCAACAATTTGTTCAATTTGATGGTTTGCAGGACGAAGACCCAAACACTCATATAGCTAATTTCTTAGAGTTCTGTGATACCTTCAAAATAAATGGCATTTTTGATGATGCCATACGTCTTCGGTTATTTCTGTAATATCCTGAAATGGGGGTTAATTTTAAATTGGATTGTTTTGCTTGTGTTTGGATTATGGTGTCAGTATTTGTAATGTTTTGGGGCTTAGTTGTAAGGCTAGAGCTGACCTGGGTAGTAAGAAAATTTTGGTTTTTAAGTTTTAAGTAAAGGGAACTGAGGGAGCCAAGGGTTACAAGTATTTCAAGTGGGATCTTAGCACAAGAAAAGGCTTGGCAAAGTGGCAAGGAGGCGCCACTTAAAGCCTTGTGAATGACGCCACTTGCAGGGGAAGGAGGTCTCATGTTCGAGCAGCAGAAATCCCACCTTTTGTCTTCTATTTTGACGCCAAGGAGGAAGAGGAGTTGTGTGCAGTTCAAACTCTGCCTAGTAAGGTTGGACTAAGTCCAATTGTTCAAATGATTGGCAAAGAGAGAAATAAGGAACTTGACTAATTCAAAATAGTTTGAATTAGTGGCCAAGAGCATTTCAAGGAGGTGGCCGAATCTTGAACTCCTCATGGGAGGAGTGGCCGGTTGTGGTATGGTGAGTAGAGGGGATTGCCGAAACTTTCTAGAGTGTTTAGAGTGCATTTTCGGTCAGCCTTGTGTAGTGTACCAAAAGTCGAAAGTCCCTTGGTGTCTGCCGTTTTCTTCCTAAGGCATTTGGCCGAATTCTCTATTGGGCATTCTTCCACCTTTCTTTTCTTTTTCAAAAGTGTGCAAAGACCATAATTTCTCTTTTTGGATTACCTCTCTTCTGCCGAAACTCTTACTTTAAGCATAGGCCGAATATCAACCCTTTTTTTTCCATCCCTTCTTGTTTTCTTCCATTGTTGCTAAAGCCGAATCTTCCCTTTCCCACTTCTAATCTACCTTGCCGTTTTCTCCTTTCTTCTTGAACCACATTTCATTTGTTTCAACTCTCAAAGACTTTAGCCGAACCTCCCTATTTTCTTTTCCAGTTGGTTGGCCGAATAGTTAAGCAAGGGTGGAACTTTTGGGTCCTTTCTCTAATCGATTTGGAAAGGTATGTGTGCATGGCTGAATCTCTTTATCTCTTTCCCTTCTCTTTGTCGATTCTCATTAAGGGTAAGAGCCGAATTTTGACATCTGTTAATAGAACTCTAATCACCTTGTGAAACCGATTTTATTGTAGGGTCTTCGGGATTTTGAGGTACTCAATCCAAGTCTCTCATCTTTAACAATCGGCTTTGGTAAGTGGTGGTAAGGATCCATTTGTAAGATCATCTATTCTTTTAAGTATTCAAAAGTCGAAGGCTATTGATGTGGGTGTTTTTGGATTGCCGATTGTAGGGGAGTGAAGCGGATTCAAAAAGCTTGTGGTGGCTAGTATTCAAGGGGCGTTTAGGTAAGGTCTCGGGTTTCAAGCGTTAACCCTTTGGGTTTATTTGGTTTGGCCGAATGGCCTATGTGGCTAACCTTAGTTATGGCTGAATGTAGGATCAAGGACCTAGCATTGTAGATCGACTCTTCGGATTTAGGGCTTGCGTTATAACAGGTGTGTAAACTTACACACTCTATTACTTAGTAATATGTTTTGATAACCTGTGTTTAATAAAAGCCGAAACAGTGTGGAGGTTGATATGATACCCTATGGGTATGAGCATGGATTCGGGTAAGTCCGTTCCGATTTGAGTTCTGCTATTCATTATGTTTGATATAATGATTTATGACATATATGGGTTATGTGATGCGTAACTAAGCATGTTGGCATGATTGCATGATTTACATGAGTATGGCATGTTGTTGGGTGATATGAGAGGAGGGGGAAGATAATATCCGTGTCTTTGGGACACCAGAGGTTTGGCACCTCCAGTGGTTTGGTACCACAGATTGATTTAGTGACTTTGGGTCACCAGAGGTTTGGCACCTCATAGCGACTTGTCCCAGTGGCTTAGCACCACAGTGGGTTGGCCCCACAGTTGATATTACGGGATTGTCGCCAGTGATTTGGTATCACACGTGGGTTGGCCCCACACTTGGATATTGATATTTTGTGACTTTGGGTCACCAGAGGTTTGGCACCTCATAGCGGCTTGTCCCAGTGGCTTAGCACCACAGTGGGTTGGCCCCACAGTTGATATTACGGGATTGTCGCCAGTGATTTGGTATCACACATGGGTTGGCCCCACACTTGGATATTGATATTTTGTGACTTTGGGTCACCAGAGGTTTGGCACCTCATAGCGACTTGTCCCAGTGGCTTAGCACCACAGTGGGTTGGCCCCACAGTTGATATTACGGGATTGTCGCCAGTGATTTGGTATCACATGTGGGTTGGCCCCACAGATGTATTATTCGTGACTTTGGGTCACCAGTGGTTTTGCACCACATTATTATTGGATATCGTGACTTTGGGTCACCAGTAGTTTGGCACCACCAGTGGTTTGGTACCACACGGGGTAGATAAGGAGTATGGATGGCTAGGGTTGGGTGCATTATTTTATATTGCTTGGTGATATATGTGTAAATATGTTGCATTAATCGAGAGGAGGGTTTATGCACTGAGTCTTGGTGACTCACCCTCTCTCTTATCATTTCAGGTGACACTTAGATCGCGGAGGAGGAGCCGGATGGACTCGAGGTGACCATGCTATAAATAAATTGCGATTTTTCACGGATTTGATTTGGGTACATTGTTTTATTTTACTTGGTTTCATTTCTATTTATGGGTTGTAATAAGGCCTTTTAATTATGTTTTGGATTACTTATACGTTTTGGACTTATTTTAAACATGGTTAAGTAAACTACTTGGATAATCTAACAACAACAAAAGCGTAGGTTTTCTAAACAAAAAACGACATGTTTTAAACTTTACCATCGGGTATCACGTATCAATTGAAGATAACTACAACTCAAATGTTTTCAACCTTAAGTTTTCCTCACACAACTCAACTGTTTTCTAGTAACTAACAAAGAAGCAAGTGAATTTCTTAAACTGTCAAAAATATTTTCTAACCTATGCATCGACAACTAGATTTTAACAATTTAATCTCGTTTTTTTTAAGACAACAGATCGATTTTGACTCACCATGCACCTTCTTTCTACAAAAATAAAAACAACGAGGAAATTTTACTTAAAGCTTGATTCGTTAGATTGTTTTCTTCAAAATAATTTCCTGTAGCATGCTAGATTCGGTTGTGGTGTGTTGACCGGGTTTGGGGTGTTACAATTTCCCTTTTCATTAAGGAATAAAGCCAAACAATGGTTGAACTCGTTACCACAAGGGTCAGTCACCACATGGGAGCAAATGACTGAAATGTTTTTATTGAAATATTTTCCACCGGCCAAAACGGCCAAATTACGGAATGATATCTCTTCTTTTGTGTAGATGGATTTAGAGACATTATAAGACGCATGGGAGAGATACAAGGATCTCTTGAGAAGGTGTCCACACCATGGTCTACCCTTGTGGCTACAAGTCCAAACTTTTTATAACGGTGTAAACCCCTCAACGAGGCAACTAATCGATTCAGCCACCGGTGGAACCCTGAACAACAGAACTCCTGAAGCAGCCTACGAGTTCTTTGAAGAAATGTCACTGAATAATTATCAGTGGCAAGTTGCAAGGACTAAACCGACAAAATCAACCGGAGTTTACAACATCGATGCAGTAATCATGCTATCAATGCAAGTAGAGATGATGAATAAAAAGCTTGATAGTTTGTGTTCTTTACAGGCACACCCAGTAATGCAGAGCGACGCGAGTGGAACTGTGGCGAATCCTGAGTACCCACCCTACCAACCAGGTGCAGAGCGAATAGATGAACTATATAGGTAATAATTTCAGATCCAATAATAATCCTTATGGTAATACTTACAATCCAGGTTGGAGGAACCACCCAAATTTTTCATAGGGAGGTCAAGGAAATCAAAGCCAACAAACTCCTCAAAATTTCCAAAATCAGCCATATCCACAAGAGAAGAAGCCAAACCTCGAAGAGATGCTGACGAAGTTCATGGAAAGCACAGAAAACCGTCTCCAAGATACATAGAAAACACTTAAAGATCAACAAACATCGGTTGACGAGACCAAGAACCGAATCGGGGAACTTACTAAGTCAGTAAGGGAAGTCACTAAGGCAGTCGGACAACTTGCAAAGTTAATGTTTGAACGACCGCAAGGACGTCTACCAAGTAACACGGAGATTAATCCAAAGGAGCAAATTCAAGCCATCACAGCTCATGATAGTTGTAACAGACCAATTTTGACCCTAATCGGAAAGGTGGTTTCGGGACCACGAATCCGAGCCTGTGGGATATTATAATATTATGTTTTGTGTTTATTATGTGTGTTTTTAGTGAGTGTAAAAATTTCGTAGAAAATTTGAGTTATTTAAGTGCTTAAATTGCTAAGAAGGCTTAAATTGCAAGAAGGATTAATGTAGTGGGCATTAATAAAAAGGGAGCTAAGTGAATTGCCCATAAAACATAAGGATTTGCATGTCAATTTTCCCCCTTTAAACAAGGTGGACGGCAAGCATGCATATATGCTCACTTTTTTATATTTTGTATGACATTTAGGCATTTTTAAAATCAAGCATGCTAGGATTATATAATTTTTAATTATACATTTTGATTTTTAGAAAAATTAAAAGAAAAGCATGCTATAATTTATGGAAAAAGAAAAACAAAAAAATTCTCTCATCCTTCCTCCCTTCTAGCCGAATTCTACCTTGAAGAGAAGAGAAGAACTTTCATCTTCTTCAATCGGCCCTTGCATGTGTTAGTATAGGTAAGAGTTGAACTTCACCTTAGTAATTTATCTTGATGTGGCTTGATTTCTTGATTTATTCTCTTTGGAAACAAGCAAAGCTTGTTAAGTTTGGTAAGATGAAATTCGGCCATGCATGTGGGAATCAAGGTAAGAGTTGAAGCATAGCTTGATAGCCTACCCTTAAATTAAGTTGATTTCTTTGATCATTGGGGAAAAACAAGTAGAAAATGGTTGATCTCAAACATGAGGAATTCGGCCATGGATGAGAGTTTGTACCTTGTTGCATAAATGAACTTAGACAACTTGAGAAGAGGTATCTTGAGCATGATTAAGAAATTATGTTGTTTGGTTTGAGGGTATCCTCCTAGTTGGCCGAATAATGGGGGGGATATTTATGAAAATGGCTCTTCATGTGCTTTGTGGTTAGGTCATTCTCATATAATGAAGTTGACCCTAGATTAATTGTTATAGGTGATGTGTTAATTGTTGGGTGAACTAAGTATAAGACTTGAGTATTTGAAGTAAAATAGTGTAAGGAGTAAAATAAATGGAAAGAAGAGCTAAAAGAGAATTCTAAGAACCTAAGGGCCATTCGGCCATGTAGAAGAAGTCCACATAGGTTGAATTGGTGTAGTCAAATGCATGAAATTAGAATGGTTATTTAGCTTATTGCTAGGTTGCATGTTGAAGAAAATGCATGGGGGGTTATTGACATATTCGGCCATATGAGAGAATGAATTTGAGCTATTGTACTTAGTGATATATGTATAATTACATAAAATTTATGAATGGCAATAAGTATGAAAGTAGGTTGTAAGTTAAAACGTATCAAGGAAAGCACTACCAAGGTGTTCCTTAATAATTTTGAATGTATTTGAACAAATAGAGGATAAAGGCCGAATGTAAATGTTTATGTCTTGAGATTATTATTTTTATGATTTTGCTTTCGAATTAAATGGAAGTGTGGGTTAATTGGTTTAAATTGAACCAAATTAGATCAAGATCAAAAGGAGAAAAAGTTGGAGCGAGGAAAAGCTAAGCTAAACGAATAGTTGAAGATTTTGAATCTATCTACTCCTAAGGTAAGTCCCTTAGTTAAATCTTGTCAAGGAGTTAATTTTGGTTATCTTGACTATTAAAAATTTATGAATGCTAATGTCTAATTACATCATGGCCGAATGTATATTGACATATTGGTTGATGATTTAAGTTGAGAATGTGATGGAAATTATTTTGGCAAATGCAAGGTGATTAAGTAAGTTTTTGAGCTACTTTATATCTAAAGATCCTTTACATATTTAGTGAATGATATAAATTGTATAAGCTTAGTATAAAACCATGAGTTGGTCGATTGTGATAGGGATGGATGTGACTGATTTCAAATATTATTAAATGCAATGGTAATAAAGGTATATGATTCGATATGTATAGTAAACATGTGAAAAGCATGTAACGATATATTGACGTTCGGGCCTCGAGCCTAGCAGGCTTCGTGCCAGTGGTATCTATCGGGCTTTTATGCCTAGCAGGCCTCGTGCCGGTGTTATTTATCGGGCTTTTATGCCTAGCAGGCCTCGTGCCGGTGATATCTATCGGGCTTTACGCCTAGCAGGCCTTGCGCCGGTGTTACTTTTCAGGCTTCTACGCCTAGCAGGCTTGATGCCGGTGATGAAATTCACCTAAGAGGAGTTTAATCCTTGTCAAGACAATTTAGAACTAAACTGTTAAGAAAATGGTTCGGGTAAGTATGTGAGGTATGTGATGTTAAATATTACTTGTGCTAAGTTGTCATTGATGAATGTAATTTGACGGAAGTTGAACTTAGAACATGCTACTATGGGACAAATGACTTGCATGTACAACTGCTATGAAAGTGGGTCCTCGAATTATTAAACTTGGCCTTGTGTAAACTATTTACGTAGTTGTTATGTAGAATGCCATATGTGGACTGTTTTGTCTTCATAAATAATTAAATGTTTTGATTTAAATGTGTTGGGACTTACTAAGCTAGTAAGCTTACTCGTTTGAGATGTTTCCTCTGTTTTATAGATTAGGAGCAAGCCACAAGCTCACCGGGATCGTTGGGAAGTCACTCACACTATCAACCTATCTTTTTGGGGTACTCCTTCATTTTAGGTTGGTTTCGAACGAAGGCATGTATAGGATAGGCTTGGATTGTTTGAGGAAGTTTTACGGTTCACATGTAAACCCTAAAAGAATGGCCATGCGAATATGGCTAAATTTCTAATTAAGTATGTTGTAGTGTTGTTAATGTGTATGTTGGTTCTTGATGGTAAGGTTTATGCTTCCTAAATCAAAGTTTAACCATTTTGTTAAGGAAATGTTTATATATGCGGAATGAATCCTTGAATTAGGAATGTAGGTAAGTTTGGTAAGAAGCTAGTCCTTCATAAATTGTGACAAAACAACTTGTAGTAACAGCAGTGATATGAGTTAGAAAAATCACCAAAAATAGGGTATATTGAATTAAAAGGTGAATGAGACATGGAGTTAAACCTTATTGTGTCTATTTTTACATGAAAGAAACAGAGTAGGCAAAAGACTTATACATTATGAGATAATTTAGTTTTAGTGAGACCTACTCTGAATGCATTCGCGAGTCACTGTTCTGTTTTGGAAAAATTGTCAAAAATTGTACAAAAATAATTAGGAAGCATGGGTTATATGTGTAGAACCCTTATTGAGTCTATTTTTCGTTGGTATAAACTAGAACAGTATATGAAAATTGTGCAATGAGATAACTGCAGTTTTATAGAGACGGGTCAGAACTGTCCAGCAGTGTAATAAGGGTAACTTTGATGAATAAACTGTACTAATTGGCCACATGAAAAATTCTAGAAACATTATGGTAAATATATATATGAGTCTACTTTCAAGGAAAATTTACGGATCTGAATTTCGAACTCTATAACTCGAGTTATAGCCACATTGGTCGGCACAATGCAGTTTGACAGCTTTAAGATTTACATGTTCTGATCTAATAGTAAAGTCTAGTAATGCCTCTTGCCCAACTCCGGCGACGGTGCCGGGTACGGGGTGTTACAATAGTAAAGTGGTAGACGAACCAAATGAGGTAGACGAAGGTAAAATAGAGGTAACACAAGAAAAGCCAAAACCGGTAATCAAGGAATACCAACCTCGCATACCTTACCCCGAAGCCATAAAAAGAAAGACCGCACAGAGGAAGAACTCGGTAAGTCTCTTAAACTTCCGAAGAAATTTCATATTAACTTGCCATTTCTTGAAGCTCTTTCACAGATGCCAGATCCTAGACCTCGTGTCAATAAAGAAGAAATTAATGAGGAACGAAGGCTTTGGATTGATAAACTAGACGAATGGAAGACACACTTCAAAGAGAGACTAAAAACACACAAAGCAAAAACGAGGCAACTCAACGACGAACTTAATGATGGGACAACCCAACTTAAGATAGGAGATCAGATACTCAAAATCTTCCCAGATGGAAAAGTCGAGGTAACTATTCCTAAAATCAGCACCTTTAAGGTAAATACTCCTCAACTTAAGCTTTATATCCATAACCAAATTGATCGCATGAGAAAGGATTTTCACCTGCTCAAACTACCATGACCATACGAATGAGAGGTAAAGTCTAGCTTAAGACTATAAACGAGCGCTTCTCGGGAAGCAACCCGAGCACTAACCCTATTTATTTTTAAATTTTTGTTTTTTCTTCTTTCCTTTTCTTCTTCTTCTTTAGCACCGAACTAACCAAGAGAGCATATTTCCAGACCACACGGCCTTTGGCCGTGGCCGTGTGGCAAACAAAATCCCAAAACACGGGCTACATCTCTATTTAAACCGCCTTCTTCCTTTTTCTTTTCTACTTGTCTTTCATTTTCCATTATTTATTTTTATTTTTTTTTTTTTTTATTTATTTTATTTTTATTTTATTTTATTTTTATTTTTATTTTTATTTTTACTTTATTTTATTTTCTTTATTATTTTCTTATTATTCTTTATGATATTTAGATTTAGCTTAGGATACAATAAAATCAGACCGGCTACTTTGAGGATTCAATTTCAAAACAGCTCGAGGCACTCCCAACGTTTCTCTTCAACTCCATCCAAAATTCAGGAAGTTTCACCTCTTCCTCTCTCTCTTAAATTTCATATCTATCTTTGTACATTGAGGGCAATGTACAACTTAAGTGTAGGGGGTTAACTATAGTATTATTTGAAAATCCCTGAATTATGCCTTGTTCAAAAGTAAAAGTCTCTCATATTATGATTAGAATGAAATTTCCTATGATTTATGATCTTTTTTGATATGTTTTGGAGTAAGTCATTGATAATTGTGCATTGATGATTAAATTTGAAGAATACTAAAGAATCAAGCATGATAAGTCTATTTTTCAGAATTAAAAATTTTTTTCGGTTGTCTACCTGAATCTGAATATTACCTTGAAGTTTGAAATTTACGAGGTTGACATCAAAACACCCATAATTTTTGTGAGATTTTGAGCCTTTTAAGAGCATACATCCTTTCATGCTCACTTTATTATGAGTGTGCCAACATTGAACTGTTATTCTAGAACTTGCCTCGATTATACATGTTGAGACCACATCCTTGATTTGATATACAGAGATGATAAAGGCACCTAGGTTCTAACCCACTTACTCCATTAAGAAGCCTACCTTCATAATTAACCTCTAGAGAACCCCGTTTAATCCTAACAACCCTTTTTATTGACTCACCTACTAATATTAACCTAAAACCCTTTGTATTTGTTATTACCATCCTTCTAATTACCCTTTTTGTCGAGATCTAATTTTGAGCAGTTACCTAACTATGTTCCATATTTCAGTTGTTAAAGTCGTTATTGATTTTTTCTTAAAAAAATGAAGTATATTCATTATTAGTTCTATGATAAGTGAGCTTACATGTTTAAATTTCAAATCTTGAAGAAAAAGCTCGTATTATTAGCTTTCAATTGATGTAATTATTTAAGATTAGTTCATTTTTCTAGTTAGGTAATTTGTCAGGTCAATCTCGATTCTAACCTTCTAATTCAGCCTATATCCACACCTCTAGCCTAAGCCCCATTACAACCCTGTAAAGACCTTCTGATTTGTGTATCATCTCATTTTACAGTGGTGGAGATTTGATTTTCATGCAAACCTATGGTATTAACTTTTCATGTTGAGTGCTTAATTTTGAACCTTAAACACTTTGAGTGATTTGAGAGAATCTTTAGTGAGGATGTCAACTCTTGTCAATTTTAAATCAGGGGTAATTATTCAGGTAAAGGGAAACGCCTATGTTTTCATGCTATAAATGTATGACTTTGATTGTTTGAATCTTTAGGACTCTTTGAGTTGAATTATTCATGTATGAATTATCTTTGAATTATGATAAAGCATGATTGATGAATTTTATGAATCAAGGAAGTTCATTTTCATTATGAGTTGAGAATTTTGCTTGAAGACAAGTCAAAGCTTAAGTGTGGGGGTATTTGATAAATCGTTAAAGTAACATATTTTAAGCCCACATTTAGCTTACTCTTGGATGATTATACTTTGATTTATGTAAAAAGGTGCTCTTAATCCTTTCTTTTCATATTTTATACTCAAGAAAGCACCCAAGGATGAAAAGAACGAGAAATGGGCTTAAAACGGACCAAATTGGGCCAAGAGAGAAATCGACACGGCCTGGCCTAAAGACCACACGGCCATGCCTCATTTAAAGTCTGAACACGGCCTGGCCACGATTCACACGGGCGTGTGCCATGGCCGTGTCCCTGTCGCTGGAAAGAGTAATTTCATTCGGGAAAGGATACTTGGAGGCAAAAAAACACATTCCAAAGCCTATTCAAACACCCTAGTAGGAATTCTACTTAAATTTGGATACTTAGGGGCCAAGTAAGGAATCACAAAGTCTATATAAACACCCAAGGGGGCAACTTGAAAGGGGAGTTCGGCAGAAGCCTTCTGCCAGGGCTTCTGTTAGGGCGTCAAGCTAGGCCAAGGAGCCAAGCCGAGAAGGTCAGATTTGTGGGAATCACTCGAAGATAAGCCAGTTGATCCATCTCAAGAAGCCGAAATTCTACTCAAGACGGCGGATTTCTCATTCAAATTCCTTCAGTGAGTTTTAGGGATTTCTTATGTTTTGTTTTATCTTTTCTCTTGAGATGTTTTCTTTATTCGTTATGAACTAAACCCCTCAGATACCTGAAGGGGATGAAACCTAGATAAATATTGTTATTGTTTTATGAATTATAAGATAAGTACTTGATTTGTTCTTAATTATGTGTGCTTAATTCTTGTGTTAATATTTCACAGATATTGATTCAAGTATGATGTGTTTAGGTTGTGGAGCAAAAGTCTCTGCCTATTCATATATCTAGCATAATTACAGTGGAGTTGTTCGCGCGCCTAGAGATAGGGTGACGAAACTTTGTCGGATTAGGGTGAAACCTAATTTGGGAGTCCATAGATCGATTTACTACTATTCTAGGGGGTTATTAAGTGAGAAAGAGATTTCCATTAATTAACCTAGGGTTAGACGTTATTCGCCTCGAGAGAGGGTTTAATATACGTTAGGGGTCTTACGGATCAAGTCAAGTGAATAAATCGTATGGTTCAGTGTTAAATAACAAGTGAAGTCTAGGTGGATTCTTCCTAAGGGTATCGTCGCAATCAACTGAGTTTTTCCTAAAGTTATTCCTCCAATTCATCCTTTTTGTCTTTGTGTCTTTAGCTTAGTAGTAGTTTAGATTAAAGCAACTTCATTTATTTTAGGCTAAATAATAAAAAGAAAGTTAGTATTAGTACTCTTAGTTCCTTTGGGTTCGACAATCCGGTCTTGCCTAAGCTATACTACTGTTCGATAGGTACACTTGCCTTTAATCATTGTCAAAGTTAGTTTTCAGGTTCAATCATTCTATTTATAAATTTTAAAACTCGATAGACATACGATCAAATGGGATTTGAACCCTTGCCCTCTCCTATGCTCTAGACGCTACATGGCACCACAAGACAAGCTCCTTTTGTGGCTTAAAACATGCGCAAATATTTATAAAACCGATGTGCCAGTGTCCAGATTCTTATAAGAGCCAAAAATTAAAGAAATTCTACAAGAGCCAAGATTTGAACCCAAGCTCCCTTACACCCTTAATGACGCCACAATCACTAGGCCACATACTTCGTTGTGTCACTTTTTCCACATTTTATTCTTAAAGCCTATTTACTTACTTCTAGGGTTTTATTCACCTAAAACCAAAATTTTTCCTAAAGCCCAGGTTTGAATCCAAGACCTCATGGATGCCCCTAACCTTCCAAAATCACTCACCTAATAGGTCCAACTTGCATTAGTGTCGTTCTTTTGTTCTCAAAAAAATTTACACACTCTCATGCCTAAAGCCCAATAGGCCCAATTCTACTAGGCCCAAAAATTTGGGGCGTTACAATTCTACCCTCCTTAAAGAAATTTCGTCCTCAAAATTTCCAACTCTCAAAACAGTCGCACAACCCAAACTACACCAGCGCGCTTCCGCTTCGCACTTTAATTTCAAAACATTACCTCTTACGCACACCCAAAATACCTATCCACTAGAGCGGATAGATATCATACAAATACAATTTCCATATCCACCACATCACACAGAATAACTACAAAATTTAAATTTAAGCACCACAGTAAAATCTAATATCTAAAGAAACCACCATATTCTAACTCACTGTATTTAAATTTCAAATTCTGAATCATGAAGTTAGGTCCGAATCTCGCATGTCACGTTGAAGTATTTTTTGAAAACCATGTTTTCATTGAAAACCC
Organism: Gossypium australe; assembly: GCA_005393395.2. NCBI lineage: Eukaryota > Viridiplantae > Streptophyta > Magnoliopsida > Malvales > Malvaceae > Gossypium > Gossypium australe. The sequence continues at coordinate 22,265,902 of CM016618.1, forward strand.
TTCTTGTTTAAAAGCTTAAGTAAAATCCTAGTTACGTTAGTTTATTTTTAAAATGTGGTACATTGAAAAATTATTACTTTTATTCCCAAAATATCTTTTCAGTTGCAGAAGCTAATTTTGAAAGTAATCGATTTACGAAAAAGATCAACTCGAAAAACCATTTCAAAATTGTTGCGAAAATGTAGGTTGTTTTAAAAACAAATAATGTTTTGGAAAACCGTGATTTACTTCTAACGGATATAATTAAAAGTAAATAAAAACCCCAAGTTAAAATCCAGAACCTTAAAGAGGCTCTATTACAAAGATTAAAACCCAAAACAGAAACTAAAGCATAAATGAAGTCCAAAGGCAGTCATGTGGCCATCTCTAAGTCCCTCGTAGCACCGATCCTTCTAATGCTGGGGATTACCTGCACAGTTATAAACGGGGTGAGTTACAAGAACTCGGTGTGTAATCCCTTACTAGAGTAACAGACAGTATACAGAAACAGAAACCTAAACAGTCTGGGCCAAAGCCCTTTTAACAGTAACAGTACAGTACAAATCAGAGCATACGTGGGCTAAGCCCACTACAATATCATTTGGATCACAGCCCATAACAGAATCAATTAGGCCTAGCCCATCACAGTAAAAGTCTCAGTATGAATGATGCATGATGTATGCAAACCCATCCAACCCTGCACTTGCCTCCGTCCAACCCTGCACTACCTGTGGGGAGTAAATCACCCATGCCATCCTTACACTTACAGCGTTAGCACCAGTTGCAGCACTAATCGAAATTGCAGCAAAGCTGCTAGTATATATGCTACTTTAAGCCTTTAGTAACGGTCTCATAATTGGCACATAGCCATCGGTAACTGTAATAAGATCAGCACATAGCCATCAACTACGGTAATATAATCGACACACAGCCTTAGGTAAATATGATCGACACAAAGTCATCGATATATATGTTAGGCACATAGCCACGGGTAAATACGATTGGTACAAAGCCATAATCAAGATGGCACAGAGCCATATTTAGGTTGGCTTAAAGCCATAATCAGATTACGCGGCTTTAAGCCGTCCGTTGGTCCACAGTCGTCTTGCGACCCATGCGATCCTATCAGAACTTCCTCCGTACCAATGTCCCAACCCCATGCAATATGTCGTGTATGTCATGCTCAATCATTACACGTGTATACAAAATGGCCATGCTTAGTAACAATCATTTAAACATGTAATAAAAGCACATCAGTCATACAACCACAGTCAAATTAGTCAACTCATAGTCTAAGTCAGTCCTTTACCCACAAGGGAAAAATAGTCATCTTATCCTATAAGGGTATTTTAGTAATCCTACCTTTTAGGGGTATTTTGGTAATTCTACCCTACAGGGGTATTTCAATAATTTTGCAAACCGAGGGTATTTCACTAATTTTACAAATCGAGGGTATTTTAATGATTCTGTAAAGCAGGGGTATTTCGGTAATTTCACAAACTGGGGTATTTAGGTAATTTCACAAACTGGGGGTATTTAGGTAATTTCACAAATTGGGAGTATTTTGGTAATTTCACAAACTAGGGGTATTTCAGTAATTTTGCAAACTGAGGGTATTTCGGTAATTTCATAAATTAGGGGTATTTCTGTAATTTTACAAACAAGGGGTATTTCAGTAATTTTGCAAACTGGGGGTATTTCGATAATTTTGTAAACCAGGGATATTTTGATAATTTCAAAAACTGAGGGTATCTCGATAATTTCATCAACTGGGGGTATTTTGGAAATTTTGCAAATCGAGGGTATTTCGATAATTTTTCAAACTGAGGTATTTCGGTAATTTCATAAACCGGGGGTATTTTGATAATTTTGTAAACTTAGGATATTTTGTAATTTTGCAAATCAAGGATATTTTGGTAATTTTGCAAATCGGGGGTATTTCGATAATTTCATAAACTGGGGGTATTTCGATAATTTTACAAATCGAGGGTATTTTGGTAATTTCATAAATTGGGGGTATTTTGCTAATTTTGCAAATCAGGGGTATTTCAATAATTTTTCAAATCGATGGTATTTCGGTAATTTCATAAATTCGGGGTATTTAGGTAATTTTACAAACCGAGGGTATTTCAGTAATTTTGTAAATTGGGGGTATTTTAGTAATTTTACAAACCAGGGGTATTTTGGTAATTTTACAAATCGAGGGTATTTCAGTAATTTCATAAACTAGGGGTATTTCGGTAATTTTATAAACTGGGGTATTTCGGTAATTTCATAAACTGGAGGTATTTCAAAAATTTCGTAAACCGAGGGTATTTCGGTAATTTCACAAATTGGGGGTATTTCGGTAATTTCACAAACCAAGGGTATTTCGATAAATTTGTAAACTAAAGGTATTTTGGTAATTTCATAAACTGGGGCATTCGGTAATTTTGCAAACTAGGGGTATTTCGGTAATTTTACAAATCAAGTGTATTTCAATAATTTTGCAAACCGAGGGTATTCTAAACAGAGATAACGATGCGAATTGACCTAGGGCCCATTCTCGGCCCAAATGGGCCCACATGCTCGTGTGGCCCATTTAGCCCAAGTCTAGCCACAGACATGAGATTCACATAGTCCAGTCCAATATTTACTACACAACCATACAACTTATCCGATTGGGCCCATGGGCCCATTGGCCCTACATGACCCCTTTCGGGCCATCATGGCCCAAACAGCCTAAACCCACAAAAAGACTCATGATGGCCTCAACTATCGCTTCGAAGCTCCTACACATGCGCTCGCATGCTTGTGTGGCTACTATCGCCGTGTGACCGGCATTTCAGCATTTGCCACTCTACAGCTAGAGTAGTGCGAAATACACACCTGATAGGAATCTGGAGTTAATCTGCGCTCCGAATACTCCTAAGCCCAAACGCCAACCAAGGTATGCTTACACTCCTCATAGATCGCTCTATTTAAAGCCAGCTTCTCGCCTACTCTTATGCTAGCTTCCTGATGTGAGATCCCTCCATCAATCCTCAAAAATCGTCCTGAATTAGCAAAATAGTCACATTTTGCATGCAAGGGGTTTCGAACTCAGGCTCCCCTGTAAATTAATCCATGCCGCTAGCTACCTTACCAACTAGCTCTTTGTGTCATGTTTTCCCCAACAATATTCTTAAAGCCTACTCAAATACATCTAGGGTTTTATTCACCTACACCAAAATTTTTCCTAAAGCCTAGGTTTGAACCCAAGACTTCATGGAAGCCCCCTAACCTTCCAAAATCACTCACCTAATAGGTCCAACTTGTATTTGTGCCGTTCTCTTGTTCACAAAGGTTTTAAACGCTTCTATGCCCAATTCTACTAGGCCCAAATTTAGGGTATTACAATAAACATTCAGGCTTGCCCACCCTATAAAGCAACCATACTTATACCAATTCAATTCAACACATATTATGACCATAAGGCACTTTTAAGAACTCATAATCAAGACATCCACACAAGCATACACTACATGAAATTCATCATCATTGAATATATGAACTTGTCAAGTATAGGCCAATTTCCAATAACCACTTACAAAATGAATTGAATAACATTCATAGCCAACACTTTGGCTAACAAATATGACATAACAAAATGACCAAGTCCTATACATGCCATACTCAAAATAAATATAACTTTACTATACCAAATAGAAATCGATAGTGTGACTCTAAACACCAACGTCCCACAATCCCCGAGTTAGCTTGGCAATACTACAAGGAGAAGAGAAATGAGAGAGGTAAGCATGAAGCTTAGTAAGTTTGCATGAAATAAATAGCAACAATAAGGCTCATAATGTCATCTATCCATTGCATTGAATAAAAACACAAAGTCTCAAGCACATTGCCATGACTTACTCATGCTTACTCTTACCAAATACATGTCATGTTACACATCGTAAACATTTCCCGTGAATTACTCACATGTACCGATACCACTTCATCACATAGCTTTAGCACTAATCTTATCTCCATTATAAACTTAACTATTTATCTCGATGAATCACTTAGAATATCCGAGACTATACAATTTTCATCATACACATAAACACGACGCCAATGCCATAACCCCGATATGGTCTTACATGAGGTCACATCTTGATGCCGGTGCTATATCCCAAATATGGACTTATATGGGATCTCGTATCAATGTCGATGCCATATCCCAGATATGGTCTTATATGACTTTCATAGTCAATGTCGATGCCATATCCCAGATATGGTCTTATACGGTATTTCAACTCGGTGCCGAGGCCACGTCCCAGACATGGTCTTATACGGGACCTTACCAATTTCGCGTCTCGATGATGATATCCTTTCACATCTTAAAGTCCAATCGGGACTTCAACATCGAAAATTTTTATCATTTTCTCATTCAACATCATTGCTCAATTTCATGGAAATGGTATACCTCAACTAATATCATCATTTTAAAATTCAATAGCATGATGTTGAATTTATTACACACAAACTTACCTCGATACCAAAATAGGCCAATTACCGATCTAATCCGAAACCTTGCCTTTTCCTCGGTCAAGGTTAATTCTTCGTTCTTCTTGATCTATAATAACAAATTAGCTCATTTAATTACCACATTAATCAACACATTTCAATAATCATACTTTTGTAAAATTACCATTTTGCCCTTAGACTTTCACAAAATGACTATTTTGCCCCTAGGCTTGTAAATCGAATCTAATCAAATTTCCTCCTTTTACAAGCCTAGATGAACATTTATTACTCTTATGGCAACCCTCAATACTCATTATTTCACACATTAACACCTATTTTATAACCTTTACAAAAAGGTCATTTTTAGTGTTTTCATGGTAACACCTTTCACAAAAGTTGTTTATTTAACAACTAAGACTCATTTTTTTTCCATAAAAATGCAGCAAACAACATAAATGCTCACATGGAAAAACTCTAAACTTTCAACCATTTTGCAAAATAGTCCCCTCTTTAGCTACCTTAAGCTTTAAGGGTTCTAAAAGTACAAATATTATCAAGAAATGATCATCATAACACTTACTTGTAAGGAGAGAATCTTACTAAAATTTTTGTGATCTTAAACTCCTATTTGCTGCTAATTTTCAGTGGAGAAGAAGAGTAGAAAATATGATATATTTTCGTTCTTTATTTTATTATAGAACATCAATTTAGTCCAACTAATTTCAACAACTTTGACCAATTTGACATTGTTTGTCCCCTATGGCCGGCCACCCTATTTCTAAGGGTATAATAGCACATTAAGGGCCTCCAATTAATATCTATGGCTTTTAGACACCTTCAGCTTATAAAATGGAACTTTCGCACTTTATGCGATTTAGTCCTTTTTCGAAATTAAGCATGCAATCGCTAAAATTAAAGCACAAAAATTTTCATGCACTCTTGTAGTCATGCTATAACACACAAAATAGTATAAAAATAATTTTCTCTGACCTCAGATTAGTGGTTTCAAAACCACTATGCCGACTAGCCCCTAAATTGCGCTGTTACATACCTACAGAAGCACAAATGGTTCCAATTCAAGGCACTAATATGCATCCAAATAACGTCAACAAATGTTCAAATCATAACCTTTCTTTATGTAACATCCTAAAAATTTGAGTATCATCTTGTTGTTTGTGTTAGCTCGGGTATGATTTTATTGTGTGTCTAATATAGTCTTGTGAAGGCTTGGAATTATCCGGATCTAGAATAATTTTTAGTAGTGAGTACTTTAGTGAAGTGGATCAAGTGACCCTAATACTTAAGTTAATTTAAGTGTCTAAAATTAGCATAAGTTAAGCTATTGGCAAGGTGCTGTTGGCGCATAAGTAGTTGCATAAGGAAAGAGGTTCGAATCCCTTGGCTAGCAATTAGATGACTTTTATTTTTTTTATGCACTTGTATGACATGTGTCATTCAAACTTTAATTAAGGTAAGGATGGACTTTTTCATTTATGGATAGTAGACTAAGGGAAAAAGGCAAGTGATTAACTTAAGGTAAGGAATCAAAAGGTTTTGGTAAGTTAGGGGGACATAAGGCATGAATCAAGGGCTTTGTTTTGGAAGCTTTGAATGGTCAGTTTGTCCATGAACATGGACGGTTTTGTGGTCTAAGGGGGGATGGCCGAATATTTTGGTAGCATAGGTAAGGATGGTAGTATGTTGGTCATTTTTGGGGTTTCTTTTCACAAAACTTTCTTCTCATTTTCTCTCCCTAAACCGAATGCAATTGGTGCATTATGAGCATTCTTGTTTTCTTCTTTTGGTCATTGTTTTTGACCATTTGGCCTCAATTTTTGCCTAATCCTTCAAGCTCTTCCTCTCTACTGCCGAAATCACCATAGTACTAAGGCCATTTTTCATCCCTTTCTTTTCTTCTCTTCTCTTCTCATTTACCTTGTCAAGGCCGAAATCTCCCTCTCATTATTTCACCATTGCCGTAACCCCTAAACCCTCATACTCTTTCTCTTCATTCTCTTGTTGAAGCCGAATCTCCCTATTGTCACCAAGCCAAATCACATCAAGTCTCAACCTTCTCTCTTCTTCTTTTCACGATTTATGAAAAATCGAAACACATTTTCTCTTTTCTACTTTTTTCCATGGCCGAATGTTGCTCGCATCATTTCCATCAAAATTGTTTTCTTAGCCGAACCATCTTCTCACATATTTTCTCTTCATAATCATTCTTTCAAGCCAAGTGGTAAGAACCCTTTTCATTTCTTTATTTTCTAGCCGAATATGCATACTGTTTAGAGGGTCTTTTGATCGAAAATAGTACTGCTTATTCTTTCTTTAAACAATCCTATTCATCTTTATAGTGTCAAAGAAGGCCGAACTCGGGGTATTCATAATCTTCGTGACTTGTTAGAAAATTGAATCGAAGTGTTAAGGTAAGGATTTCTATATTACTTGTTATATCATTTTAGATGGACTATTAATCGATTTCATTTTAGGGGACTCTATTGCTCGATCATTATTTTTTTCCGTGAACGTAAGATTTTGGGGCAAACAAAATAGGTTCGAAAATAGCGGTAAATAGTGTTTGGAAGAGGGGTGGTTCTGCTATACCCTCAAATTTCAAACGAAGGGCTGTGTCGGGAATCCGAGACTTTCCATCGGGTTGTGGACCCTCTGCCGGCGAAAATCGATTATTTGAAGTCGTACGTACCCCCGAGCCATTGTTTGTTCGTGGTTCTTCATCGGGTTATGAACCATCAATCGGAGAGAAATCACATATAGTTGTTGTTCGAGATTCCGAGGGTAAGGATTTAGATTACTTATCATTTGTATAGTTTTATAAGTATTAGTGTTCTAATCAAGCGTGATAAATATTTAGGTATCGATGAGCGGGAAAGTATAGTTCTCATTGTTATTAGGTGTGTAGCCCTACACTAAATTTCCGATAGATTGATAGTATTAATGTTAGCATGTGTTAATAAGAAATATGTATGATAATGGTTGCGGGTACCATTCAGTGGTACATGATATTCAGGTACGTTAAACCCCTAATACTTCGTTAATAATGCTATAAACATGGATATGAAATGTGTATGATTCCGTTATGATTTTGGGGGTATATGGCATGATATCGAAATAATATGTTTATTGCATGGGCATATGGGTGATATTGATAAAGGGGAAGTGTTCCGGTGGTTTTTACCACATTATCCGGTGACTATGTCACATATTCTGTATTTGGTGACTTCTGTCACATATTATGTATCCGGTGACCTCGGTCACATATTATGATTCCGGTGACTTTGTCACAATTATCTGGTGGCCATGCCACAATTTATAAGGGCGATGTGCAGTTGACTGCAGCGACTGCCTTCGATGGTGTGTAGCGGATGGAGGGTCGATTTAGTAATCCCCATGGTGTGATTGGTAGGTACGGGTGGTGTGTAGCGGATGGATATCTAGGTAGGCTCGGGATTGCATTTCATTTTATATGTACATGTGATTATCTGATTTGCTATATTATGGGCTTATGGCTAAATGTGATTTAAATGGGCTTTATTGCTATGATCGATTGGGTTTTTAGTGTACTGTTGCACATTGAGTCTGTTGACTCACCCCTCGTGGGATATCTTTTTCAGGTGACACTTAGCGTGTTGGACCGGGTCAGCGAGAACTACGTGGTGGCCATTGCTCAACTCAGTATATGGGTTTTCTTTTAATTAAACTTACTATGTTTTCTTTTATTATTTCGGGATTTATTTTGGGTTATGTTTTTGTAATAAGGCCGCCATAAATTGTTTTATTTATACGTTTTAAATTTTTATTCTGCTACGCTTAACTTCAACTAAATAATTATATATTTTTGACGAACACCTTAAATTGTTTTGACACCTAAATACCTATGGTTTTCAACTTAATAATAAGTTTTAAATTCGGTTCTTCTTTTGATATATAAATTTTCTAAAAACATAAAGTTAACGATTTAATAAGAAACAAACTTAAATCACAACCCGGTTTTCAAGGAGATCGTATTTCAAATCTATTCTCTTACCACAAAATCACATGTTTTCCAAAACAACAAAACGAGTTTTTCTCAAGAAGCATACCAGATCCGGTCGGGGCTTGTGGGCCGGGTTTGGGGTGTTTCACTTTACCATCAATATAATTTACAAATATGCTACAATTTATCATCTAATTTCTTACCTAATTCACATATTCAATTCAATCAACTAAACCATTCCATACATACATTATCAATCATCAATTCTCAAGCACATAGCTTTCCAAATTACCTAATATCATTTAGCATTATAGATTCAACTTCAACCACACAATATAGGTCAATTACCAAACTCAAAATAGATTCATTTACACATTTATAAATATCATCAAATTCAGTATCATAAGCCAACTCAAATGGCTCAAAATACATGTTCATCAAACATACCAAAATGACTCCAGCCTATACATGCCATATACCATATATACACAACTCAAAAGTACCAAGTAGATAGTTGGATAGTGTGACATAGTCTTTGACGATCCCCGAATCTGAGCTAGCTTTGAGTTCACTATAAAACACGGGAAAAACAAACAAGGTAAGCTACAAAGCTTAGTAAGTTCATACTAATAATACTCAACAATTCATAAAACACAAATCATTAATTTGAACAAGTTAATGTATAATTCATGATAATATCAAACTTTCCATAAGCTTATCGATATACTTATATGCAAAGTCATAACCTTTTCTATTTGAACTTCATACTTACATGTACATACCTATACAAATCCATAAAAACTCATACCTTCTCGTAACACTGTCGAATACTCAATGTTTCGCACACTAAATGCCATCGCATAGCCGAAGCTATTATAATCTCGTACACTAAGTGCCTTACATAGCCGGAGATATCTCAGTCTCGCACACTTAGTGCCATATATAGCCGAAGCTATTCCAAATCGCACACTAAGTGCCATAAATAGCTAAAAGCTATCTCGAATTGCACACTAAGTGCTAAACACAATCGATTTATCATCAAACATGATCGTAGTCTCGTATATACAATTTATGCAATATTGAAGCATTAAAAGCATAATTGTAACAATGTTTATCACGTACAAACTTACCTCGGATGCTAAAACGTCGAATCAAGTCGTTTAGTCAATAATTTTAGTTTTCCCTTGATCTAGGTCGAATTCTACTGTTCTTGATCTATATAATATCAAATTCAGCTTATTCAATCACTACTTTATTCAATTTAATCCAAAACACACATTTAGGCATGTTTACACTTTTGCCCCCAAAGTTTCACATTTTTTTCAATTTAGTCCTTATTTCACAAAAATCACAAATTAATGAAATTCAAGACTAACCCATGCTAGTCGAATTACCATAATTCTTCTAGTAGCCCATAATTTGCATTTATTTCATATTTTAACCACTAACTTTACACTTTTCTCAATTTAATCCCTATTTTGCTATTTCACTAAAAATCACCTAACAAAACTTCTATAATTCATAACAAATATTCATATTTCATCATCAAACATCCAAGAACACATATATACATCAAAGGAAACTCTCACAAATGTTAACAGTTTTGAAATCTAAGGTACAGTCTAGCTAGATTGAGCTACAACGATTACAAAAACATAGAAATCATCAAAAACCGAGCTCAAAACACTTACCAACTTAAACATGCTTTTGCCGAACATTCAAAGCTTATCCATGGCTTCTTTTCTTTCTTAATTTTGATTAGGAAGAAAGATGAATGAAATGTTTTTTTTTAATTAATTAACCTTTATTTAACGAATTACCATATTAACCTTAAAAAATCATTTAAAACACCTTAATATAAGCCCAGATATGTCCACACATGCTATTAATGGTCTAATTGCAACATAAGAACCTTAACTTTAAGGTTCTATAGCTATTAGATGCTTTTAGCTAATACAACTTCACTTTTACACTTTACGCGATTTAGTCTTTTTATCAAATTGACCATTCAAACGATAAACTTTCTTCACGAAACATTCACACAAACATTCCATCATGTTGTAAACCTTAAAATAACAAAATAAATATTTTGACCACGGATTTGTGGTCCCAAAACCACTATTCTAATTTAGTTAAAATCAGGCTGTTACATAAATGCTACATTATTGAAATGAAATGTGAATTCTATTCAGTACGATACTATGAAAAGGACTGATAGAGATACAATACAGCAAAAGTCCCGGTTGAACCTTAGGAATAGATAGGATACAAATTTCATGACAATAGAGTTACTGATATTACGAGTAAGACCATATCTAGGATATGGCATCGATATGAGACTTTGTGTAAGACCATAGCTAGGATATTGGCATCGATACGTGATTACATGTAAGACCAGATCTGGGATATGGCATTGGTACGGTATTGTGTGTACGAGATTCCCGAGTATCCTTTACTATTCCAAATGGTTCAACGGGAAATGTTTACTAAACGTGGTTACGAGTGATGGTACGACTCAGTGATGGTACGACTCAGTCAATGTACTCGTGATAGGAATCGACAAGTAAGTATTAAAAGTGAATTTCATATGACGAGTAAGTGGCAAATTATGAGAATTCATATGGTTCAATGAAATATATATAAATATTGTGGCTAATGAATTGAATATAGTTTATTTCTATTTGCTTATGCTTATGTAAATGTGAATGAACTGATAAGGAATATTTAAACCATATAAGCATTGAAATGAATAAACCTGTGAAATTCTTGGTTAACTATGTGAACATATGCATTACATAAAGGTGGTATTATACAAGTTATATTATAGTATTTATAATGGCTTAAAATGTGTTTATTTGATGAGATGAGTTATTATCATACGAGTTTCCTAAGCTTTATAGCTTTCTTTGTTATCTTTTCTATGTTACAGTAATTCAGAGGCTCGCTCGGGTTGGAAGTCATCGGAGATCATATCACACTATCCAGCTATGGTTTGGTACTTATAAGCTTGTGATATTGGTTATATGGCATGTATAGGTTTTGTGGTCATTTTGATAGTTATTTTGGTAGTGACTTTTGCCATTTGAATTGGCTTATGGATGCCTATATTTTGGTTTGTATATATATGGTCATGTGAGTTGGCCATATTGATGATTTTGATAAAGTATAAGTGTGCAAATGACCTTTGTTTTAAGTTTGAAAATTATCCTATAAATGCTAATTGTGATGGATAGATTTTAAAATAGTATTTGGAGTATGAAAGAGTCCATGTTTGGTGAATGATATGTTGGTGATATTAGGTAAATTAATGCATGTTTGAATGTGTTCATATTGATGAATTGAGATTGTGAATATTGGTATGTTTTGGAAGACATGTTGGGAAATAGTATGTATTGTATTTGTTGGTATTGAAATGGTATGAAAGATGTTTGATTGAGGTTGTTTTAAATGCTTATAAATGTTATGTTTTAGCAACATTGAAATTGGTATAGGTGTGCATGAGTTTGGGTGGCAAATTGGCTTGGTAAATAACATATTTTTATCCACACGGGCAGAGACACGGGCATGTGTCTCAGCCGTGTGTGACACACGGTCAAATTATACGGCTGTGTGTCCCTTGGTGTGGAAATTAAAATGAAGTCAGAATGCTCCACACGGTCTCACAAACGGGCGTGTGACCGGCCGTGTGGTACAAGTCAGTATACCCCCTAATTGGCATATGGTCTAGCACGCGGGCGTGTGACTTGGCCGTGTTGCATAAGTCAGAATACCCTACAGTTTTGGCACAGCCTAGCACACGACCTGGCACACGGGCATGTGTGGCCACTTCGAAGGGCACACAGGCTAGACACATGGGCGTGTGGTTGGCCGTGTGACCTAAGTCAGTATGTACCCCCTGTTTTCACACGGCTTGTGACACGGGCTTGTTTGCTGGCCGTGTGAAACACATGGCCTAGCCACACGGGCATGTGTCCTATGTTTTGAGAAAAATTTTAAAGTTTCGTGAAAGTTTTATAAGTTATCGATTTAGTCCCTAACCGCTCTTAAAGCATGTTTAAAGCCTCGTAGGCTATTATAAAAGACAGATTGATTGAGATTGAATAATTATTGTATGAATTGATTGAATGCATGAAAAAAATACAGTTATATGTGTTAGAAGTCCGGTAATGCTCCGTAACCCTATTTTGACATTGAATGCAGGTGAGGTGTGTTACATTTATTGGTATCAAAGCTAAGTTTAGTCGATTCTAGGACTAACGTAGCATATGTAAGTCTAGCTATACGTGCCATATAGAACCTGTGATACTGTGATATCTTTCGACTCTGACGAAAGCTGTTTTATTAGACAGATATGTTTATCGACCGAGCTAATTCCAATAGTGCAGAAAGTGGTACTCAAATATTAAGCGAAAATGTGTTTATGATGAGTCGAAACTCATAAAGGTATGAACAAAAGTTCCTCATATTGTGTTGATGATAAATTTTATATTATATGTGTGTATATGTGAGAGTTAAATTTGAGGCTTTACGACCCGCACCCCTTATCAGTATAGTGTTACAATGAAATATGTAAGATTTAGATTGAATAAGCTCAGAAGTGTGGAATTACAGATTTACGTGATTGAAAGATTAATATTGTGGTCAGATAAGAGAATGAGTCAATACTAAAGACAGTACTAGAAGAGATATCAGATCATTTTGAAGGCTATCTGGATTAAGCAAAGTCACTATTAAAAAAGAAGTTGACTTCGATGAAACAAAATATTCAGGTATGATATCTAAAGTATATATTAACTAGAAGTTCTACTTAATTGATTTCTGTTAGTGATGGGATAAAGAGGAATCAATAATGACAGAATTAGACAGTGGAATAATGTTTGAATTGTAAAGATATCTTAGTACAGCAGTATAGTTGAATAACTTATAATGATCTCTTTTGGGTATTCTATGTGATCAATTATTCTCAGAGGTATATGTGGCTATTTATTTTCAAATGGAACTCTTATCGTATGAGAACGCTAGCTAAACATATTGATAGACAAAAGCATTGTTGGTCTGTTTGGGTTATGATCGGCATTGCTCTATCTTTTCCTGGTATTCTAATCTATTGTATTGATAGAAAAGTCGACGGTAAAATTCGTATGATGTTAGTATTATATTTCTACTGGTTATGGTTTTGTTGACTATACATGAAGATTATAATGCTTCTATTACAGTTGATTTCAGTGCTTATGAGTGATGTTTTCTTTTGGAATTGCTCTGGGATATCATTGAAATCCTTATCACTCTATATGGGTTGTAATTTTCAGAAATTCTGTATAGTTTCATACTTTGAGATTTTGCTACCTCGGTTTTATTATGATTCTATGTGATTATTAGCAAGAGATATTCTTTTGATGAAGATGAATATATCAATTATGATTATAATTTCTAGTTTGATCATGGGAGTACAGTGGTATTGTCATCAGATTTATAGAGGTTATATTTTTGCATTTATTTTTGTTGAAACCATATTTGATTTTCTTTTGTGTTCAAAATGCATTATCAATAGCTGGGATGTTATCTATTTATACGGTTGAGATGTCGATCTTATTCAGTATAGTACAACACTTCGCTGATTAATAGATAAGATAGCTTTATTATATAATCCTTTCTAGTTTTCTTGAAAGGGAATTTACATCGGCAAACGCATAGACGATAGAAGATCAAGTTCAAATCTGTATAATAGTTATCACTTCCAAGTAAATATTGATAGATGTCAATAAGTAAAGACGTAATGTTATGTCATATTCGAGTTATGCAGTTTTTAAGAAGATCTTTGACTAGTATCCTGAAGAAATTGCGATAAATTGTATGTTTGAGTTATCTTGACCACAAGAAGAAAGGTTTTCTTTGAAAAGTTATTATTTGACAACCAAGATCGATTTAGTTTTTTAGTTTGATTGGGTTATTTGTTTGAAAGGCTAATTGATGTTTATTCCGCAATTTTGTGAAACTCAAAAATGTATAAGTGAATTGCAAGTTAAAAGAGTTCGACGTGAATTGACTTCTGATTTAGAGCTTCAGATTGGAACCGATGATTATTTATTGTTTCATGACAGAGCTTGTGTACTGAAAAAGCCAGAGATTATACAAAAATTGTTATATCTAACTCACAGTGGTAATTATTTGTTCATTACAGGAATACTAAGATGCAAAATAATCTGAGACAGTTTTACTGGTGGATGAGTATGAAACGTGATACTTCTGACTTGGTTATCAACAGGTTAAAGCTGATTATCAATGTAACGCCCCAAATTTGGGCTTAGAAGATATAGGCTTTGAGCGTAGGAACAAATAAAAGTTTAGGTGTGTAGGGAAATAACACAAATATCTATCTACTTAAGTGGTTAAGTGATTTAGCAGTGTTTGGGAGTGTTTGAGAAGTCCTGGGTTCAAATCTAGGCTTTAGCGAAAATTTCAGTTTTTCCTTTAAGTGAACCTTGGCGTTGGCTGGAAGGCCTTATAATTATTTATGGTTAAAATATGACAAAGGAAGCATGTGGTCTAGTGGTAAGGTGACGTTAGGAGTATGCATGTGGTTTGAGGTTCAAGTCAGGGCGTGTGCATAATTTTTGGTTGTTCCTTGAATAAACCTGGATATTGGCGTGAAGGCTTTATAAAATATTAAGGATGAGTTATGATGTAAAGAGCCTATTGGCTTGATGGTAAGTGGCATGATAAAGCTTCAAAGGGGGATGGTGTTCGAGTCACACCTGGAACGAAGAAATATTTATTTTGCTAACATGGGATGGCCAGTGTTGGATGTAGATTCAAACTCTGTTGAGTGAAAGTTTGAACTGGTCTTAGAGTTGTTATGGAGGATATCAAGGAGTGAATCAAAGAGGGATTTGAATGAAGTTCAAATTGGATGGTTGAGTGATTTGTGGAGATTTTCAAGGAATTTGAATTGTGAGGAGAGTTGTGGCCGTGTGGGACTATATGGTCTTAGTGAAATTCAGCTAGGGGAAAAGAGGGAGCATTTTTCGGCACTAGGAGTTCCTTGTTCGGTTTTTGTGAGTGTTGATAGGAGAGTGTCGAATTTCTTTGCTGAGAGTTTGGGGTTTTTTTTCACTTTTTCGCATTTTGGGTTCTCACAAGTCTTATCTGTACTACCAAACTGACCACTTGGGTCATTCCCCTTCTGACCATTCATGTCATTCTTTCTCCTCATCTTTGAAATTTTGTTTCTCTCATAGCCAAACCTTCCTTTCTCTGCTTTTAACTTTTGTTCATCTTCTATTCTTTGCTGGCTGAATATTACTGTTGTTAATCCTTCTCTGCGTCGATCTACTGCAAAGTTTCTGACTATTGGTAAGTGATCAAAAGCTATTCTCTACTTTTCTTTTAAAACCGAATGCACCCATGCTCTTCCTTTCTTTAACCAAACTGAATAACCCCATTAACCAATTGTTATTTCATTCTTCACATACTGCACTCATTGCGATTCTAGGGTCTTCCTCAAGGAGTGGTGAAGTATGAACGGTTTGAAGGAGTCACACTTTCATTGTCAAAACGTCTGGTAAGGTAATAAAGTTACCTCATGTTTTTGGGGTTGGCCGAATATGCCCTACCACTTACTAACCGGTTCTTGACTGTACTTTAGGAAAGCAGCGAAGGCGTGTGATCAATTCTGAACAGCGTTCATTGAGGGATTAAGGTCACCCTCATTCAAACAAAGTAAGAAGGGTATGTCAGATTAAGTGTTATTAAAAGGGTGTTACCCTATCAATTAAGGGCTAACATTGGATCTCGATGAATCTAGGTGGGGTGCTCATAGATCATGGAATGACTCCGTAAAAAGGTGTGTAATCACACTATCGCTTCTGTGAGTCGACAAAAGCCGAAAAGCCAAGACTTCGGCATTTGACGCCTCACGAGCGTACGATCTCTCGTGTGGTTAACTGTAGAGGCCACCACAAGTGCTCGTGCTCTTGGGCCTTTATGGACCTCGTTGGACTAAAATGGGCCGTGGGGGCCCAATGGGCTCGCGGGCCCCACACGGATAAAATCCACAAAAAATGGCAGATACTAGATTGGGCCATGTAGTTCGTATAGCCATGATTGAATTTGGGCTAAATAGGCCACACGAGCGTGTGGGCCCACTTGGGCCGAATATTGGGCCTTGGGCCCATTTACACCGTAATGACCGTAATACATCTGTAGGGTAAAATGACTGTAATACCCCCATAGGGTAAAATGACCGTAATACCCTTGTAGGGTAAAATGACAGTAATACCTCCGTAGGGTAAAATAACCGTAATGCCCCTGTAGGGTAAAATAACCGTAATGCCTAGGGTAAAATGACCGTAATACCCCTGTAGGGTAAAATGACAGTAATGCCTCCGTAGGGTAAAATAAACGTAATGCCCATGTAGGGTAAAATAACCGTAATGCCCTTGTAGGGTAAAATGACTGTAATGCCCCTGAAAGGTAAAATGACCGTAATGCCCCTATAGGGTAAAATGACCTAATGCCCCTGTAGGGTAAAATGACCGTAATACCCCCGTAAGGTGAAATGATCGTAATGCCCTTGTAGGATAAAATGACCGTAATGCCCTTGTAGGGCAAAATGACCGTAATACCCATGTAGGGTAAAATGACCGTAATTCCTCTGTAGGGTAAAATGACTGTAATGCCCTTGTAGGGTAAAATGACCATAATACCCATGTAGGGTAAAATGACCGTAATACCCTTGTAGGATAAAATGACTATGATGCCCCTATATGTAAAATGACTGTAATACCTCTGTTAGGTGAATTGATCGATATACCCCCAAAGGGTAAAATGACTATTTTGCCCCTCGAGGGTAAATGATTGATTTGTCTGCGATGTAAATGATTGATTGCCAGTGTCATAAATGACTGATCTATTTGTGATTTAAATCACTGATTTGTCTGTGATTTGCATGACTGATTCTAAGCATGGCATTTTGCATACACGACATACTACATAGGGTTGGGACACTGTTATGGAGGAAGTACTATACTGGTGGCTCTGCCACAATCACTGTTACTGGTGGCTTTGTCACATATACTGTTACTTGCAGCTTTGCTGTGATACTGTTACTGGCAGCTTCGCTGCGATACCGTTGCTGGCAGCTTTGCTGCGATGCTACTAATGGTTGTGTGCCGATCATATCACTGCTACTGATGGCTTTGTGCCGATCATTTACCATTACTGATGGCTTTGTGCTGATCATATTACCGTTACTGATGGCTTTGTGCCGATCATATTATCGTTACTGATGGCTTTGTGCCGATCATATTACTACTACCGATGGCTTTGAGCCAAACATATTACTGTACTCATGGCGTTATAGTTATCCTATTTACGGCTCTTAACTATTCTAATTACTGGCAGCTTTGCTGCAATACTGATTAGTGCCGCAACCGGTGCTGATATTGGTGTGTTGACTGGGTGGGTTGATTTTATCCCCACATGGTGTGTTGGTTGGTACGGGTGGTGTATTGGCTAGATTGGGATGGGTTGCATGATTGCATTGTAGCATTTCTGTTACTTATACTGTCACTATATTGGGCTTAGGCCCACATGTATTCTGTTTTTGATTCTGATACTGTAATTGTAATATCCCGGGTTAGGGGCTGTTTTGTTGTTGCATGATATTGCATGTGTTTAGTGTGCTGTGTTGTTGTTTGTGTAGTATCGGGGCTTAATTGTGGGCTAGGAGTGTGCCTGAGTAGGTAGGAAAATTTTGGTTTTTGGGTGTTAAGTGAAGGGAGCTGAGGAAGCTGGGGTTTAAGAATTTTAATTGTTGTTTTGTTGCACAAAAAGTGAGCTGGCAAGGTGGCAAGCATGCGTTACTTGGGGAGCTAGGTGTGGCGTCATCTACATGGGGTGGAGGTCTAGTGTTCGAGCTGCAGAGTCCCCATTTTGGCTTTTTGGACGGCATAGGAGGGAGGAGTTGGGTGGAGTTCAAATTCCTCCTTGGACTTGGTCAAATGGTGACTTGGATGGTGGAGAGCAAATAGTGGAGGAAGACTTGGTAAACTCATTTGAAATGAGTGGAGGTGAGTGTGTTTGGGGATTATGGCCGAATTTGAGGGAGTGGGGAGTGGGGAAGTGACGGCTTAGTGTGGGATAGGGGGAGGCCGAATGTACCTTTGCATTTTGGTGCATTTTTCGGTCACTTTTTGGTAGGCTAAAGTTCTCTCTTTTTGTCAAAAACGAACCAATTTTTCTCCATAGAAAATTCTCTCATTCTTTCTTTTTCTCACCTCTTGAAACCGAAACACCTAGTCCCTTAGGTTGCCGAAATTGTTTTGCTTCATTTGGTTTGTGTGTAGCCGAATGCATGATTGCATTTTTCCTTCTTTCTTCACTTGAGTAAGCCGAAAGTAAAAGTCTTTTCTTGTCATATTTTCTTCCTTGTTGAACCTTGATAGCCGAAACCCCATCTCTCCAAAACATAATTTTTTCTTTCTCTCATTTCTTCTCTGACTAGCCGAAACTCAAGCACTAAAAGCACATCTTCATTTTTCTTTCTTTGACAAACCGAAACTACCTTCATTCCATCCACTTCTCTTTTTCTCAATTGCCATTGCCGAAACTACATTTTGTCTCACACTTCTTTTCTTTCTCTTCCACTCAAGCCGAACATTAGAGGTGATAAACACTTAGGCCGAATCTCTTCTCTCCTAGAAGTCCTCTTTTGGCCGAATATTGGGTGTTGGTAAGCTTTTGGCCGAATGGCCATTCCCCTTATCTCTCAACTGTTATGTTGTTTTGGTTTATGGAAGAGGTTAACCATTCGTTTTAATATCTCATCTAAGGGTAATTATCTTTTCTTTCTTTTAAGGTGTTGGCCGAATCTTTTCTCCCTTCTATAGCTCTCTCTCTTGGCCGAATATTAGTGAAGGGTGATCTTGTTTGGTTGATCGATCTTTGGTGTTTGGTAAGTGGTGGTAAGAGGGCATTCTATTAGCCTATTTGTTTAGTTTTCATTTAGCCAAGCTATTAAGTATTCATGGTTTTTCTTTTAGGAGGTGGCCGATTGTCAAGAGAACCATTGTGGTTCGGGTTTGGTAGGAAACCAAACCAGGTGAAGGTAAGGGCTATTCGATAAACCCTTCTTGGTCTAAATGGTTATGGCCGAATGGTTTATGTCTACTAACCCCTATGTTTGGCCGATTCTAGGAGCAAGTCAATCGGGGGACTTAGATCGTTTCGTTGGGATCTTTAGACTCGTATTTACCAGGTGTGTAAACTAACACACTTTATATCTAGTAATATATGATAAACCTGATTGATTAACAAATTAAGACAGATTGATGGATGGATATGATACCCTTTTTGGGTATGATCATGGATTCGGGTAAGTTCATGTAGTTCTATTGATTGATACATTTAATAGCATGTTTTATGATATGTATGCATTGAGATTACAATATTGGGCATGCTAGTATGAGTTACATGATTGTAAATGATACATGAGTTAGTATGACATGTATGGGTGATATGAGTGGAGGGGGATGATGATATCCGTGTCTTTGGGACACTGTGTCTTTGGGACACCAGAGGTTTGGCACCTCCAGTGGTTTGGTACCACAGTGATATTTTCTGACTTTGGGTCACCAGAGGTTTGGCACCTCAGCGTCTCGTCCCAGTAGCTTAGTACCACGGTGGGTTGGCCCCACAGTTGATTATACGGGATTGACGCCAGTGATTTGGTATCACACGATGGGTTGGCCCCATCACTCGATTATCGTGACTACGGTCACCAGTGGTTTGGTACCACATTGTGTCTTTGGGACACCAGAGGTTTGGCACCTCATTGCGACTCGTCCCTGTGGTTTGACACCACCGTGGGTTGGCCCCACTTGAGAGATACGGGATTGTCGCTAGTGATTTGGTATCACACGATGGGTTGGCCCCATCATTGGATTTGTGACTTCGGTCACCAGTGTTTTGGTAACACATTGTGACTATACATCACCAGTGGTTTGGCACCACACTTATGGATATCGTGACTTTGGGTCACCAGTGGTTTGGCACCACCAGTGGTTTTGTACCACACGGGGTAGAAAAGGAGATACGGATGGTTAGGATCGGGTTGCATTAATTATGTTGCTATGTATGATGTGTGTTAGCATGTTGTTTTATCGGGAGCGGGATTTATACACTGAGTCATACGACTCACCCTCTCCTTTGACATTTCAGGTGACTCGTAGACGCGAACATGGAGCCGGGGTGGACTCGGGGTGCTCATGCCATGCCTAATAAAGTTTTACTCAGACTCTATCATTTGGGTACTTTAGTTTAATTACTTTTACTTGGGTTTTATTTTGGATTTGTAAAAGGCCTTTTAAATTATGTTTTATGATGTTTATGCTTTAAAGTAGATTTTTAATGTGCTTTAACAAAATAACTTGGTATGAATTTTACTAAAATTTGGAAAGACAATGATTTCAAAACTATAACGCAATGTGTTTTCAACTATACCATCGGGTATCACACAATGTTTGATATTAAGTAAACTCAAAGGATTTTCAAATCAAACTCGATTTTCTACGAGTCATAATGTTTTAATCAGAGACAACTTGAATCTTTAAATAAAATCAACTCGCTTTTAACTCCACTTATTGGTTAAGTTTTCAAAATTTCTGGGTTTCAAATACACCATCCGAATTCAAACAAGTCTACTCTAAATTTTCTTCAAATACACTATGCTTTCACCCAGCTTTTAAACGAAAAATCTAACCTCTCAAAAATGTTTTTCCCCGTAACATACCAGATTCGGACGTGGTGTCTTGTCCGGGTTTGGGGTGTTACAGTAATGGGCTAAGGCCCACACTACATTGTTACTGTTTTGAGTTAAAGCCCACAATCATCTATTACTAAAAAAGGCTTAGGCCCAGACTGTTACTGCATATATTACTGACTGAATGATAGGGGATTACACACTGAGTTTTCATAAACTCACCTTTTCTTTTAACAGGTAATCCACAGCCTTAGACGATTTGGAGCCACGAGGGACTCGGAGGTGGCTACACGTTCGGTGATGGTTGTTTTAGACTTATAATTTTATTTTTGATTGGGTTTTTAATTTCTTATTTTGAACTGCCAACCTGTTACAAACAAGTCTTAACAAAAAAATAATAATTGTTTTGAAGACAAACAAGCATTTTCAAACTGCAAGATGATTTTAATTAGAGTAGCTTCCGTGAATTTTAATTAATTAAAAAACAAACGGTAACAAACATGGCAATCATTTTAATAAGAGATTTTTCAAACTTAATAACTTAATTTGCCAAAATTTTTCTCAAGTAATAAAAACTAAATGGATTTTGACTCAAACGATTTCTCCCAACAAACCTTGATTTCGAAACACACTTTAATGTGACACGCCAGATTCTATCATAACGTCTAGGCCAGGTTTGGAGTGTTACAATCAAGTACCTTCGGGACTGTTACAGTCTGTATTATTATCTAAGTGGAGATGAAATAGAATTTCGTTGGATTTTGTAAAAAGAAGATGTTATCTAAACTATTGTTGATTGTTGAAGAAGTCAGTACATTTTATCTCAGTACGTATAATTTCTCTCTTGATAGACTAGCTAAGTTATACATTTCTGAAATTGTCAGTTTTTACAGAGTGCCAGTCTCCATTATTTCGGATAGAGATCCGAGGTTTATATTGTGTTTCTAAAGAAAACTATTGTAAACTTTGGGTATGAGATTATTGAGAAAATAAAGGTAGTGGCTTATTCAATTTACATTATTGTCAGAATTTGAGAAGATCCTTAATGTGTTTCTTATATCTATGATGCGATGATTCAGATAAGACCCTTTGTATACAATATCTCTTTCAGAAGTTGAAATTCAGATTGATATGACATATAGCGAATGACTGATTAGAATCTTAGCTCGTGAGATTAAAGAGATGAGAAATTCAAGGCTATGTAAGAAATTGTTAAGGTTATAAGAAAGCAAATCTCTAATTTATTCTCTGATAAGATTTTCAGGGTCGAAAATCTATAAGGGGAGAGTTGTAACAGCCCATTTTTGGGTCAAATCGGAATAGTGATTTCGGGACCACAAATTCAAACTCAAAATATTTATTTTATTATTTTAATAAAGTTTACAGCATGATAGATTAATTACATGAAAGTTTCGTAAAGAAATTTTATCGTTTAAATGCTTAATTCGGTAAAAAAGGACTAAATCGCATAAAGTGTAAACATAGAATTCTATAAGTTAAAGGTGTTTATTTGTTATGATTTTTAAAGTATAGGTCTTTATGATGTAATTAGAACAATTTTTTATATGGTGGAAATTAATGGACACTTATATTAAGTGTTTTAATGTTAATGATTAAGGTTAAAAATGTAAGTTATAAATAAAGTAAATTAAAATAAACCAAAAACAATGTATCATCTTTCTAATGTGAGGATTCCACTGAAAATACAAGTAGAAAACTCCATTGAATGAGCTTAAAACATTCGGCCATTCAAGTCCTTTGCATGGTAAGATTTTTGGCTCGGTTTTTAATGATTTCTATGTTTTTGAGATAGTTGCAACTTAGTCTAGCTAGCCCATTGTAACACCCTAACCCGTATTCGTCACCGAATAAGGGATAGAAGGCATTACCAGACAAAACACAACTTTCTTTCATTCACATAATCACTTATATCATATTCGAAAGTATAATTATACAAAGTGACTAGCTAATTTATTTATCAAGCATGCATTGTTAATCACATTGTATACACAAACCATGCCAAAAATTTTATTAAAATCATCTTACACAGCATAAAATGCATTATTATGCACGACCTTAGTTATCTACATGGTCAAGCATACTTATAATTCCATTTAAGTATTTAAGCGCACAGCTACTAAAACACATATCAGTTCAATATGTATTATTTCTTTCATCCCTAAAGTGCATGCTATTATGCCTATTCATTTACTAAATAACCAACCTAGCATTTCCTTAATACAACATGTCCGCAAGTTATAAACCAAACAACTCATTATTTACCATTCCTCGACCAAACACATGTACAACTTTAGTAACAATTTCGTAGGGCCGGACATGCTTTAATACTGTTTATTTCATAATAAATCGGCA
Source organism: Gossypium australe (assembly GCA_005393395.2). Taxonomy (NCBI): domain Eukaryota; kingdom Viridiplantae; phylum Streptophyta; class Magnoliopsida; order Malvales; family Malvaceae; genus Gossypium; species Gossypium australe. The sequence continues at coordinate 22,289,496 of CM016618.1, forward strand.
ACCAAAAATGACCACATAAATAATATAAGTCTTAGCCATCAATCACAAGCCGAAATATACCATTTCATATTCAAATCATATCAATTTTGCATATCATGTAGTACACCAAATTATTTTTCAATACATACTCATTGTTTCAACTCATATCAATTCACATAATAAAATTATACATTTCACTTCACATTTTCCAAACCTATATCCATTCACCAATTTATAGCATAAAACACACTTCCAAAACAGGTCTAGATCATGACCAAATATACACATATTCTTCCATACCTTATAGCCAAACATATATATATATACAAATTACTAGTTACTTTCGATACAGTCTTATACCATGACTAATTTCATACAATCATTAGTAAAGCATACTAAACAAATCACACAAAAATATACCATGATCGAAATTCTATAACTTAAGCATTATAACTAGCCATTTTCGCATGGCTTGATAACTACAACCCCAAAACTAATCAAAACATAAGCTAGCCTATACATGCCTTTGATTCAAAAGTAACTAGCTTAAAAGTACCAAAAAGGGATGATAGTGTGGTTGACTTCACCAACGATCCTTCGAGCACGTAACTTGACCAAAATCTATAAAACGAACAACGAACACACACAAGGTAAGCTCACTAGCTTAGTAAGTCTCAAGCAAATATAATATAAATGTAATGAACATACACTTAAACATTTTAATCACCAAGCTTATAGTATTGAACATAAATATTTCAATATGTAAAATGTACATAGCCGAGTACTAGTATCGCACTTGATTTAAATATTATCACTATATCACCATGAACATGTACATTATCAAATCACATGAATATCATATTATATCGCATATTCCGAATCACATGAACACACCTTAGGTATCGATCCTCTATATCTACTTATACACATATGCAAACACTTTCGACTCTTTCACCATTGATCTTTCCATTTTATAACCGAGTTTTCACTGTGACATACATGTATATAACCCGATTTCACATATATGTAATGTTCATACACATTAACTGTAACACCCTAAAATCCGAGTATCGATATACTGCATGTTTTGGTGTTTAGATTATGAAGGAAAATTTTTCTTACTTGAAACACCCCAAACCCGGCCCACAAGCCCCGACCGAATCTGGTATGCTTCTTAAGAAAAACTCATTTTGTCGTTTTGGAAAAACATGTGATTTTGGGGTAAGAGAAAAGATTTAAAGTACGAACTTGTTAAAACCGTTTTGTAATTTAAATTTGTATATATATAATTATTAAGTCTATGTTTTAAAAATTTATTTATCAAAGAAGATCTAAATTTAGGACTTATCATTATTTTGAAAACCATAAGTATTTAGGTGTTAAAACATTTTTTATACGATTATCAAAAATATTTAATTATTTAGTTGAAGTTGATCGTAGCAGAATATAAGTTAAAACGTAAAAGTAACATAGCTAATGGCGGCCTTATTACAAAAACATATCCCAAATTAAATCCCGAAATATATAAGAAAACGTAATAAGTTTAAAAAAAAGGAAAACCGAAATACGGAGTTGAGTAATGGCCACCACGTAGTCCTCGCTGACCCGGTCCAAATCATTGTGTATCACCTGAAAAGATATCCCACGGAAGGGTGAGTCAACAGACTCAATGTGTAACAATACACTAAAAGCCCAATCGATCATAGCAAATAAGCCCATAATATAGCAAATCATATAGTCACATGTACATATAAAATGAAATGCAATCCCGAACCCAACTTAGATATCCATCCGCTACACACCACCCGTACCTACCAATCACACCGTGGGGATTACTAAATCGACCCTCCATCCACTACACACCATCGAAGGCAGTTGCTGCAGTCAACATGCACATCGCCCTTATAATTGTGGCATAGCCACCAGATAATTGTGACAGAGTCACCAGATTCATAGTATGTGACCAAAGTCACCGGATTCATAATATCATGACCGAAGTCACCGGATAATATGGTAAAACCATCGGAACACTTCCCCTTTCAATATTACCCATATGCCCATGCAATAACATATTATTTCAATATCATACCATATACCCCCAAAACCATATCAGAATCGTACACATTTCATATTTATGCTTATAGCATTATTAATGATATAGATATCATGCCTTGTACATTATCCCAAAATCATAACCAAATATCGAATATGTCTCATATTAAAAGTTATACAAAATGCTAAGGAATAACGTACCTGAATTCACTGTACCATTGAATGGTACCCGAAGCCATAATCATTTATATTACTTAATAACACAAGTTTATCAATAATACTATTAATCTATTAGAAATTTAGTGTAAGCTACACACCTTGTAAACACGGAAAGCGATACAATACTTAAGATTTCTGACTCTTGCCTACAACATCGACAGTACCTACATATCACTATGTGAGAAATCGATTATCACTAAAAAGATATGGCCTTTGGCCGAATATCATCATCTTCTTACCTTGGATTATTCAATTCCCGAATGATCCCCCCTCTAAACGTTGGCTACAAAGAAACCCCAAACTTTCCTTCAAGTTTCGGCCAAAGATAATAAAAGAAATTAGAGCTTCACTTTTCAATCGTTAGAAAAAGAATGAGGTAAAGTAATTAGTCTAGAAGAGATTCTTACTGAAACAAATAAAGACCAAAATGCAAATGGTCACTAAACTCCAAAAATTCGGCAGGATGAAATAGAAAAATAGATTCAAATGAAAAAAAATGATAGGTTTTTGGTGCTTAGAAGCAATCGGTTTCAATGGTATCAATGGAGTGAAACTTTCGACTTTAGAAGAGAATGGAAAAGAAAAAGAAAAGGAGAAATGATCAAAAGAGAATAAATGGGTTTCGGTTATGGAAGAAATTGAACAAAGAAAGAGTTTTTGGTAATGGTCAAGTGAGAAAAGATGAAAGAAAAAATGCCTTCAAAAGTTGTAATATTTTGGTACCAAAAAGAGAGAAAATCTTGAGAGGAAAAGAAGAAAAAGAGTACCAATTTGGTCAAATATGATAGCCAAAATAAAACAAAGTTTTCACCAAATGCAAATGACAATTTCGGCTAAAGAGAAAAGAATTTGCAGAAAAAGGGAAAAGATGCACAAATTGTTTAAAGGTTTGGTCATTAACACCCCCCAAAACCCATACCACATTCGGCCAACTCACAAGCCAACACAATCCCCCTTTTTCCTCCTTATTTCTTCCCTATCAACCCCTAATCACTATCACAATTAAACCAACCCCCTTAAGCCCCTTATGCCGTCTAGGTTCATGGTCAAATGACTATGGAAAAACTTCCAAAACATCACCCACTCATCAAGCCTTTTGTCCCCTAAACCTTCCATAACATCTTGATTCCTTACCTTAACTACTAACTTTCCTTTTCCCTTTGGTCTACTATCCAAAAATAAAAGAAGAGTCCATCCATACAAGATAAGGCTTGACCGACACTATAGGAAAGAGAACAAAAATTAAAATTCCTTCCAAATGCTAGCTAAGGGATTCGAACCTCTCACCTCATGCATTCACCCATGCGCCATCACCACTTTACCAATTGACTTGTCTTGTGATTAAAACCTCAAATTAATTCTCTTAAGGCCAAACTTGCTTAGCTCCCCTTCTAATGACTAAAAATCTAATATTTTTCCAAGGCATTCCCCTATATTATAAAATTCCCGAAGTCCTTAAAACTCATACAAAGAGCACACAACAAAACAATGCACACATTCAAGTGAAAATTTCATAACCCCTAAATCCTGGATATTACAGTTCTACCCTCCTAAAAAAATTTCGACCTCGAAATTACCTGACAAGAATAAGTGAGGGTATTGCTGTCGCATAGCTTCCTCCGGCTCCCACGAAGCTTCTTCCGATCCATGATTACGCCATAACACTTTGACGAGAGGAACTGATTTCCTCCGTAACACCTTCACATCCCGATCTAGAATCTGAATCGGCTCCTCTCCATAGGACAAATCTGGTTGTAGTTCCACCTCCCCAACTGGCACTACATGAGATGGCTCCGACCGATAACAACGTAACATCGAAACATGAAACACATCGTGCATTTGCTTCAACTCCGAAGGTAACTCTAACTGATATGCCACTGGTCCAACCCGCTTCAAAACCCGATAAGGTCCTATAAACCTGGGGCTTAACTTTCCTTTGTGACCAAATCTCATCACCTTTTTCCAAGGCAAAACCTTTAGGAACACTTGGTCTCCCACGACAAACTCTATTTCCTTTCGCTTCAAATCAGCGTACGACTTTTGCCTATCAGATGCCTCTTTCAACCGTGCCCGAATTACCTTAACCTTTTCTTCGGATTCAGCCACAATCTCTGGACCCAAAACCTGACGTTCCCCTAATTCTGTCCAACACGTAGGAGTGCGACACTTCCGTCCATATAGTGCTTCATACGGTGCCATCCGAATACTGGCTTGGTAACTGTTGTTGTATGCAAACTCAGCTAAAGGCAAAAACTCTTCCCAGCTTCCTCTGAAATCTATTACACATCCTCTTAACATGTCCTCTAATACTTGGATTACTCGCTCAGACTGGCCGTCAGACTGTGGATGAAATGCCGTACTGAAGTCTAATCTGGTGCCCAAAGCCTGATGTAATGCTTTCCAAAACCGAGACGTAAACCTCGGATCCCTATCTGAAATAATCGACACCGGCACTCCATGCAATCTTACAATCTCTGCCACATACAACTTCGCCAATTTCTGCAAAGAGTAATCCACTCGCACAGGTATGAAATGTGCCGACTTCATCAATCGATCCACTATCACCCATACCGAGTCTTTCTTAGTTGGCGTAAGGGGAAGCCCACTAACAAAGTCCATGGTGATAAGCTCCCACTTCCATTGTGGAATCTTTATCGGCTGAAGCAATCCCGACGGAACTTGGTGTTCAGCCTTAACTTGCTGACACGTTAAGCACTTCCCCACAAACTCCGTAACTTCCCGCTTAAGACCAGGCCACCAAAATTGATCCCGAAGATCCCTGTACAACTTACTACCTCCCGGATGCATCGCATAAGGACCACCATGCGATTCCTGAAGAATTCTCTGCATAAGCTCCTCATCCTTCGGCATACAGACCTTACCCTTGAAACACAAAACTCCATCGCTGTTAACACCATAATCTTCCAACTCCCCATTTTGCACTTGCCGTAGTTTAACACTTAAATCATCATCTACCAACTGTCTTTCTTTCACCTGACTCAACCACATCGGCTTTACTTGTAATTCCGCCAACAAGCTTCTGTCATCATAAAGACTAAGATGTGCGAACATCGCTCTTAGATCCGACACCACTTTCTGACTTAGGGCATCTGCCACGACATTTGCCTTGCCCGGGTGATACTCTATAGAGCAATCATAGACTTTCAACAACTCCACCCATCTTCGCTGTCTTAGATTTAGCTCCTTCTGAGTCAACAGATACTTAAGACTCTTGTGATCCGTGTAGATTACTGATTTTTCTTCATACAAATAATGCCTCCACACCTTAAGAGCAAAGACTACCGCTGCTAACTCCAAGTCATGCGTCGGATAGTTAACCTCGTGAGACCTCAAATGCCGAGATGCATACGTAACCACCTTCCCGTCTTGCATCAGAAGACATCCCAATCCAATGTGAGATGCATCACAATACACCACAAAGTCCTTCCCTGCCTCAGGCTGAATCAAAACCGGAGCTTCAGTCAAAACCCTCTTAAGCTTCTCAAAGCTCTCTTGCTGCTTATCTGACCACACGAAAAGTATCTCTTTTCTCAACAACTTCGTCAAAGGTGCCGCTATCGAGGAGAATCCTTCGACGAACCTTCTGTAGTAACTCGCTAATCCCAAGAAACTACGAACCTTCGCTACAGACTTAGGTGGTTTCCAATCTAACACCGCCTCAATCTTCCGAGGATCCACCTTTATCCCTTCCGCAGACACCACATGACCTAAAAACGCAACTTCTTTCAGCTAAAATTCGCACTTGCTGAATTTGGCATAAAGCTTCTTCTCCCTTAGCACTTGCAACACTATCCGAAGATGCTCATCATGCTCTAACTCAGACTTGGAATACACAAGAATGTCGTCTATGAACACAACAACAAACTGATCCAAGTAGGGTTGAAAAACCCGATTCATCATATCCATGAACGCAGCTGGGGCATTCGTCAATCCGAACGGCATTACCAAAAATTCATAATGCCTATATCTTGTTCGGAAAGTTGTCTTATGGATATCCGCTTCCTTCACCTTAAGCTGATGATACCCCGACCTTAGATCTATCTTTGAGAATACCGTGGCTCCCTTAAGCTGATCGAACAAGTCATCTGTCCTTGGCAAAGGATACTTGTTCTTGATGGTCAGCTTATTCAACTGTCGGTAATCTATGCACATCCGCATAGTCCCGTCCTTCTTCTTCACGAACAAAACTGGTGCTCCCCAAGGAGACACACTAGGTCGGATAAACCCACGATCAAGCAACTCTTAAATTTGAGCCTTAAGCTCAACCAACTCCTTTGGTGCCATTCTATACGGAGAGATAGATGCTGGCGCCGTTCCAGGCAACAAGTCAATCCCAAATTCCACTTCACGATCCGGAGGCAATCCTGGAAGTTCTTTCGGAAAGACATCCACAAATTCTCTCACAGCTCTGACCTCTTCAACAGTTGCCTCCTTAGCCTCCAAGGCACTGACCAGCATAAGAAAAGCCAAACAACCTTTCCTAACCATCTTTTCTGCCTTAAGAGTAGATACTACATTTGATAAGTAGTTCCGTCTCTTGCCCATCACCACAACTTCCTTATCGTCCATAGATCTTAGTGACATCCACTTAGCAGCACAATCTACATTTGCACGATACTTCACTAGCCAATCCATGCTTAGGATCAAGTCAAATTCTCCGAATGGCAACTCCATTAAGTAAGCCGGAAAATGCGTCCCTTGAACTTCTAAAGGCACTTCCTTAAAGAGCTTATCTACTACTACAGTCTGTCCTAAAGGACTAAGTACAGTCATCTTCCTAGGTACAATCTCAGAGTTCACATACAGAGTTCCAGATACCTCACTAGCGATGTAAGAATGAGTTGACCCTATATATATCAAAGCAATAAAGGGCAACCCAGAAATAAGAAACGTACTCGTGATAACATCAGGTGCATCACTATATTCCCTTCGACGAACCGCATACACCAAACCTGGCTGTCTAGTCTCAGTGTTACCATTGCCTCTGCTCGGAGTCCCGCGACCTCTACCAGAACCATTGCCTCTGCCACTCGAACCACAACCCCTCATCGGCTGCTGTCCACCTCTGCCAGCCTGATTAAAACCCTGACTTACTAGACAGTTCCTCTCTGTATCCAATGGACAATCCCTAATCATATGATCCTTGGACCCGCACTTAAAACATCCTCCTGTCTTCTTCCAACATTCTTCCGGGTGCATCTTTCCACACTGAGTACAAGTACGGTACTGTCCTCCCGTAACAAATTGCTGAACTCGCGGCCCATCAACTCTAGGTTTCTTTTGGAAATTCCCGGATGACCCTGAAGACCCATAGCTCCTCTTATTCTTATTCTGACCTCGATCTCTATTCTGTCTCTCGGTCCGCTTAACTTCTTCAGCTAACCGCGCTCTATCCACTAAAACTGCAAAATCTCTCTCTCGATGTGGTGCAATCAACACTCGCAGCTCATCTCGCAACCCATCCTCAAATCTGACACATCGCTCATAATCAGTAGCTACAATCCCTCTGGCATATCGACTTAACCGCAGAAACTCCGCTTCATACTCAGTTATCGACTTATTTCCTTGTACCAGATTCAGGAACGCCTTTCTCTGAGAGTCAATGTAGCTAACTCCGACATATTTCCCTTCAAATTTAACCTTAAAATACCCTCAATCCACTCGATCCGCAGGAATACTCTCCTTGACAGTGAGCCACCACTGATATGCCTCGTCACAAAGCAACGAAACAGCGCCTTTCAATTTCTCCTTGGCAGTGCAGTCCAAATCGTCCATGATCCTCTCGACTGCTTCTAACCAGTATTCTGCTACATTCGGAGCTATTCCAGATACTCCCCGAAAAACCTCGGCTCCGTTAGATCTAAGACTCTCAGCCACTGACTTTCGAGCTCCATTACCCATACTAGCTCCCGCTACTCGTTCTAGGACTCGCAGCATAGCCTGCGATACAGCGTCATCTCCTCCAGTTTGCTCTTGAAATTCCGCTCCAACAGCTAGTGGTGGAGCTTCATTTTCGGAACCCTGACCAGACCTAACTGGTTCCGACACAGCCATTCTGCCTCTACCGCGTCCACGACGACTACGTCCCCTAGAACTCATGTCTACTTAGTGTCTTATCTGTTTTTACGAAAATTTTATGCATTAGAGTCTTTTCACTTCTTGTTTAAAGAAAGTCTTATGCAACAGAGATTTATTCAATGATTTTTTTCCGTATAAGTACACATATACCTAGGGTCCATGTCTCTAAATTATAGTTTCCTTAGGCTATCAACTAAAATATCATACATTAACATACTCACATAAATTTATCAACAAAAGAACTTATCTGGCGGACTTGGGTCGAGAACTCGGGTGCCATGCTTCTATAAAACCATTTTGAACCAAAAATTTTCAAAAACATTCATTTGGACCACATTTTGAAAACGTTGCGGACTTCAAAACCCAAGGCCAAGTGTTTAAAACTGGGCTCTGATACCAAGTTGAAACACCCCAAACCCGGCCCACAAGCCCCGACCGAATCTGGTATGCTTCTTAAGAAAAACTCATTTTGTCGTTTTGGAAAAACATGTGATTTTGGGGTAAGAGAAAAGATTTAAAGTACGAACTTGTTAAAACCGTTTTGTAATTTAAATTTGTATATATATAATTATTAAGTCTATGTTTTAAAAATTTATTTATCAAAGAAGATCTAAATTTAGGACTTATCATTATTTTGAAAACCATAAGTATTTAGGTGTTAAAACATTTTTTATACGATTATCAAAAATATTTAATTATTTAGTTGAAGTTGATCGTAGCAGAATATAAGTTAAAACGTAAAAGTAACATAGCTAATGGCGGCCTTATTACAAAAACATATCCCAAATTAAATCCCGAAATATATAAGAAAACGTAATAAGTTTAAAAAAAAAAAAGGAAAATCGAAATACGGAGTTGAGCAATGGCCACCACGTAGTCCTTGCTGACCCGGTCCAAATCATTGTGTATCACCTGAAAAGATATCCCACGGAAGGGTGAGTCAATAGACTCAATGTGTAACAATACACTAAAAGCCCAATCGATCATAGCAAATAAGCCCATAATATAGCAAATCATATAGTCACATGTACATATAAAATGAAATACAATCCTGAACCCAACTTAGATATCCATCTGCTACACACCACCCGTACCTACCAATCACACCGTGGGGATTACTAAATCGACCCTCCATCCGCTACACACCATCGAAGGCAGTTGCTGCAGTCAACATGCACATCGCCCTTATAATTGTGGCATAGCCACCAGATAATTGTGACAGAGTCACCGGATTCATAGTATGTGACCGAAGTCACCGGATTCATAATATCGTGACCGAAGTCACCGGATAATGTGGTAAAACCACCGGAACACTTCCCCTTTCAATATTACCCATATGCCCATGCAATAACATATTATTTCAATATCATACCATAAACCCCCAAAATCATATCAGAATCGTACACATTTCATATTTATGCTTATAGCTTTATTAATGATATAGATATCATGCCTTGTACATTATCCCAAAATCATAACCAAATATCGAATATGTCTCATATTAAAAGTTATACAAAATGCTAAGGAATAACGTACCTGAATTCACTGTACCATTGAATGGTACCTGAAGCCATAATCATTTATATTACTTAATAACACAAGTTTATCAATAATACTATTAATCTATTAGAAATTTAGTGTAAGCTACACACCTTGTAAACACGGAAAGCGATACAATACTTAAGATTTCTGACTCTTGCCTACAACGTCGACAGTACCTACATATCACTATGTGAGAAATCGATTATCACTAAAAAGATATGGCCTTTGGCCGAATATCATCATCTATTTACCTTGGATTATTCAATTCCCGAATGATCCCCCTCTAAACGTTGGCTACAAAGAAACCCCGAACTTTCCTTCAAGTTTCGGCCAAAGATAATAAAAGAAATTAGAGTTTCGCTTTTCAATCGTTAGAAAAAGAATGAGGTAAAGAAATTAGTCTAGAAGAGATTCTTACCGAAACAAATAAAGACCAAAATGCAAATGGTCACTAAACTCCAAAAATTCGGCAGGATGAAATAGAAAAATAGATTTAAATGAAAAAAAATGATAGGTTTTTGGTCCTTAGAAGCAATCGGTTTCAATGGTATCAATGGAGTGAAACTTTCGGCTTTAGAAGAGAATGGAAAGGGAAAAGAAAAGGAGAAATAATCAAAAGAGAATAAATGGGTTTCAATTATGGAAGAAATTGAACAAAGAAAGAGTTTTTGATAATGGTCAAGTGAGAAAAGATGAAAGAAAAAATGCCTTCAAAAGTGGTAATATTTTGGTACCAAAAAGAGAGAAAATCTTGAGAGGAAAAGAAGAAAAAGAGTACCAATTTGGTCAAATATGATAGCCAAAACAAAACAAAGTTTTCACCAAATGCAAATGACAATTTCGGCTAAAGAGAAAAGAATTTGGAGAAAAAGGGAAAAGATGCACAAATTGTTTAAAGTTTTGGTCATTAACACCCCCCAAAACCCATACCACATTCGGCCAACTCACAAGCCAACACAATCCCCCTTTTTCCTCCTCATTTCTTCCCTATCAACCCCTAATCACTATCACAATTAAACCAACCCCCTTAAGCCCCTTATACCGTCTAGGTTCATGGTCAAATGACCATGAAAAAACTTCCAAAACATCACCCACTCATCAAGCTTTTTGTCCCCTAAACCTTCCATAACATATTGATTCCTTACCTTAACTACTAACTTTCCTTTTCCCTTTGGTCTACTATCCAAAAATAAAAGAAGAGTCTATCCATACAAGATAAGGCTTGACCGACACTATAGGAAAGAGAACAAAAATTAAAACTCCTTCCAAATGCTAGCTAAGGGATTCGAACCTCTCACCTCATGCATTCACCCATGCGCCATCACCACTTTACCAATTGACTTGTCTTGTGATTAAAACCTCAAATTAATTCTCTTAAGGCCAAACTTGCTTAGCTCCCCTTTTAATGACTAAAAATCTAATATTTTCCAAGGCATTCCCCTATATTATAAAATTCCCGAAGTCCTTAAAACTCATACAAAGAGCACACAATAAAACAATGCACACATTCAAGCGAAAATTTCATAACCCCTAAATCCTGGATATTACATTACTTCTTTTTCGTGTTTATTATAGCCCTGAAGAAGAGTATAGAATTATTTGGGTATAAGATAACTTTTAGTTTTGGGAATTTATTGAAGTGGATCAAGTGACATTGATACTTAAGTTAATTTAAGTGTCAAAGAGTAGCATAAGATGGGTAAATGGCAAGGTGGTATTGGCGCAGGAGTAATTGCATGAGGGGAGTGGTTCGAATCCCTTGGATAACATCTAGATAACTTTTATTTTTGCACTTGTATGGCAAGTTTCGGCCAAGCAATAAATATGGTAAGGTTGGACTTTTCATTTTTGGTAAGTAGACTAAAGGAATAAGGTAATTGCTAACTTATGGTATGGAATCAAGAAATTTTGGTAAGATGAGGGGACATAAGGCATGTATCAAGGTAAAGGTTTTGGAAACTATTTCATGGTCATTTGACCATGAATTTGGGCAGCATTGTGGACTAAGGGGGGTTGGCCGAATATGTTAGTAGCTTGGCTAGGATTAGGAGTTAGCTTTTGGTCATTCCTAGCATTTTTGTGCAAAGATTTGCAATTCTTTTCTCAACCTTTTTCCTTTGGCCGAAATTGAGCTTTTGGTAAGCCTTATTCTTTTGACCATTTGGTCATTTTTGCCTATCACTCTAGTATTCTATTATGTGCCTTTTTCATAGTGCCAAAATTACCAACACCAAAGGTCATTCTTTTTCTTTTCTTTTCCCCATTGCCGAATACACATTCCTCCTAAACTCATCTCTTTCTTTCTCCTTTCTTCTCTTTGAAAACCGAAACATCATCATCATCATCTTTTTCTCTCATCTTTTAATTCTTTTCAATCATACTTTCTCCATTATTTTCTCTCATGTCCGAATGTTAGTGTACCCATGGCCGAACCATTTTCTCTTTTCTTTGGTTATTCATAGCCGAATCCTCCATCATATATATACATTCTTCTCAATCATTTCTTTTCAACCGTGGACAATAGGTAAGAGTTCTTTTTAGTTTATTTTAGTTAATAGTTGTTTTGGCCGAATCTTGATGGTGGTATGAAGGATCTCTTAGACCGAAATAATCGTTCATTCTATTAACGTTTTCATTGTTATTCAATAATGCGATAGTGGAAGACCGGAACTCAAGTGTTCGTGAGTATCATAGAACGTTGGAATCGATTTAAGGTGTTAAGGGAACGTTTTGGTCGATTCTCATATTTTGGAACAAGGATATTTGTGGTAAGGAAATCTCACTCTTAAAACCTTTAGTCATATTTTCGATATATTATTAGGTTGGACTAATGATCTTTTGTCAATGAAGACAATCAAGATAGGGAAGAAAAGGGCGGTGAATAGTGTTCAGAAGAAGGGTGGTTCCGTTAATCCCCCTAAGTTTAGGCAAAGGGCTATTTCGGGAATCCGAGATTTCCCACCGGGTTGTGGACGCTTATCCGAGGAGAATCAATTGTTTGAAGTCGTTCGTACTCCCGAACCTTTGTTTGTACGTGGATTTGCATCGGTTAACGAACCATCAATCGGGGAGAAACTGCAAGTAGTAGTTCGAAACTCCGAGGGTAAAAGTTTAGACCGTTATTTCTAAGATTGGTTTTGTTAATAAAATATAGTGTTTTAATTTATCGTGATGCGTTTAGGTATCGACGAGCGGGAAAGTCTAGTTCTCACTATAACCAGGTGTGTAACTTCATACTTATCTCTCGGGTTAGATACCAAATCGTAAGTATTGTGATAAAATCGTAAAAATGGAAAAATCGAAAAAAAATATGTAGTAATGAATACTTTTGTGTAAAAGCATGAAAGCAGTTAAAGACGGGAAAATTACGAAAAACTGCTAGATTGTTAAATTGGGCTGAAAAACTGCTAGATTGATAAATTGGGCCGAAAAACTGCTAGATTGATAAATTGGGCCGAAAAACTGCTAGATTGATAAATTGGGCCGAAAAACTGGTAGATTGTTAAATTGGGCCGAAAATCTTCTAGTTCGATATATGGGCCAAAGTTCGCTAGATTGCTAAATGGGCTAGATACTGTTTTGTTTAATAGGCCCAAATGAAAAGTTTAATTATAGACCCATTTATAATATGGATTTCTTGATAAATTATTAAATGACTATAGTTTGTTATGCATACATGAATGCATGGGACGGGATATTGGATGAAGAGAAGAAAGGCCTGTGGCCAAAAATCTAGTTCGGTGGCTCTGCCACAAATTTTTATGGCTTAATGCCTCTAGTTCGGTGACTATGTCACAATCTAGTTCGGTAGTGCACTACAATATTATTTAAACGGCTTGACGCCTACGATTGGTGTGTTTGGCGGGGTGGGTTGACTTGATCCCCACAGGTGTGTTGGTTGGTACGGGGGTGTGTAGAGGATGGAAATTAGGCTTGGTTGGGAAATTCATTTTTCACATGCATTTTATTTTATTTTATATTGTTAAATCTGCAATTGGGCTCAAGCCCAAATTAATGTCTTGTTGATCTGGCCCTATAATGGTGGTAAGTGAGTTACACACTGAGTTCTAAGTAACTCACCCGTTTTATTATCCATCTCAGGTAATGGAAATTGATGTGGACTTGGGCCGGGGATGACTTCGTGGAGGCCATACTACGAGCATGGGTTTTATAAACTATGAACTTTATTTAAGTTACTTATTTTAATTACTATTTTGGGTATGATGTAATAAGGCCTCTATTTATATTTTTATGGATTTTTATGTGTGGATGGATTTAATTTTGTTTTTCTCTTTTAATATGGGCTTATGTTAAATCTATAAGGTTTTTCTTAAAAATATTCAATTTGGTCACCTTAAATATTTATTTTAAATTCTTTCGAATCCTTTTAAAACTACTTTAAGGTTTTGACAATTATATTCTAAATGATAAGATTATTTCTTAATTTATCAATTTTAAATCATTGGTCTTTATTTTTATTAAACTTTATTTTCAAAAGGTTTTGATGTATTATTTTACTTTTATCATTAGAGAATTAAATGGATGTTTGATCGGTGTGACAAACTAAATCTCGTCTTAACGCATAGACCTGGTTTGGGGTGTTACATTAACGATAAGCTCAACATTATAAAATAAAATACTTATTGAATCGTTCATTTCATCCCATCGTATTTAACTAAAACGATAAGAAATTAGCTTACTTCATTCCTTATTAATATAGTAGGCTAACTTTTACTCGAGCTTTTAGCATATAGCACCATATATGACTCACCTTGTTTGATTCCCGGATTCTCCGTTTATAGCCTATCACTGACATTAAGCCTGCTAGACCTGAAGTCTGAAGTTTGAACATCGGCATTAAGCCTACTAGGCAATAAGCCCGAAATAATTCACCGGCACAAGGCCTGCTAGGCTCGAAGCCTGAATATCAACACTATTAACCATTCATCTCACATTACTTAGTGGTAAATTCACAAACGTTTCGTATACTTCGTATTTCTTTCACATATCAAACCGAACTTACTTATTCACATTACTTTAAACAAAATAAAGTCAATCCAATAATACATACTAACACATTCGGCCATCATATAGATTTATACTCAAAATTATCAAATATCATCATTTAATATGTTCATAAATAATTCTTTAACATATACTTGCTTAAGGACTTACCTCGACTATCGACGGACAATGTAAACCGGCTATTCGATAACCTTCGTCTTTCCCCGATCCAAATCCGTTTTTCTTTGTTCTTGATCTAAACATATTGAAATTTAGCTCAATCAAGCACATTTCATCTCAATTTAGTACCAAAACACATAAATGGGCAAATTACCATTTTGCCCCTAATGTTTCACATTTTTACAATTTAGTCCTATTTGCATAAAACACAAAATACACAAAATTTCACAAAACCATACAAGGGCCGAATGTTCATAGGGACTATACAAGTCTATTTATTTCATTTATTTTGCATTTTGGTCCCCTCAAAAATTCATTTTTGCAATTTAGCCCAAATACTCAAATTTACCAAAAATCCAAAAACAAAACATATTAATCTAACATATATCTTTCATAATTCATCAACTATCATCATAAAACTCATAAACTCATCAATGGCACATTTCAAAATATTCACCAAAATAAAAAATTCAAGCATGGGTCTTGAAGTATTAGAAGCAACGATCACAAAAAACTAAAAATTATCAAAAATCGAAATCAAACTAACCTTGAATTTAAGCTCACAAGTGCCGAATTTGAAGCTTGAAAACCTATTCTCTTCCTTAATACATTCGGCCTTAATGAACTAAAAGATGATAATGCTTTTCTTTTGTTTCATTTATCATATATTATATTATTTAACTATTTACTTATATAACCTTATTATATAAAATTATATAATATAAAACTTAAGGTTAATCTTGTCATATGCCACCCACTAACTTAAAAATGGGATATTTACCCATTTAATACCTCATATTAAAAAGCCATTATCATTCTAGCACTTTTCACTATAGTATGCAACTTTTACACTTTACGCGATTTAGTCCTTTTTGTTAAATTAAACACTCAAACGATAAAATTTTTATATGAAATTCAAACATCATAAATCACATATAATTAGCACCAAAAATAATATTTAAAAATTTTTTAGACTCGGATTCATGGTCCCGAAACCACCGTTCCGATTAGGGTCAAATTCGGGCTGTTACACCCATGGACTAATTTGCAAAACTGCTAAAGATTTTGAATGATGCCATTGATGAATACTTGTGTGTTTTGATGTTTGATGATAGATTAGGAATATTTGATGTTAGTTAAACAAGTTTTGTTAAGTGATTCTTAGTGAAAATGCAAATTAGGGGCTAAATTGAGAAATGTGAAAAATGTGTAGTTAAAATGTGAAATAAATGAAAATTATGGGCTGTTAGGGGCATTATGGTAATTCAGCTAGCATGGGTTTATTTCGAATTTCACTAATTTGTGATTTTATGTGATAAGGACTAAATTGGAAAAATGTAAAATAAGAGGGGCAAAAATGTAATTTTGCCAAAATGTGTAAATTGTGCTAAATTCAATGAAATGATGATTAAATTAGTAAATTTTGATATTATATAGATTGAGATAAACGAGATTTGGATCTAGAACGGGGGAAAACAAAGTATCGAATTAGTCGACCTAATTCGTCGTTACAGCGAAAAGGTAAGTTCGTATGTTTAATAAGTATTGAATTATATATGTATAAATGCTTAATCGATATAATTGTGGTAAATGCTATATTATTGAAATGAAATGTGAATGCTATTGTACGATACTACGAAAATGATCGACAGAGATTAGATACAGCGAAAGTCCCGGTTGAACTCTAGGAATAGATATGATACAAATGTCATGACATTAGAGTTACTGATATTACGAGTAAGACCATATCTGGGATATGGCATCAATATGAGACTTTGTGTAAGACCATAGTTGGGCTATTGGCATCAATACGTGATTACATGTAAGACCATATCTAAGATATGGCATTGGTACGGTATTGTGTGTATGAGATTCCCGAGTATCCTTTAGTATTCCAAATGGTTCAACGGGATATATTGATGAAACATGGTTACAAGTGATGGTACGACTCAGTCAAGGTATTTGTGACAGGAATCGACAAGTAAGTGTTAAAAGTGAATTTCATCTGATGAGTAAGTGGAAAATTATGAAAATTCATATGGTTCAATGAAATATATATAAATGTGATGGCTATTGAATTGAATATAGTTTATTTCTATTTACTTATGCTTATGTAAATGTGAATGAGTTGATAAGAAATATTCAAACCATATAAACATTGAAATGAATAAACCTGTGAAATTCTTGGTTAACTATGTGAACGCATTACATAAAGGTGGAATTATACAAGTTTTATTATAGTATTTATAATGGCTTAAAATGTGTTTATTTGATGAGATGAGTTATTATCATACGAGCTTACTAAGCTTTATAGCTTTCTTTGTGATCTTTTCTATGTTATAGTGATTCGGAGGCTCGCTCGGGTTGGAAGTCATTGGAGATCATATCACTCTATCCAGCTATGGTTTGGTACTTATAAGCTTGTGATATTGGTTATATGGCATGTATAGGTTTTGTGGTCATTTTGATAATTATATTGGTAGTAACTTTTGCCATTTGAATTAGCTTATGAATGCCTATATTTTGGTTTGTATGTATATAGTCATGTGAGTTGGCTATATTAATGATTTTGGTGATGTATAAGTGTGCAAATGACCTTTGTTTTGAGTTTGGCAATTGTCCTATAAATGCTAATTGTGATGGATAGATTTTAAAATAGTATTTGGAGTATGAAAGAGCCCATGTTTGATGAATAATATGTTGGTGATATTAGGTAAATTAATGCATGTTTAAATGTGTTCATATTGATGAATTGAGATTGTGAATATTGGTATGTTTTGGAAGACATGTTGGGAAATAGTATGTATTGTATTTGTTGGTATTGAAATGGTATGAAATATGTTTGATTGAGGTTGTTTGAAATGCTTATAAGTGTTATGTTTTAGTGACATTGAAATCGGTATAGGTGTGCGTGAGTTTGGTGGCAAATTGGCTAGGTAAATATCCTATTTTTGTCCACACGGGCAGAGACATGGGCGTGTGTCTCAGCTGTGTGTTACACATGGTCAAATTACATGGCCATGTGTCTCCTGGTGTGGAAATTAAAATGAAGTCAGAATGCTCCACACAGTCTCACACACGGGCATGTGACCGACCGTGTGGTACAAGTCAGTATACCCCTTAATTGGCACACTGTTTAGCACACGGGCGTGTGACTTAGCCATGCTGCATAAGCCAGTATACCCTCCAATCTTGGCACGGCCTAGCACACGGCCTGGCACACTAGCGTGTGTTGCCACTTCGAATGGCACACAGGCTAGACACATGGGCGTGTGGTTGGCCGTGTGACCTAAGTCAGTATGTACCCCATGTTTTCACACAGCCAATGACACGACCGTGTCTAGTGGCCGTGTGAGACACACGGCGTAGCCACATGGGTGTGTGTCCTCTGTTTTGAGGAAAGTTTTCAAAGTTTAGAGAAAGTTTTATAAGTTATCAGTTTAGCCCCTAACCACTCTTAAAGCATGTTTAAGGCCTCGTAGGCTATTATAAGGGACAAATTGATTGAGATTGAATGATGATTGTATGAATTGATTGAATGCATGAGAAAAATACAGTTATATGTGTTACAAGTCCGGTAATGCTCTATAACCCTATTCCAGCGTTGAATACGAGTGAGAGGTGTTACAACACGGGCATGTGTCCCCTGAAATTTGAAAAATTTTCTAAGTGGCTCTAAAATTTCTTGAACCACTTCTAAAGCATGTTTAGAGCCTCATAGGCTAGTATTAGGGACAATGTGATTGAGTTTGAATGATGATTGCTTGAAATTTGAAAATGCATGTGAAATTATTGTTTAGTTGTTTTATAAGTCCAGTAATGCTTCAAAACCCTATTTCAGCGTTGAATATGGGTGAAGGGTGTTACAAGAACAATCATCAATTGTGTCAGGAAATCGCATAGACTTAAAAACATTAAATGTTACCTTATCGTCCCGAACACGCATAGTAAGCTCGCCCTTTTGCACATCGATAAAAGTTCTTCCAGTTGCTAGGAAAGGCCTTCTTAGGATGATTGGACCTGTAACACCCCTAACCCGTGTCCGTCGCCGGATTTGGGTTGTGGAGCATTACCAATTAAATTTACAAGCATTTTTTTTTCAAATATAAGTAAAAGTCATATTACAATTATATATGTGTATTATTCATTTCAACATACATTATGACGATTCATTATACACATGCTTCTCAACAATTCCCAAAACAATTTATCAAATGCCGAACTAATAAATATATTTATATTTACTTATCCAAATCTAGGATACATCAAGTTTCATGCAAATGTCTACCCACCTATTTAACCATGCAAAGTTTTAAAAGTTCTTTAAAAAATTTCAACTCGTGACTCATACTACATTCCTATACACCCATCTATAATATTCGAATTTACACCACCTCCAAATTATAACCCAAATGCTATTTATACTAAACTTGAAAATATACTTATATCTCATAGACATATCATGACCCAACAATCAAAAATATAATTACTCAATCCGTTATAACCACATATTCAAATACTAAGCATAATACCTTGAAAAATATATACACCTTCATTAAGAAAGAGCATGGCCGTATATAAATGAAACCATGGTATCATAATTTGGCCATTTTCTCATGGCACAAATGTACATTCCCATCATAGGAAAACAATTCAAAAGTGATACAGCCTATACATGCCATAATTCTCAAAAGTCTCGTATTTAAAGAGATACCATGGTCGATGATTGTGTGATGAGCTTATGAAATGATCCCAAGTACGAGCCAAGTATCCAAAATTAGATCAACAATGCAAAACAACCGAGAAACAAGTAAGCTTTTACTGCTTAGTAAGATTTAAGCAAATCATTCATACATCTAGGTTAATAAACTATTCGCATTCATTATGACTTCACCGAATTACCCAATTTCCACACTAAGTTTCAAGGCAATATATATATATATATATACATACATATACATACATACATACTTATACTCATCTCTATATACCACCGTTTTATCCAGTATAGTGAAAATATAATTCTTCTACTTATTGAAGCTTATACTCACATTCCAAGTTATCAAATTTTCAAGGTGATAAGCATAGTACATACCTCAAGTTTGCTTAACCCTTTTTGTTTAACCATTAACGCATAACTACTGATGTTACACCCGTACCTTTTTGTCACGTACCACTCACATAGAGCCATTACTTTGCTTTTCTTGTAACGTATCGCTCACTAAGAGTCGTTACTAACATTCTTCGTAACGTATATCTCCTAAGAGCCATTACTTACATCCCCCGTAACGTATCGCTCACTAAGAGCCGTTACTAACATTCCTCATAACGTATCGCTCACTAAGAGCCGTTACTAACATTCCTCATAACATATCATTCACAAGTAATTTAAATATCACTTCACTGCGTCACATGTAGTTACTTACAGTAGAATATAATTTAAAAGTTCTCTATCCCAAACTATATCACATTCGGCCATCATGTTTATCAAGCATCCAAAACATCCAATTGAGATAAATCAAATTCAAACTTAATATTCCCACACTCGATTTCATAATTAACAATTTCATGATTTTTTTTTTTTTTCAATTCGGTTTAAACTAATAATAATAACATTTCATTCGGCCATCAATTAATCCATCTTCATAACTCTTTCAAACATTACATATATATATATATATATATATATATATATATAACATATTTATCTTCCAATAGAAGAAGTTGCATTGTAATGTAAGATTCAATTCAATTCGGCTTCTTAAATCATACCTCGGATAGATTAGATATAACTTCTCGATCACTCATTCAACCTAGCTTTTCCTTTATCCACCCCTTTTTCCTTAGAAACTTGATCTAACCAAATATAAATTTGAACTCATTCAATACAATTCCATTCGATTTAGCCATAAACAAATAAAAAACAAATTATCCATTCGTCCTTGATATTTCACACCTTAAACAATTTATACAAAAATTGTTACTCATTCAAAACATGTCCATGACTTCACATATAAGCTCATACATACATGTATACTTTATGATTTAACACCCATGTCTATGTATATTATACTCGACTTAAACATTATCAAGCCACCAACAATTTCCTTTGAATATATCATATCTCAATTTAGTATATCTTATATCTAAAAGTATCACTATCTTAAAAATACACATTTCATACAATTGACTTTAAACCTTCAAGAAACCACCTAAAATCGATCAACTTATACAAATTCCATTGTTATCTTTGACAATGGGAATATTAATACACTTACCACCATTTTACTTAGGCATATAATATAGTATAAAATTCAATCAACCCAATTGTTTAAATGCAAAACATATAAAATTTGAGTTAATCCCTTAAGGACCGAATTTTCCTTAGCTTCCTACAAGTCTATACTATTCTCTTATTTAGCATTTTACAGCCTCCCTTTTGAGTTTTCACGATCTAAGTCCTCTTACTCTATTCATTTAAAATTTCTATCCAATACATAATAACCTCATACACATGCATACCATTTCACCATCAAACTCAACAAGGTAAGATTATCCATCCATGGCCGATTCTTTATCATGCTTTATACACTAAAATTTTTTCATAGGCTTGATAGTATGTAAGATAACTAACTCAAAGATGTATAAATTACAAGAAATCAAACTCAATTTCTAACCTCAAAGAAGCATGTAATGACCGAAAACGAAGAGCCAAATTTTCCCCTTTTTTCCTTTGTTAAATTCGGAAAAATGAAGAACAAAAGAAGAAAGATGAATTTTTTTATCATCTTTTTGTGTTTTACTTATTTTAATCATATAAAAATATATTAACATCACCCCACTTACTACATCAATAATAAAAAATTATAAAGCCATCATTATGTCGTCCACACACTTCATTTTAGGACAATTTACCATGCAATTACCTATATGCAAGAGAACAATTTAATTAAGCCCTCCCAATCTCACAATAGTTATCTTTCATGTTTATTCCATTTTAATCCTTCACTTAAAAAAATTCATTAAAACACCCGAATTAACCTACTATATTATAACATATGCTTAATCACAGAACATTGATATCAAAAATAATAAATAAAACATTTCAGAAATTCGGATTCGTGGTCCCGAAACCACCGTTCCGATTCGGGTCGAAATTGGGCTGCTACAAGTCCTCCCCCTTAAGAAATTTTCGTGCCTGAAAAACTTACCCGTGAATAAATGCGGGTAGCGCTCTTTCATTGATTCCTCGGTTTCCCAAGTTTCTTCCTCAACACCGTGCTTACGCCACATAACTTTAACTAATGAGATTTTCTTATTTCTCAATTCTTTTTCTTCACGAGCTAGGATGTGAATCGGTTCTTCTTCATAAGTCATATCGGGCTTCATTTCCACTTCAGATGGACTACTCACATGAGAAGGGTCGGATCTATATCGTCGGAGCATTGACACGTGAAAAACATAATGAATCTTGTTTAACTCATTCGGCAACTTTAATCTGTATGCAATCGGCCCGATACGCTTAATAACTTCGTATGGCCCGATAAACCTCGGACTCAGTTTTCCCTTACGACCATATCTAAGTATCTTTTTCCACGGTGGCACCTTCAAGAATACTCGATCACCCACCTGAAATTATATATCTTTTTGTTTCAGATCCGCGTACGACTTTTGACAATCTGATGCGGCTTTCATACTTTCTCGATTTATTTTAACATTCTGCTCCGTCTCCCTGATTAAATCAACCCCGAGTATCTTGTCTTCACTTAGTTCGGTCCAATATAGAGGTGTACGACATTTACGATCGTACAAAGCTTCATAGGGTGCCATTTTGATACTTGATTGAAAACTGTTATTATACGCGAATTTAATCAAAGGTAAGTATCGTTCCCATGTACCCTCAAACTCATGGACGCAACATCTCAACATATCCTCGAGTATTTGAATAACACGCTCGGATTGACCATCCGACTGAGGGTGAAAAGCAGTACTAAAATGCAACTTAGTACCTAAAGCATCCTGCAGTTTCTTCCAAAATCACGATGTAAACCTCGGGTCCCTATCCGAAACAATAGAAATAGGTACTCCGTGTAGCCGAACTATCTGCGATAGGTACAACTCAGCTAATTTATCGAGTGAGAAATCCGTACACCGGAATGAAATGTGCCGATTTTGTCAATCTATCAACAATAACCCAAATTGAATCTTTCTTGCCCGGCGTCAAAGGCAAACCCAATACGAAATCTACAGTGACCCAGTCCCACTTCCACTCAGGTATCATAATCGATTGAAGAAGTCCCGATGATACTTGATGCTCAGCTTTCACTTGCTGACATACTAAACACTTTGATACATAATCTGAGATGTCTCGTTTCATACCTTGCCACCAGTAATGCTGTTTCAAGTCGTTATACATCTTTGTGCTACCCAGATGAATCGACAATCTACTTCTATGAGCTTCATCACAAATCATTCGAATCAAATTAGTGTTCTTCGGTACACACATTTGATTCTTAAACCGTAAACATCCTTTAGCATCTACCTGAAAATCTGAATCCGTACCCAAACCACAATAACTCCTTTTTGTTTTTAAAACATCATCAATCTCCTGAGCTTCTCGGATCTGTTGCACAAACAATGGTCTCGTCTTTAATTCTGCAATGATCGCACCATCATCATTCATAGTTAGATTCGCATTCATTGTGCGAAGAGCAAATAACGACTTTCGGCTAAGTGCATCAGCAACTACATTAACCTTTCCCGGGTGGTAGTCAATCACGAGCTCGTAATCTTTCAATAATTTCAACCATCGCCGCTATCTCAAATTCGGTTCCCTTTGAGTCATTAAGTATTTTAGACTCTTATGATCCGAATAGACGTGGAATTTCTCACCAAAGAGATAGTGACGCCAAATCTTCAAAGCAAATACTATAGCGGCCAACTCGAGGTCGTGCGTCGGGTAATTCCTTTCGTGCGGTTTCAACTGTCTCGAGGCATAAGCTACAACCTCACCCTCCTGTATCAAAACACAACCGAGTCCGTTTAAAGATGCCTCACTAAAAATAACAAACTCTTTACCCGACTCTGGCTGAACGAGCATCGGAGCTTCCGTTAACAAGGTCTTCAGTTGATCAAAACTCTTCTGACACCTTTCTGACCATTCGAATTTAACATCTTTCTGTAATAGTTTTGTCATTGGTGATGCTATCATAGAAAACCCTTTCACGAAGCGTTTATAATATCCGGCAAGTCCCAGAAAACTACGAACCTCAGAAACATTCCTTGGAGACTTCTAATCAAGTATAGCCGAAATTTTACTCGGGTCAACCCGAATGCCCGATGCAGAAATAACGTGCCCAAAAAAGCTAACTTCATTCAACAAAAACTCACATTTGCTGAATTTAGCGTATAATTGTTTTTCACGCAAAATCTGTAGCACTAATCTCAGATGCTCAGCATGCTCGATTTCGTCACGGGAATAGATCAGTATATCATCGATAAATACAACTACAAACCGATCTAAATATGGTCTGAAGACTCATTCATCAAATCCATGAAAACCACAGGGACATTAGTGAGCCCAAACGGCATCACCAAAAACTCGTAATGACCGTATCTCGTTCAAAAAGCAGTCTTTGGTACATCCGTTTCCCTAACTCACAGCTGATAATATCCCGACCTCAAATCAATTTTCGAGAACACTGAGGCTCCTTTGAGTTGATCGAATAAATCGTCAATACGTGGCAACGGATATTTATTATTTATCGTCACCTTATTGAGTTGTCGATAGTCAATACACATTCTGAAGGTTCCGTCTTTCTTCTTTACAAATAATACAGGCGCACCCTAGGGAGAGAAACTCGGTCTGGCGAAGCCTTTATCCGTCAATTCTTGCAACTGAGCTTTCAATTCTTTCAACTCAGTCGGTGCCATTCTGTACGGTACTATCGATATTGGGGTGGTTCCTGGCACTAGCTCGATCCCAAACTCTACTTCACGAATAGGTGGTAATCTCGGCAATTCCTCTGGAAACACGTCCAAATACTCACAAGCAACTGGCACAGATTTAATTTTCTTTTTTGATACTTTGCTATCAATCACATACGCAAGATAAGCTGCACAACCCTTTCTCAAATACTGCCCAGCCAACATTGACGATATCACAATCGGTAACCCACTTAAATCCGCAGATTCAATCCGAAGTACCTCATTATTTTGACACCTCAAATCAATGGTCTTTCGTCTGTAATTTACTACTGCATCGTGTACGGTTAACCAATCCATACCAAGGATGATATCGAACTCATCAAATGGTAACAGCATCAAATCAGCCGGAAAATACAAGTCTCGAATCATTAAGGGGCAGTTCTTGTACACTTTATCAACTAATACCCACTGACCCAGAGGGTTTGAAACTCGAATCACAAACTCAGTAGACTCAACAGGTAGAGTCTTACTGGATATTAATGTTTTGCACACATAAGAATGGGTTGAACCGGGATCAATCAAAGCAGTTACATTAGAATCAAAGAGGGTGAAAATACCAGTAATGACATCCGGGGATGAGGCCTCCTCTCTAGCACGAATGACGTACGCCCTAGCCGGTACACGAGTATCTGATCGAACAACTGCATCTGAAGTCTCTCTCTGTGTACCACTCCTACCTCCCCCATAATGAGACGATCTGCCTGTAGCTGAAGTGCTGTTAGGTCTCGCACTCTGAGCAGTACCTTTTCCAGTAGTCTCCGGGCATCCCGAATGAAATGGTCTTGTGAGCCACACTTGTAACAAGTGCGAGCAATGGATTTACCCCAACACTCCCTGAAATGCCGTCTGCCACACTGCTGACACTCAGGTTTACTCGATCTCTCATTATCCACACTAGCAACTTACGTAGTCCGAGAACTCACTGGTGGTCGTTCTCTTATAGAAATCCTGATGTTGGGCTTGGACCGGCTACCATCATTCTTGAACTTCTTGGTTATTTTCTGTCAATGTTTACTCGCTGGTCTCTTCCGGAACTCTCTGGATTCTAACTCAACTTTTCATTTTTCTTTCCCCAGTTCTTCCGCTTTACAAGCTCTTTCAACTAACACGACGAACTCATTAATTTCAAGAATGCCAACCAGAAGCTTTATATCTTCATTTAATCCGTCTTCAAATCTCCGGCACATAACAACCTTTGACGAAACACACTCGCGAGCGTAACGACTGAGTTGCACAAACTTGCACTCGTATTCAGATACAGTCATACGACCCTGTTTGAGCTTGAGAAATTCCTTAAGCTTAGAGTCAATAAAGCGCTGGCTTATATACTTCTTACAGAATTCTGTCTAAAAGAAGTCCCAAGTAACCCTTTCTTTAGGGACAACCGACACGAGCATATTCCACCAGTAATAGGCTGAATCCCGTAATAATGATATGGCACAATTCATGTAACACCCCAAACCAGGTCTATGCGTTTAGACAAAGTTTGGTTTGTCACACCAGTCAAACATTGATTTATTCTTGAGTGATTAGAGTAAAATAGTGCTACAAAACCTCTTGAAAATAGAGTTTAATAAAAATTTAGTACGAGGATTTGAAATTGATGATTTAAGAAATTACTTGTTTAAAACCTATCATTTAGAAAAATATTTATCAAAACCTTAAAGTAATTGTAAAAGAATTTGGAAGAAATTTTTAACAAATAATTTAGTTATTCAAAATGTTATGAAACAATATTTTTAAGAAAACCATATAAATTTAACATAAGCCCATAATAAGAGTCTTAAAACAAAATTAAATCCATCCACACAATAAAATCCATAAAAACATATTTAGAGGCCTTATTACATCAAACCCATAATAGTAATTAAAATAAGTAATTTAAATAAAGTTCATAGTTTATAAACCCATGCTCGTAGTATGGCCTCTACCAAGTCATCCCCGGCCCAAGTCCACATCAATTTCCATTACCTGAAAAAAGTTGATAAAATAGGGTGAGTTACTAAGAACTCAGTGTGCAACTCACTTACCACCATTATTGGGCCAGATCATCAATATATCGAGCTGGGCTTCAGCCCAATTGCAGATTTCAACAATATAGAATAAAGTAAAATAAAATAATTAAAATGCATGTAAAATGAATTTCCCAACCAAGCCTAGTATCCATCCGCTACAATTCGCAAATGCAAATACAATTCGCAAATGCGAGTCATGCTCTTCTTCATTCCTTGAATATACCAAAATGTCATCTATGAATACTACCGCAAACCGGTCTAAAAATGGTTGAAAGACCCGGTTCATCATATCCATAAATGCAGCTGGTGCATTGGTCAACCCAAACGGCATCACCAAAAACTCATAATGTCTGTAATGGGTTCGGAACGCCGTCTTGTGAATATCCGCTTCTTTCACCTTAAGCTGGTGATAACCCGACCTCAAATCAATTTTGGAGAAAATAGAAGCTCCCTTCAATTGATCAAACAGGTCATCAATTCTCGGCAGAGGGTACTTATTCTTGATCGTCAATTTATTCAATTGCCTATAGTCAATACACATACGCATCGACCCATCTTTCTTCTTAACTAACAAAACCGGTGCTCCCCACGGAGACACACTCGGTCGAATAAAACCCCGATCTAGCAATTCTTGAATTTGAGCTTTAAGCTCCGACAACTCCTTCGGTGCCATTCTATAAGGAGCAATGGACACTGGAGCCGTTCCGGGTAAAAGCTCAATCCCAAATTCCACTTCCCGATCTGGAGGTACACCGGGAAGTTCTTTGGGAAATACATCCGAAAATTCCTTCACTGTTATCACATCCTCCACTGATAACTCTTTGGCATCTAAAGCACTAATAAATGCTAAAAATGCTCCATACCCTTTTCGCACCAACTTTTCTGCCTTTAACGTAGAAATCACATTTGCCAAGTAATTCCTCCACTCGCCTATCATAACTATCTCCTTGTCCTCCACTGTTCTTATTGTCATCCGCTTTTCAGCACAGTCCAATTGCGCCCGGTGCTTAACCAACCAATCCATGCCTAGTATGATATCGAATTCGCCAAAAGGCAATTCCATCAAATTCGCCAGGAATATTTCTCCTTGAATTTCTAAGGGCACGTCTCTAAACAGTTTATTAACCAACATCGACTGTCCCAAAGGAATAATTACCTTCATCTCATCATCGGAAGTTTCGGATTCTAAATTCAAGTTGCCAGATATGGTGCTAGCAACATACGAATGGGTAGAACCAATATCTATCAAGGCAATAACAGGTACATCAGAGATGAAAAACGTACCAGTTATCACATCAGGTGCGTTGCCATCCTCGCGGCATCTGACTGCATATACCAATCCTGGCTGTCTTGCATCCGTGTTGCCTCTAGGACCATTGCCTTGTCCCGCTGCACCTTGACCATGTCCAGCCCCATTACCACCAGGACCCGGTCCACGACCTCTCGGTGGTTGCTGAGCTCCTCTTGCCGGCTGTGCATCAGCATTACGAACTTCTTGAGTTGTATCCAAACGTCAAGGGCAATTCCTATATTGATGATCCGTTGATCCACATTTATAGCAAGCACCCGATTTCCTCCAGCATTCTCCAGAATGCCTTTTCCCACATTCAGCACAATCTCGACTCTGATTAACAGCTACAGGTGTTCTACCTTGAGCTGGCTCCTCATTCCGAGGCCTCTTCATAAACCTTTTTGAAGAACCCAAATACTTTATATCTCTCTTGCTTCGAACTTGCTCCCGATTCTGACGTTCCGAGTTCTTAGCCTCTTCGGCTATCTTGGCCTTCTCCACAAGCGTGGCAAAAATTCTAACTTGTTGTGGGGCTATCAGAACCCGCAACTCATCTTTCAAGCCATCCTCAAAGCGTACACAATGCTCATGATCCGTTGCCACTATAGTTCGAGCATAGCGACTCAAGTGTAAGAACTCAGCCTCATACACTGCCACCGTCTTATTCCCTTGAACCAGATTCAAGAATTCCTTCCTTCGGGCATCCACATAACTTGTTCCCACATATTTCCCTTGAAAGGAAACTTTGAAGAATTCCCAATTAACTAATGCAGCATCAGTGCCTTCTCGGACAGTAAGCCACCATTGGTATGCTTCGTCCCTTAACAAAGATACCGCTCCTCTTAGTTTTTGTTCTACAGTGCACTCAAGATCGTCCATAATTCGCTCCACTGCCTCCAGCCAATATTCAGCAACACTGGGAGCTACACCAGAGGCACCTCTGAAAACCTCAACACCACTTGATTTCAATCGTTCCGATATTGACCCACGAGCTGTTGGCCCAGTTCTAGCTCCAGCGACCCTTTCAAGGACTCGCAGCATTGCTCGTGTCACAGCATTATCTTCATCCATATGATCATGTGATCCCGTCTCACTCTCGAGTGACGCAGGTGCATCCATTTCTGGCATATGACCCGGCGCTTCAGTTGCGCCCCTAACACCTCGTCCTCTACCACGGCCACGTCTACCGCGTCCACGACCATGTCCTCTAGTGCTCATAATGACTAATTCGATTTAATCTGATTAAGAGTTTTATGAATCAGAATACTATTTCAGTTGTTTATTAACAATGTTTTATGATATAAAAAGATAGAGTTGTTTTCGCAACCATATCCTATTGTCTCAATCTCTACAGTTTTCAACACCTAAAACTAGAAGTTCTAGAGTGTTTCTTATGATCATATCATAATAATAATAAACAATCAGTATACAGATACTTACTTGACTTGGCGCGGGATGCTCATGGTGCCATACTACCTTTAAATCAAAAAGTCTAGAAACTTAAATTATTTTTCAAACAAATTTCATTGTTGAACCCAAACCACAGCCGATTTTTGAAACTGGGCTCTGATACCATTAAATGTAACACCCCAAACCAGGTCTATGCGTTTAGACAAAGTTTGGTTTGTCATACCAGTCAAACATTGATTTATTCTAGAGTGATTAGAGTAAAATAGTGCTACAAAACCTATTGAAAATAACGAGGATTTGAAATTGATGATTTAAGAAATTACTTGTTTAAAACCTATCATTTAGAAAAATATTTGTCAAAACCTTAAAGTAATTGTAAAAGAATTTGGAAGAAATTTTTGACAAATAATTTAGTTATTCAAAATGTTATGAAACAATATTTTTAAGAAAACCATATAAATTTAACATAAGCCCATAATAAGAGTCTTAGAACAAAATTAAATCCATCCACACAATAAAATCCATAAAAACATAATTAGAGGCCTTATTACATCAAACCCATAATAGTAATTAAAATAAGTAATTTAAATAAAGTTCATAGTTTATAAACCCATGCTCGTAGTATGGCCTCCACCAAGTCATCCCCGGCCCAAGTCCACATCAATTTCCATTACCTGAAAACGTTGATAAAATAGGGTGAGTTACTAAGAACTCAGTGTGCAACTCACTTACCACCATTATTGGGCCAGATCATCAAGATATCGAGCTGGGCTTGAGCCCAATTGCAGATTTCAACAATATAGAATAAAGTAAAATAAAATAATTAAAATGCATGTAAAATGAATTTCCCAACCAAGCCTAGTATCCATCCGCTACACACCCCCGTACCAACCAACACACCTGTGGGGATCAAGTCAACCCACCCCACCAAACACACCAATCATAGGCTTTAAACCTTTAAATAATATTGTAGTGCACTACCGAACTAGATTGTGACATTGTCACCGAACTAGAGGCATTAAGCCAAATTTTATGGCAGAGCCACCGAACTAGAGGCATTAAGCCAAAATTTGTGGCAGAGCCACCGAACTAGATTTTTGGCAACAGGCCATTCTTCTCTTCATCAAATACCTCGCCCCATGCAATCATGTATGCATAACAATAATATAGCCATTTAATAATTTATTAAAAAAAATGGGCCTATAATTAAGCATTTCATTTGGGCCCATAAAACAAATTAGTACTTAGCCCAATTATAAAATTTAGCGAACTTTGGCCCATATATCAAACTAGAATATTTTTAGCCCATATATCGAACTAGAGGGTTTTTGGCCCATAAATCGAACTAGAGGGTTTTTGGCCCATTTAGCGATCTAGCAGTCATTTCGGCCCAATTTGTAAATCTAGCAATCTTTTGGCCTAATTTATCCATTTAGCAGGTTTACGGCCCAATTTAGAAATCTACAGTTTTTCGGCCCAAATTATCGATCTAGCAATATTTATCGAAATTTTTTTTCCAACTTTAATCGTTTTCATGCATTTATTCAAAAGTATGAATTACTACGTATTTTCCCGTTTTTGCTATTTTTATGATTTTATCACAGTACTTACGATTTGGTATCTAACCCGAAAAATGTGTGAAGTTACACACCTGGTTATAGTGAGAACTAGACTTTCCCGCTCGTCGATACCTAAACATATCACGATAATTAAAACACTATATTTATTAACAAGATCGATCTTAGAAATAATGGTATAAATTTTTACCCTCCGAATTTCGAACTACTTCTACTTGCAGTTTCTCCTCGACCGATGGTTCGCTAACCGATGAAAATCCACGAACAAACAGAGGTTTGGGAGTACGAACAACTTCAAACAATTGATTCTCCCCGGATGAACGTCCGCAACCCGGTGGAAAATCCCGGATTCTCGAAATAGCCCTTTGCTTATACTTAGGGGGAATAACGGAACCTCCCCTCTTTCGAAAACTAAACACCGCTCTCTTCTTCCCTATTTTGATTGTCTTCAATGACAAAAGATCATTAACCATTCTAATATTATACCAAAACAATATGACCAAAAGTTTTTAGGAGTAAGATTTCCTTACCACAATAATCCTTGTTCCAAAATACGTGAGTCGACCAAAACGTCCCCTTAACACCTTAAATCAATTCCAACGTTCACGAACACTTGAGTTCTGATCTTCCGTTATCGTACTTAAAATATAACGAATGAAAACATTAATAGAATGAACTATTAACTAATCGTAACTTAAAAGAATTCTTACCTATTGTCCACGATCGAAAAGAAAGGATTGAGAATGATGTTTGTGATTAGAGAAAGATTCGACTATGGGGCATACTAACATTCGGCAATGATAGAAACAATGGAGAAAGAAAAGAAAAAGAAAGAAATAAAAGATGAGAGAAATATATGGTGATGAGGATTCGGTTTGCAAAGAGAAGAAAAGAGAAAGAAAGAAAAAGATGTGCTTTGGAGCAAGCACATTTGGCAATGGAAAAGAAAGAAAAAGAATGGTCTTTTTGGTATTAGTAATTTCGGCACTATGAGAAAAGGCACACAAAGAATACTAAGGTGATAGACAAAAGTGACCAAATGGTCAAAAAATTTAAGGCTTACCAATGCTCAATTTCGGCCAAGGGAGAAAGGTAGAGAAAGAGTTTCAAAACTATGCACAAAATGCTAAGAATGACCAAAACTAATCCTAGCCAACTACTAGCATTTTCGGCCAACCTCCCCCTAGCCACTATGCCGTCCAAATTCATTGGTCAAATGACCATGAATTTGTTTCCAAAACTTTTCCTTGATATATGCCTTATGTCCCCATATATTTCCAAATGTTCTTGATTCCATACCATATGCTAACACTTACCTTATTCCTTTTATTTACTAACCAAAAATAACAAGGTCAACACTTACCATATATATACTTGGCCGACACTTGCTATACATGTGCAGAAAAATAAAAACAAAAATTTATCTTGATGCTAAACAAGGGATTCGAACCTCTCCCCTTATGCTACAACTCATGCGCCAACACCACCTTACCATATACTCATCTTATGCTACACTTTGACACTTTAATTAACTTATGTGTCAATGCCACTTGCTCCACTTCATTAAATTCTCAAAACTAAAAATTATTCCTTACCCAAATTATGCTATACACTTATTCAAAACTACACTAAACACGAATAAGAAGTAAGAAAATTTTTCCTTCATAGTCTAAACACCAAATCATGCAATATATCAATACTCGGATTTTAGGGTGTTACACTTCAAGCACTCATTGGGTGTGCAGGACGGTTCGTCGAATACACGAATAGTATTTTCAAGCCAAAATTTAGCTCTCTCTGCATCACCGTCATCCTCTGCTCTAAATTCCTGAGCCCCGTGCTTCCTAATGCGACCAATCGGAGGTTTAATTACTCTTTCAGGGTTGGTAACAGGAAGTACCACCGGTACTACATGGGGTACATTAGGATTTTAAAATGGTTGAACAGCCAAATTGGTTTGTATGTAATGACTGAACCAGTCGTTCATCATACTATAGAAGGCATTTCTAGCCCCCTTATTAGGATTGCTCGTAGCCGGTCGAGGTTCCTCTGGCACAGTCCCTTGCGTGGGAACGGTCGCTACACTCTCGACATCATCAGCTACGGCTCGCTCAGAATTAGGATCCTTTACTATAAGAAAGAAACAAACACGTTTCACCATCAGAAGTCATCACACTATCACAATATAACTATGGCATGTATGGCTAGACTCACACGCGCTACGTTAGTCCGAGAATCGACTAAACCGTAGCTCTAATACCAATAAAATGTAACACCCTTAACCCATGTCCGTCGCCGGATTTGGGTTGTAGAGCATTACCAATTAAATTTTAATTCACAACAAGCATTTTTTTTTTGAAATATAAGTAAAAGTCATATTACAATTATATATGTGTATTATTCATTTCAACATCCAATATGAGGATTCATTATACACATGCTTCTCAACAATTCCCACAACAATTTATCAAATGCCGAACTAATAATTATATATATATATATATTTACTTATCCCAATCTAGGATACATCAAGTTTCATGCAAATGTCTACCCACCTATTTAACCATGCAAAATTTTAAAAGTTCTTTAAAAAAAATTACAACTCGTGACTCAAACTACATTCACATACACCCATCTATAATATTCAAATTTACACCACCTCCAAATTATAACCCAAATGCTATTTATACTAAACCTGAAAATATACTTATATCTCATAGACATATCATGACCCAACAATCAAAAATATAATTACTCAATCCGTTATAACCACATATTCAAATACTAAGCATAATACCTTGAAAAATATATACACCTTCATTAAGAAAGACCATGGCCGAATATAAATGAAACCATGGTATCATAATTTGGCCATTTTCTCATAGCACAAATACACATTCCCATCATAGGAAAACAATTCAAAAGTGATACAGCCTATACATGCCATAATTCTCAAAAGTCTTGTATTTAAAGAGATACCAAGGTCGATGATTGTGTGATGAGCTTTCGAAATGATCCCAAGTACGAGCCAAGTATCCAAAATTAGATCTACAATGCAAAACAACCAAGAAACAAGTAAGCTTTTACTGCTTAGTAAGATTTAAGCAACTCATTCATACATCTAAGTTAATAAACTATTCGCATTCATTATGACTTCACCGAATTACCCAATTTCCACACTAAGTTTCAAGGCAATATATATATACATAGACATACTTATACTCATCTCTATATACCACCGTTGTATCCAGTATAGTGAAAATATAATTCTTCTACTTATTGAAGCTTATACTCACATTCCAAGTTATCAAATTTTCAAGGTGATAAGCATAGTACATACCTCAAGTTTGCTTGACCCTTTTTGTTTAACCATTAACGCATAACTACTGATGTTACACCTGTACCTTTTTGTAACGTACCGCTCACATAGAGCCATTACTTTGCTTTTCTTGTAACGTATCGCTCACTAAGAGTCGTTACTAACATTCTTCGTAACGTATCGCTCACTAAGAGCCGTTACTTACATCCCTCGTAACGTATTGCTCACTAAGAGCCGTTACTAACATTCCTCATAACGTATCGCTCACTAAGAGCTGTTACTAACATTCCTCATAACATATCATTCACAAGTAATTTAAATATCACTTCACTGCGTCACATGTAGTTACTTACAGTAGAATATAATTTAAAAGTTCTCTATCCCAAACTATATCACATTCGGCCATCATGTTTATCAAGCATCCAAAACATCCAATTGAGATAAATCAAATTCAAACTTAATATTCCCACACTCGATTTCATAATTAACAATTTCATGATTTTTTTTTTTTTTTTTGCAATTCGGTTTAAACTCATAATAATAACGTTTCATTCGGCCATCAATTAATCCATCTTCATAACTCTTTCAAACATTACATATATATATATAACATATTTATCTTCTAATAGAAGAAGTTGCATTGTAATGTAAGATTCAATTCAATTCGGTTTCTTAAATCTTACCTTGGATAGATTAGATATAACTTCTCGATCACTCATTCAACCTAGCTTTTCCTTTATCCACCCCTTTTTCCTTAGAAACTTGATCTAACCAAATATAAATTTGAACTCATTCAATACAATTCCATTCGATTTAGCCATAAACAGATAAAAGACAAATTATCCATTCGTCCTTGATATTTCACACCTTAAACAATTTATACAAAAATTGTTACTCATTCAAAACATGTCCATGACTTCACATATAAGCTCATACATACATGTATACTTTATGATTTAACACCCACGTCTATGTATATTATACTCGGCTTAAACATTATCAAGCCACAACCAATTTCCTTTGAATATATCATATCTCAATTTAATATATCTTATATCTAAAAGGATCACTATCTTAAAAATACAGATTTCATACAATTGATTTTAAACCTTCAAGAAACCACCTATAATCGGTCAACTTATACAAATTCCATTGTTACCTTCGACAATGGGAATATTAATACACTTACCACCATTTTACTTAGGCATATAATATAGTAGAAAATTCAATCAACCCAATTGTTTAAATGCAAAACATATCAAATTTGAGTTAATCCCTTAAGGACCGAATTTTCCTTAGCTTCCTACATGTAACACCCCAAACCCGGTCAACACACCACGACCGAATCTGGCATGTCATAGAGGAAAACGTTTTGAAGAAAATCGAGTTACCGATTAAATTTTAGTGAAAACTCTTTGTTGTTCTATGTTTGTAGAAATCAGGTGCATGACTAGTTAAAAAACCGAGAGTTTACTTTAAAATCCCGGAAATAAAACTTTAAAACTTAGTTGTCGATCCATAGGTTAGAAAACCTTTATGTAATTTTAAAAGAAACCCAAATGATTAATTTGAAAACCATTTCTATTTAAGTGTGGAAAGTTTAAATTTGGAAACCATTTAAGTTGTCGAAAACATTTGAGTTGTCATTTATTATCAAGTGATTTGTATTACCCGATGGTAAAGTTTTGAAAACCTTTGCGTTTTGTAGTTTAGAAAATGTTGCGTACATATTATAAAATTAATCAAGTAATTTACTTAACCATGTTCGAAGTCAAATCCAAAGCATATGAATAATTCAAAACATAATTTAAAAGGCCTTATTACAAATCCAAATAAAAATGAAAACCGAATTTAAATAAAATAAAGTACCCAAACCAAAGTCCTTGTGAAACCGAATTTATTTAATGCATGGCCACCTCGAGTCCACCCGGCTCCTTATCCGCGATCTATGAATCACCTGAAAAGATAAGGGAGAAGGTGAGTCACCAAGACTCAGTGCATAATCCCCCTCCCGGCTAATGCCATATACTTACACAAATCATAACCAAGCAATATATGTAATGCACCCAAACCTAGCCATCTGTAACTCCGTTTCAACCCCGTGTGGTACCAAACCACTGGTGGTGCCAAACCACTGGTGACCCAAAGTCACGATATCCAATAATAGTGTGGTGCCAAACCACTGGTGACCCAAAGTCACGAATAATCCAATTGTGGGGCCAACCCACGTTGTGATACCGAATCACTGGCGACAATCCCAAAATATCAAATGTGGGGCCAACCCACTGTGGTGCTAAGCCACTGAGACGGGTCGCTATGAGGTGCCAAACCTCTGGTGACCCAAAGTCACAAAATATCAATGATCCAAGTGTGGGGCCAACCCACGTGTGATACCAAATCACTGGCAACGATCCCGATATGTCAACTGTGGGGCCAACCCACTGTGGTTCTAAGCCACTGGGACGAGTCGCTATGAGGTGCCAAACCTCTGGTGTCCCAAAGACACGAAATAATCTATGGTACCAAACCACTGGAGGTGCCAAACCTTTGGTGTCCCAAAGACACGGATATCAAATCCTCCCCCTCCTCTC
Source organism: Gossypium australe (assembly GCA_005393395.2). NCBI lineage: Eukaryota > Viridiplantae > Streptophyta > Magnoliopsida > Malvales > Malvaceae > Gossypium > Gossypium australe. The sequence continues at coordinate 22,326,761 of CM016618.1, forward strand.
ATATTACCCATAACCGTGCAAATATTATGCAAATCATGCCATCATGCTCAAATATGAACATACAGTAAGTATATCATAGATCATGGTATTAAACAACATATAGCAACATCATATTGAAACGGACTTACCCGAATCCTTGCTCATACCCAATAGGTAACATGTCAAGATCTACACAGTTTCCGGCTTTTAACACATTCAGATTATTAACAAATTTACTTAGTTATAAAGTGTGTAAGTTACACACTTGTTACTAACGCAAACGTTGAATCCCGAAAATCCGATCTACCGTACTAGATCTCCTTGTCCTACATTCAGCCAACACTAAGGTTAACATCATAGGCATTCGGCTATACCAATAAATCTTAGTCTTAAAAGCCTTCGGCTTTACAACAACTTAAGGAATGAAGAAACTAACATAGATATCCTTACCACTTGACTTACCAACTTCGATTGCTAGAGAATAGAGGTTTAAATCGACTGCTTCCAAAACCCAAAGAACCTAGGAGAAATCGGTTCCTAAAGATGATTAGCCACGCATCAACAAATGCCGGATTTAGGCTTTTGTTTAAACATGCCGACAAAGAAAAAGAGAGAGAGTAAGAATGAAGTTTCGGCCAAGAATACTTACCCTTCTACAAAACCGAATAGAGAAGAACCAAAAGATGATCCACTCTTGGTTGATATTTGGCCAAAACAAAACTAAAAGAAAGAGAGTGATTTCGGCAAAATGGTTGATTGAAACTACAAATAGAATTCGACTAGAGTGGAAAAGAGGAAGAAAATAAAAGTAAAATGGAAGAGAGGGAATTTGGAAAAAGGGAGTAAAGAGAATTTCGGCACAAAAGTTTGAGAGAAGAAAAGAAAAAGATGAAAGGGAAGAGATGGTTACTTTCGGCTTTGAGCAAAGAAAAATAGAAAAGACAAAGAGAGAGAGATATATGGGAGAGTAGTAGGTTCGACCAAAAACTTTGAGAAGGAGAAAGGAAATGAAATGAAATAAAATTCAAGAACTTAGAGGAACATTCGGCTAGGTACCAAAAAATACAAAAAAGAAAAACGCACAAAAACGCCCAACACTACCTTATGCACAATCGGCTTCTCCCCCATCCAACAACATGACCAAAATGATCACCAAAGGTATCCCTTTGCCGGCCACAATCATTCCCATAACAAATCCCACCTTTTTCCTCCTTATTTCCTCCTAATCACATTCAAAAAAATTAAGCCAACCCCCCTAGTCCACTATACTGTCTACATTCATGGTCAAATGGCCATAGAAAAATTTCCAAAACAACACTCCATACTTCAAGCCTTTTGTCCCCTTATCTTACCAAAACTCCTTGATTCCATACCTTAAATAAGCACTTGCCTTTTTCCTAAGTCTACTATCCATAAATGAAAAGTCCATCTTTACCATAAGTAAAATTTTACCAACACATGCCATACAAAAGCAAAAATAAAAGTATCATTATTGCCATCCATGAGATTCGAACCTAATCCCCCCTTACACTACTTGTGGCCTCACCTTCAAGGCTCTAAGTGGTGCCTCCTTGCCACTTTACCAAGCCAATTCTTGTGCTAAAATTCCCCACGAATTACTCTTAACCCCTAGCTCCTTCAACTCCCTTTAACTAAAGCTTAAAAATAAAAATTTTCCTACAGCTCGAGCCTACCCTTGGCTTATTCCTAAGCCCTAGAACATCTCTCTTAACAACACAACAATCCGAACTCATGCAAAACAATACAGTCACAAATAACCCCTAATTCAGGATATTATAATTCTACCCTCCTTAAAGAAATTTCGTCCTCGAAATTTCCAACTAACTAACAGTCGTGCATCCTCACTCACCATACTACGCTCTTGCTGCGCACTCTGATCTTAATAAAACTAACATACTTTCTATGAACAGTCTCAAAGTTCACACTCAAAGTTCTAGATACTTCACTAGCAATACAGGAATGAGTTGACCCTATATTTAACAAGGCAATAAAGGGTATTCCGGAAATAAGGAACGTACCCGTTATCACATCTGGCACATCTTCCTCCTCACGACGCCTGACTACATAAACTAACCCTGGCTGTCTCGCATCTACACCCTCAGCACCTCTGTCTGACGCTCCACGACCTCGGCCAGAACCATTACCTCCTCTACTGTTACCACGACCCCTCTGCGGTGGCGGTCCCTCATTTCTAATCTGAGCACGACCCTGACCCTCAGACTGATTCCTGGCTAGCTTACATGGACAGTCCCTCACACGATAATCCAACGAGCCACATTCAAAGCATCCTTTGCCAACGGTCCAACATTCGTCCCAATGAGATTTTCCATATTGATTACACTGTGCTGGTCCCTGATTAACAGCAACAAGCCTCCCCGATTGATTCGGCCCACCATGCCTAGCCCTCTTCTGAGAATCTTCGGCCGACCCAGATGATCCAAAACTTCTCTTATGTCTATTCCTATCATGATTCTGCCTCACAGATTCCTTTATCCCTTCGGCTATTTTAGCCTTTTCTACCAGAACAGCAAATTCATGCTCCTGCTGTGGAGCAATCAACAATCTCAGCTCATCCCTCAGTCCGTCCTCGAACCTGACACATTGCTCGTGTTCCGTAGCTACGATACCTCTAGCATACCGGTTTAATCTTAAAAATTCTGCTCCGTACTCCGATACAGACTTACTCCCCTGAACCAGCCTCAGAAATGCCTTCCGCTGCGCATCAATGTAGCTAGACCCAACATATTTCTTCTGATACGCTGCCTTAAAATAGTCCCAAGTGAGATCCTCCGCTGCAGCACTATCCCGCACCGTGAGCCACCACTGGTATGACTCATCCCGAAGAAGTGACACTATCCCTTTCAGCTTTTCCTCAGCATTCAGATACAAGTAATTCATGATTCGCTTCGTCGCCTCTAACCAATACTCAGTCGTACTGGGAGCTACACCAGAAACACCTCGAAATACTTCAGCTCCATTGGCTCGAAGTCGCTCAGGTACAGATTTTCGAGCTCCCGCGCCTCCACCTACTCCAGCTACCCTCTCAAGAACTCGCAGCATCGCCTGAGACACTGCGTCATCACCCATCTGATCTTGGAACTCACCACCTACAGCTGGTGGTGGTGCTGGTATCTCATTTTTCGACCCCTGACCAGACCTCACTGGCTCAGACACAGCCATCCTACCCCGACCGCATCCACGCGTAATTCGACCCCGACCTCGAGTGCTCATATCTAAAGTCTCGACTTAACTGATTTAAAAGTTTTATGCATTAGTCATTATTCCACTTTCTTTAAAGCACAGTTTTATGAAAAGTTTTAATAAGAGGTTGTTTCGCGAGTACATCCAACCTATAGTTTTGGGTCTCTAGAGTAGTTTCTACTACTATCCAGTCATGCCATCATCATCATAATCATATCATCACAAGCAACAGTTTGAGATACTTACCTGGGCGGATCGGTGCCGGAGACTCGGTGCCATGCTTTTCAAATCATATAATTTCAAACAAAATGTTTTAAGACCATATTTTAAAACATTTTGTACCTCGGGCCCACAGTCGAGCCTTTGAACTTGGCTCTGATACCACAATTGTAACACCCCAAACCCGGTCAACACACCACAACCGAATCTGGCATGTCACAGAGGAAAACGTTTTGAAGAAAATCGAGTTACCGATTAAATTTTAGTGAAAACTCTTTGTTGTTCTATGTTTGTAGATATCAGGTGCATGACTAGTTAAAAAAACGGATAGTTTACTTTGAAATCCCGGAAATAAAACTTTAAAACTTAGTTGTCGATCCATAGGTTAGAAAACCTTTATGTAATTTTAAAAGAAACTCAAATGATTATTTGAAAACCATTTCTATTTAAGTGTGGAAAGTTTAAATTTAGAAACCATTTAAGTTGTCGAAAACATTTGAGTTGTCATTTATTATCAAGTGATTTGTATTACCCGATGGTAAAGTTTTGAAAACCTTTGCGTTTTGTAGTTTAGAAAACGTTGCGTACATATTATAAAATTAATCAAGTAATTTACTTAACCATGTTCGAAGTCAAATCCAAAGCATATGAATAATTCAAAACATATTTTAAAAGGCCTTATTACAAATCCAAATAAAAATGAAAACCGAATTTAAATAAAATAAAGTACCCAAACCAAAGTCCTTGTGAAACCGAATTTATTTAATGCATGGCCACCTCGAGTCCACCCGGTTCCTTATCCGCGATCTATGAATCACCTGAAAAGATAAGGGAGAAGGTGAGTCACCAAGACTCAGTGCATAATCCCCCTCCCGGTTAATGCCACATACTTACACAAATCATAACCAAGCAATATATGTAATGCACCCAAACCTAGCCATCCGTACCTTCGTTTCTACCCTGTGTGGCACCAAACCACTGGTGGTGCCAAACCACTGGTGACCCAAAGTCACGATATCCTATAATAGTGTGGTGCCAAACCACTGGTGACCCAAAGTCACGAATAATCCAATTGTGGGGCCAACCCACGTTGTGATACTAAATCACTGGCGACAATCCCAAAATATCAAATGTGGGGCCAACCCACTGTGGTGCTAAGCCACTGGGACGAGTCGCTATGGGGTGCCAAACCTCTGGTGACCCAAAGTCACAAAATATCAATGATCCAAGTGTAGGGCCAACCCACGTGTGATACCAAATCACTGGCGACGATCCCGATATGTCAACTGTGGGGCCAACCCGCTGTGGTTCTAAGCCACTGGGACGAGTCGCTATGAGGTGCCAAACCTCTGGTGTCCCAAAGAAACGAAATAATCTGTGGTACCAAACCACTGGAGGTGCCAAACCTCTGGTGTCCCAAAGACACGGATATCAAATCTTCCCCCTCCTCTCATATCACCCATAATCGTGCAAATATTATGCAAATCATGCCATCATGCTCAAATATGAACATACAGTAAGTATATCATAGATCATGGTATTAAACAACATATAGGAAAATCATATCGAAACGGACTTACCCGAATCCTTGCTCGTACCCAATAGGTAACATATCAAGATCTACACAGTTTTCGGCTTTTAACACATTCAGATTATTAACAAATTTACTTAGTTATAAAGTGTGTAAGTTACACACCTATTACTAACGCAAATGTTGAATCCCGAAAATCGGATCTACAGCACTAGATCTCCTTGTCCTACATTCGGCCAACACTAAGGTTAACATCATAGGCCATTCGGCTATACCAATAAATCTTAGTCTTAAAAGCCTTTGGCTTTACAACAACTTAAGGAATGAAGAAACTAACATAGATATCCTTACCACTTGACTTACCAACTTCGATTGCTAGAGAATAGAGGTTTAAATCGACTGCTTCCAAAACCCAAAGAACCTAGGAGAAATCGGTTCCTAAAGATGATTAGCCACGCATCAACAAATGCCGGATTTAGGCTTTTGTTTAAACATGCCGACAAAGAAAAAGAGAGAGAGTAAGAATGAAGTTTTGGCCAAGAATACTTACCCTTCTACAAAACCGAATAGAGAAGAACCAAAAGATGATCCACTCTTGGTTGATATTTGGCCAAAACAAAACTAAAAGAAAGAGAGTGATTTCGGCAAAATGGTTGATTGAAACTACAAATAGAATTCGACTAGAGTGGAAAAGAGGAAGAAAATAAAAGTAAAATGGAAGAGAGGGAATTTGGAAAAAGGGAGTAAAGAGAATTTCGGCACAAAAGTTTGAGAGAAGAAAAGAAAAAGATGAAAGGGAAGAGATGGTTACTTTCGGCTTTGAGCAAAGAAAAATAGAAAAGACAAAGAGAGAGAGATATATGGGAGAGTAGTAGGTTCGACCAAAAACTTTGAGAAGGAGAAATGAAATGAAATGAAATAAAATTCAAGAACTTAGAGGAACATTCAGCTAGGTACCAAAAAATACAAAAAAGAAAAACGCACAAAAACGCCCAACACTACCTTATGCACAATCGGCTTCTCCCCCATCCAACAACATGACCAAAATGATCACCAAAGGTATCCCTTGGCCAGCCACAATCATTCCCATAACAAACCCCACTGTTTTCCTCCTTATTTCCTCCTAATCACATTCAAAAAAATTAAGCCAACCCCCCTAGTCCACTATACCGTCTACATTCATGGTCAAATGGCCATAGAAAAATTTCCAAAACAACACTCCATACTTCAAGCCTTTTGTCCCCTTATCTTACCAAAACTCCTTGATTCCATACCTTAAATAAGCACTTGCCTTTTTCCTAAGTCTACTATCCATAAATGAAAAGTCCATCTTTACCATAAGTAAAATTTTACCAACACATGCCATACAAAAGCAAAAATAAAAGTATCCTTATTGCCATCCATGGGATTCGAACCTAAGCTCCCCTCACACTACTTGTGGCGTCACCTTCAAGGCTCTAAGTGGTGCCTCCTTGCCACTTTACCAAGCCAATTCTTGTGCTAAAATTCCCCATGAATTACTCTTAACCCCTAGCTCCTTCAACTCCCTTTAACTAAAGCTTAAAAATAAAAATTTTCCTACAGCTCGAGCCTACCCTTGGCTTATTCCTAAGCCCTAGAACATCTCTCTTAACAACACAACAATCCGAACTCATGCAAAACAATACAATCACAAATAACCCCTAATTCAGGATATTACACTACAAGTCTATACTATTCTCTTATTTAGCATTTTACACCCTCCCTTTTGAGTTTTCACGATCTAAGTCCTCTTACTTTATTCATTTAAAATTTCTATCCAATACATAATAACCTCATACATATGCATACCATTTCACCATCAAACTCAACAAGGCAAGATTATCCATCCATGGCCGATTCTTTATCATGCTTTATACACTAAATTTTTTTCATGGGCTTGATAGTATGTAAGATAACTAACTCAAAGATGTATAAATTACAAGAAATCAAACTCAATTTCTAACCTCAAAGAAGCATGTAATGACCAAAAATGAAGAGCCAAAATTTTCCCCTTTTTCCCTTGTTAAATTCGGCAAAATGAAGAACAAAAGAAGAAAGATGAATTTTTTTATCATCTTTTTGTGTTTTACTTATTTTAATCATATAAAGATATATTACATCAAATAATAAAAAATTATAAAGCCATCATTATGCCGTCCACACACTTCATTTTAGGACAATTTACCATGCAAGTACCTATATGCAAGAGAACAATTTAATTAAGCCCTCCCAATCTCACAATAGTTATCTTTCATGTTTATACCATTTTAATCCTTCACTTAAAAAAAATTCATTAAAACACCCGAATTAGCCTACTATATTATAACATATGCTTAATCACACAACACTGATATCAAAAATAATAAATAAAACATTTCAGAAATTCAGATTCGTGGTCCCGAAACCACCGTTCTGATCCAGGTCGAAATTGGGCTGTTATAGGACCTCTTTATTTTCTTAAAAGTCTAGAATTAAAAAGTCAGCGGGAAAAATAAATTTATCTACACGTACCAATACATCCTCGATTTTTCCTTCTGGATGTGCTAAGGATCAATCTGCTAATTGAAGTGCAACCGTAGTAGGTCTAACTTTCCCTATCCCCAACTTTCTAAATATTGACATGAGCATCAAGTTGATACTCGCACCCAAATCACATAATGCCTTACCACAATATGTTGCTCCAATGTTGCAAGGTATGGTAAAACGTCTAGGATCCTTCAACTTCGGTGGTAGTTTGTCTTGAAGATATGCACTGCATTCCTACGTCAGGGCTACCGTCTCATATTGATAATTAGTATATGTCTTATTTAAAATTTGTATAAATGCCAAGATAAAAAGATGTTTGCATGAAATGTGACAATGCATGATGTGTACAATGTGAGACAGTGGTGTAGCGTCCTGTTACTCAAGCTCGATGACCGGGCCAGGTATAGGGTGTTACATAATTGGTCCTAATTTGACCTCAAGTTTGCAAAAGAGCTTTTGTAAGCTCGTATAAAACATAAAGATGATTATATATTGTATCATATGCATGTTTTACTTGTATTTAAATGTTTAATGGTATAATTTGAATATAATTGATTGTAGTTGTTTCAGCAACGAATGTAACATCTTATAGCTTGGACCAGATGATCGGGTCGGGTTTGGGGTGTTAGGAAAAAAGTACCAAGTTCGTTTACAGTTACCAAGTTTAGATACCAATTAGGTCCAAAAAAAGTTGATGTGTCATGTAGGTATAAGTTATCAAGTTCAGGTACCTCCGTATATATTAATACAACTAAAGAATAAAAGGGAGAAAGAAGCTTATATGATAAAACAAACATATATAATTTTCATATAATATATAAATATTTTTATATAAATATTATTAATTAGATTTAATAATATATAAAATTTCATTAATATTTTCAAATATTAGTTTTTTGAAAATAATTTAGACTTAAACAATAAATTTAAAAATATCATTTTATTCTAAGAATTTTTTTTTTGAAATATTGATTGGGTTTTTTTACTAATAAAAGAAACTAAACAATATTCAAAAAGTCTAAAAACATAAAATGACTGGAGCCTAACTATTAAAGGCCCGAAACAGTTTGAAATCAACAGAACTAAACAAAAGAAAAATATCTAGATATTTCGAATACCAAAAGCCAAATTTGAAATTTAAAAATTAAAATAAAAAACCACAGACACACCACCCAATCAAAACATGCTAAAATCTGCCAATCTTCTCTTTCTTCACAATTTCTCCTTGAAAAGTGGATTTCATTTCTGAAAAGCCTCCCCCCATTCTAGATCCTTCATTTTCTTTACTTTTCCTTTCTGAAAACTGCGTCCGGAGATCCTCCTTCAGTCCGGTTCGCGCAGCGCCTCCCTTAGTCTCTGGTGCTCGTCCTGCTCCGATTCTACTCCTCCCCGATAAGTCCCTTCTTTCCTCCTTAGTGCTTTCGTTGCAATATCATGGCCGAGGGTGTCTGCTGTTCTTGAAACATGCTAGAAAATGAACTTCGTTGAACTGTATGCCATCGTTTTAATATCCAAAATATAGGCTCCTATCATAGATCTGTCTCGATCTCTATTCTTACACTTTTTTATTACTGTTAAGGAGTCCCCCTCGGTGGTAATCTTCGGCCATGTGCACTCCACTCCGATCTTCACAGCTTCCCTGCATGCAAGTGCTTCAGCAGCAAAAACCGACTGAACCCCTTTAGGGATTTTTGACCACGAGAACAAGACGGACCCTTCATTATCCCTTACCACGATTCCCGAGGCCGAAATGTTGTTACGTCCATCAAAAGCTCCATCAAAGTTAATCTTCACTGATTCTTGAGGTGGGTGATTCCAGTTCTATAGTTGTTCTATTTTGCTAGATTTTTTGCCTTCCAGCCCATCAATTTCTGCAAGATAGGTTTTTATAAAATTTTTATTTCTGTTCCAGTGCTAACCTTCTTGTTATGTACTCTCGAGTTTCGATCCCCCCAAATGGCCCAAAGAGCACAGCAAAAAATCTGACAATTGTGCGCGTTGAACTGTTCAAAAGCCCAGATAAGCCACTGTTCAAAATTTCTATCATCATTAGTTAGCACATTTTGAAACAACAATATTGACCATATTTCCACTATAACAGGGCACTCTCGAAAGAGGTTATCTATTGTTTCAACTCTTTCCCCACACCACGGGCAACTCGGATCAGCGACTAGCTTCTTATGTTGCAGATTAACTCTTGTGGGCAGGAAGTTCCAAGTGATCTTCCAAATTGTAATTTTTATTTTTGTCGGTAGATTTAGGAGCCATAGTTTCTTGTAAAGTTTCCTGTAGCTGGTTTGTAAAGCGTAAGCTCTAGGGTTATCATCAGTATTTTGTAATAGTTTATAAGCACTACGTACCGAAAACTCTCCCGAGCTTCACCACCCCATGCCAAAAAATCCTCGTGTGGGCTGCTTGCCAACAAAATTTGAAGGATTCGAGCTGCATCTTCCTCAGCAAAGGTATATTTAACTAACTCCTCTTTCCATTTTCGTGCATTACTATCAATCAGCATATTAACATAATTATCACGCATCAACTCAACCTGTGATGATAATCTGAAATTAAGAGCATCTGGAATCCATGCATCATGATTAATGGAAATAGTATTGCCTGTACCCACACGCCAAACTAAACCCTTCCTCAAAACATCTATTGCAGCCCAAATACTCTTCCAAGTGCAAGAACTCGAATTTCCCAATCTGGAATTTAAAAATTGATCATTTGGAAAATATTTAGCTTTTAGGACTTTCGCTACTAAAGAATCTGCATTATTCATAATTCTCCAGCCCTGTTTCGCTAATAGGGAAATATTGAACTTTGCCATATTTCTAAATCCCAAACCCCCATCCTCCTTAGATCTGCACATGAATTGCCATTGACACCAGTGTAACCCTCTTTTATCCTTCCCGTGCTGCCACCAGTACTTCACAAAAATGCTTTCCAACTCCCCACATAAAGACTTTGGTAGAAGAAAGCATGTCATAGCATAAGTTGGAATAGCTTGAAGAACTGACTTGATGAAGACCTCTTTACCTCCTTGTGATAAATACCATGAACTCCATTAACGAATCCTTTGATTGATCTTATCTTTCAAGTTCTGAAAAGACTCTTTCTTCCTTTTTCCCACCACATTAGGGAGTCCTAGATATTTCTCAATATTAGTAGAACATCTCATCCCCAAAACGTCCAATATTTCCTGTTCAACCACTTCCAAAGTGTTAGAACTGAAGAAAATAGTCGACTTATTAAAATTCACACATTGGCCCGAACATTGCTCATATTGTTTCAATGTAAATTTTTAAAAAAGACGCCCGTTCTTTAGTGGCTTCCCCAAACAAAAGGCAATCATCTGCAAATAAAAGATGAGAAATTTCTGGTCCCCTTCTACTTGCCTTGACTCCTCTAATAGTCCCTGCTCCCACTGCCTGCCTAATTAGAGCTGAAAGACCTTCACTACAAATCAGAAAAAGATAAGGACTAAGCGGGTCACCTTGTCGTAATGCTCGAGTAGGATAGAACTGTCTGCCCCTAGTTCCATTTATATTCACTGTATAATAGACTGTTGAGATGCACTTCATAACTAAATTTACCCAACTCTCAGCAAAACCCATTTTCAGCATCACGTTTTTCAAATAGTTCCATTCCATTCTATCATAAGCTTTACTCATGTCAAGCTTAATCGCCATGAACCCTTTCTTTCCTAAACACTTCTGTCGCAATGTGTGAAGAATCTCATACGCAATTAGCACATTATCTAAGATTAATCTTCTTGGAACAAAAGCACCCTGAGCACTATCAATGCACTGTCCAATGAATTCCTACAGTCTGTTTGCTATTGTTTTTGCCACTAATTTATACAAAATTGTGCAAAGGCTAATGGGTCTGAAATTAACAAGACTTGTAGGATTTGGGGTTTTTGGAATTAGCACAATATCTGTTCTATTTACAGAATCGAAATCCTTCCCCCCATTCAACACTCCAAGACAAAACTCCTCAACATCTTTCCCCATAATATGCCAATATTTTTGGAAAAATAAAGCTGGAAAACTATCATAGCCTGGTGCTTTGGTTGGGCCCATCCCTTTGATATGAACCGGCTCGAGATGAGTCGAAACGTATGCGGGTTGCCCAATCGTCTACGAGGAGGAATCAAGCCTTTGGAAAATAATCAGAAAATGTAAATGAGTTTGCGGAAGCTTAAGTGAATAAAATAGGAGATGGTTCGGTTTGGTGGAACAAAATAAAAATAAAATAGATAAAAGGATAATTTAATGGAGATGGATAAAAGAACTTAAACAAGAATCGATTTAACACTAAAGAGTGTCACCCTAGGTTCTATAATGTTTAAAGTGGATAAATGGAATCGATGATGGAAATGGAAATACGAACTTAACTTAAGAAAGATTCAACACTATATAACAGTGTCACCCCGTTTCTTATATCGTTAAGGTGGAAAGATGAAGATAGGTTGATGAACGCCACACCAAAAGGGAATTTGGTGATAAGTTCAAACAAGTCGAAGATGCCACCAGCAAGCTTGATAAGTCTAACGAAACTTGTAAGAAAAATGAATAGGAGATAAACTTAATCAAATGAACATAGGTTCATAAAATTTCATTCAAAATCTGGATTCTAGTCCCCTACAAATGACAAAGGTCCACCTATTTATAGGACAAGTGTAATATCCTAGATTTAGGGGTTATGCATTTAGTGCATAATTCAAGTGTTAGTAGGCTTAGTGTATGATTGGATGTGTTTTATGGGTTTTGAGAACCCTAGGATGTAGGGGAATGCCTTAAGAAATTATTGGATTTTAGGTTCTTAAAGGGGAGCTAAGGGTGTAAGGCCTTAAAGGATTAAGTGGTGAAGGTTATGACACGAAGATGGGCTTGGTAAAGTGGCTGCAAGGCGCCACTTAGGGCCTTGGTGAATGACGCCTCAAGCAAGGGAAAAATGGCTCAGGTTCGAGTCGTGTGGGCAGCGTGGAGTGTGCTTTTATTTTTGCAGGTTGGCGTCAAGAGAGAAGGGGAGTGTTGGACGGCATAGGGGCTTTGAAAAGATGAAGATAAGCTTGTTTTTCTTTTTAAATTTCGTCTAAAGAGTAGGATAATTGTTGTTTTATTTTATTTGTTTCAAATGGATAGATAAGAGATAATATAGGAGATTAATAAGGGATTTGATAAGGAGCTGATATAGTGGCCGAATGTGGGTATCTTTGGTTGGCAAAATTTCGGCCATGAAGAGGGGTTAAGTGCCGAAATTATTTGTTCTTCTTTAAGTGTTATTTGCGATTTAGTTCGCGTGGACGGTATTAATTGCCAAATTGGTGTGTAGCGGCTGGAGGGTGATTTAGTAATCCCCTGGTGTGTGGTGGCTGGGTACGGGGGTGTGTAGAGGATGGACCCTAGGCTGGGTTGAGTGTATTTTGCATAAACTTATTATCTGATATGAGTATTAATGTGGAAATGGGCCAAGCCCAATATGTGGACTCATGTGGATAAATTGCCTTATTATATGATATGTGATGTGGATATGGGCCAAGCCCAATAAATGAAATGATGTGAATTATTATATGGCATTACAATATATGGCATTATGTGGATAACTTGCATTATTATATGATATAGTTTGGTTGTGGGCTAAGCCCATGTGGGTGGAATTCAGTGGACTAATTACACACTGAGTCTGTTTGACTCACCCAAATTTTTACCAACATCGCAGGTGATACGTGATGCTTGGACCGGGTTGGAGTGGATACAAAGGTGGCCATGCAGAAGCTATTTTTATGCCATGCAGAGGATATTTTAATTGTTTTACGCATTTATTATTTCAAGTATTTTTGAATAATTATTTGCTGTAATAAGGGCCACTTAAAGTATTTGAAGTTTGTTATTATGTTTTAATTGGATTGACGATTAAATTGTTATTTGAAAATGTTTTTATTTTCGGCAACTTATATCTCAAAAATATATATATATATGTTTTAAATCCGGATATTTTGTAACAATCAAATTCTTACTTAGAATTTTAAATGTACCATGGTTTACGAACGACAACGAATTTTATGTTTTTACCTATAAGTGAGATCGGTTTTCAAACGTTTTCCGCAGTGGCATTCTAAATTCGGCCGTGGTGTCTGGGCCGGGTTTGGGGTGTTACAGTTTGGTATCAGAGCCCGGTTCAAAACTTGGCTTTGAGGGTTTTGTGCCCAAAAACATTTTTTTAAGATAGGCTTTTCAAAAATATGGATTTTCATGAAATTTTTCTAGTTATTCTAGCATGGTACCTGTATTTCCGACCCAAAGTCCACCAGGTAAGTGCCTCTGACTACTGAGGTGATTTAGTATATGTGAACTATATAGGCATTACGGGAACGTAGATTAGTAGATTAGGGCTATTGGACCCTAGGACTAGTCTACTCCTACACAAGATACATAAGACTTAAGGACAATCAAACAAACCTGTGACTAAGTCGCCGAGTTAGGGTGTGGCAACAGTTGTGCGCATGTCTAGGAGTGGATTCGGTAAGAGCTTGGTATTTAAGCAGTCCTAGTGACTCACCTCCTCTTTACTCGAATCCTACCTGGTGCGTAGTGACGGTTCACCCTAATCAAGAGGACTTATTCACGGGCTAAACCTGATAATTAAAACCCGAAAGGGATTAGCCACACAGTTTTCTAAAAACCCTAGTTTTAAAATCATCAAATTACCCTTTTTGATTATTAAAAACCTAATTTGTAAAATTTTTTTGAAATATTTCCGATTTACAAAAATTACCCAAATACCCATGTGTTGTAAATTACTGAAATACCCTTAGTTTTTAAAATTTCCAAAATACCCTCGACTTTTGTTAAATTATTCTTACTTTACAAAAATACCAATAACACTCATTTTACAAAATATCAAGATACCCTGATTCGGGAAAATTTACTAAAATGCCCCTGACTTCCAAATTACCAAAAAAAACCCCGATTTCAGAAATTCCTGCAATACCCTTGATTTGGAAAAACTTTCAAAATACCCTCGAGTTTTGGAAATCCTAGAATACTTTTGATTTGTAAAGATTATTTTCGAATTGACCCCGATTTATTACCAAAATACCCCTGTAGGACAAATGACAAAATTACCCCTAGGTTGGGAATGGACAAGGATGCCCATAATGGTGTGTTGAATGTTGTGAATGCATGAATGTGACTCTCTGAATTAGAATAGTGAACTTGAGATGAAACTTTGATTGATCGAGAGGACCACTATTAAACTTCTTTCATAAAACTGCTCGCGAATAAACAGTGGAACAAAAGTACTAATGCATAAAACTTTTTAATCAGATTAAATCGTGACGTTAGCTATGAGTTCTAGTAGACGTGGTAGAGGTAGAATGACAGTATCAGAACCGGTAGGGTCTGGCCATGGGTCAGAAAATAATGTGCCGCCGGCAGTGGGCACGGAGGATCAAGATCAGACTGGAGGAGATGACGCAGTATCGTTGGCTATGCTGCGAGTGCTAGAGCGAGTGGCAGGAGCTAATGTGGGCAATGGAGCTAGGAAATCAGTGCCTGAGAGACTTAGGTCAAACAGAGCCGAGGTTTTTAGAGGAGTGTCTGGAGTAGCTCCGAACGTGGCAGAGTACTGGCTAGAGGCAGTCGAAAGAATCATGGACGATTTGGATTACACGGTGGAGGAAAAACTGAAAGGTGCTGTTTCGCTGCTTCGGGAAGAGGCTTATCGATGGTGGCTCACTGTTAGGCAGGGTACCGCTGCAGATCGAGTGGATTGGGGATATTTCAAGACTAAGTTTGAAGGGACGTATGTTGGAGCTAGTTACCTAGACTCGCAGAGGAAGGCGTTTCTAAACTTGGTACAAGGAAGTAAGTCGGTAGCAGAGTACGAAGCGAAATTTCTACGGTTAAGTCAGTATGCTAAGGGGATCGTGGCTGCTGATTACGAGAGGTGTGTCCGATTCGAAGATGGATTGCGGGATGAGCTGCGAGTGTCGATTGCTCCATAGAGAGAGAGAGACTTTGCTATTCTAGTGGAGAAAGCTCGGATCACTGAGGAAGTTAAGAGGACGGTGAGACAGAATCGAGATAAGGATAGGAACAGAAACAAGAGGAATTTTGGATCGTCGAAATCATCTGGAGATTTTCAGAAAAGGCCAAGGATTGAGAATTCTGTACGTGCACCTGTACCAGTTGCTGAGAATCGGAGTCATTTATGTGCTCAGTGTGGGAGAGCTCATGCGGGAGAGTGCTGGGGAAATAGCAAGGAATGTTTCCAGTGTGCGTCTAAGGCTTATTTGGTTAAGAAGTGTCCTCAATTGATGGATAAGGCTCGGACAGTAGGCCAAGGTTTTGTGCAGCCTGGCAGAAATGGTCAGCAGGTGACAAGGAGTCGTGGTCTGAACCATGGAAGGAATGGTTCTGGCCGAGGTCGTGGAACACCAAGTAGTGGTGCTGAAGGTTCAGATGCGAGACAATCAAGGTTGGTTTAGGCAGTCAGCCGTCGCAAGGAGGAAGATGTGCTAGATGTGATAACGGGTACGTTTCTTATTTTTAGAATGTCCTTTATTGCCCTGTTCGTTGTTAAGTCAGCTCGTTCTTATATTCTTAGTGAAGTGTATGGAACCTTGACTGTGAACTTTGAGATTGTGCATAGGAAATGTGTTAGTAAGATCAGAGTGCGCAGCAGTAGCGTAGTGTGGTGAGTTAGTATGTACGAATGTTCGTTAGTAAGTAATTTCGAGGACGAAATTATTTTAAGGAGGGTAGAACTGTAATATCCTAGATTTAGGGGTTATGCATTTAGTGCATAATTCAAGTGTTAGTAGGCTTAGTGTATGATTGGATGTGTTTTACGGGTTTTGAGAACCCTAGGATGTAGGGGAATGCCTTAAGAAATTATTGGATTTTAGGTTCTTAAAGGGGAGCTAAGGGTGTAAGGCCTTAAAGGATTAAGTGGTGAAGGTTATGACACGAAGATGGGCTTGGTAAAGTGGCTGCAAGGCGCCACTTAGGGCCTTGGTGAATGACGCCTCAAGCAAGGGGAGAAGGGCTCAGGTTCGAGTCGTGTGGGCAGCGTGGAGTGTGCTTTTATTTTTGCAGGTTGGCGTCAAGAGAGAGGGGGAGTGTTGGACGGCATAGGGGCTTTGAAAAGATGAAGATAAGCTTGTTTTTCTTTTTAAATTTCGGCTAAAGAGTAGGATAATTGTTTTTTTATTTTATTTGTTTCAAATGGACAGATGAGAGATAATATAGGAGATTAATAAGGGATTTGATAAGGAGCTAATATAGTGGCCGAATGTGGGTCTCTTTGGTTGGCAAAATTTCGGCCATGAAGAGGGGTTAAGTGCCGAAATTATTTGTTCATATTTAAGTGTTACTTGCTGAAAATTTTAGTCAAAGAAGCTCTCTCTTTTCCTCTCTTTTCTTTGAAGCCAAAACCGAATGTTGAAATAGCCATATGTGCATTTTGTGCATCTTTTCTTCTTCCCATTTCCTTTGCCTAAAGCCGAACCCTATAGACTCTTATTCCCTTTTTCTTCTTCACACATTCTTGAAGCCGAAATCTCTCCACCATTGTTCACCATTGTCGAATCCTCCCAAACCTCTCCTATTCTTCTTTTCTCCAACTCCATACCTATTCTTGAGATAGCCGAATATTCAATCACCTTTTGAAGGGCTTAGCCGAATCTTCTGTGGCCATATTCTCTCATCTCTGTCGCAAGTTTTGGAAGCCGAAACCTCTTCTCTTTTGGTCTTTCCAAGCAAGCGTTAGTAGTAAGCAACGTGAAGTGGTAAGTGCGTTCTCCTTTAGCAATCGGTTTTGCCTCATCTTCTTTGGAGGGCCGAAATCAAGTGATTAGACCTTGGTTTAGGGATGGCCGAATGTTCATAGTGCCATAATCTGGTGTTCTTTTGTGTGTAGTCAGCGTTAGGAAGCCTTGGAGGATTCTTTCGGGATTCATTGTATCAAGGTAGGCAAGTATGGTATTCGGCCAAGGGCCATGTTCATAGATTATTGCTAATAGCCATTTCTTATAATTGTTAAGCAGGGATATCGACAACTTCAGGAGCAAGTAGTGGTTTCCGAGATTTAGATAAACAAGGTAAGTGGTTGCTAATATTCGGCCATAGGCCATATTTTGGTTATTAAATGTTGACCGATTTTGTCTATAATGGTTTAGGGGCAAATCGACAGAAGTAAATAGGAGCCTCCGAGATTCAAGTTTGTTTCGGTAAGGGATATTTAGTAAGATTCGATATTTAGATTATGACTTTGTTGATTAACCGGTTGGTTCTGATTAAGTGTTATACGATGGACGTGGATGACAATCAAGGAGGACAAGGGGTAACTCCTATCCCTAAGTTTAAGAGGAGAGCAGTCTCTGCAGTTCGGGATTGGCCACCGGGGTGTGGGCCAGCGTCAGAGCAGGAAAGTAGGCAGATAGCTGTAGTGTCGCTTAGCGATAGTATCGGGATTGAGGGCGTAACGCTTCAAGTTATCAGGTGTGTAGTTAGCCTACCGTTTTCCGGTATATATGTTATAATTGCATGTGTGGTGTGTGATTAACCCACCGTTTTCTGGGTATATGTTATATCTGTATGTGTTATGTGTATGTGCTAATCAGTGCAGTGACAATTATGAAATGGATACCCTTAAGGGGTATGCTGATAATCAGGTTAGTAGCAATATCTGAATGTGATGTGGTTATTAATGTGAATATGTAACTGAATACCTGGATAACATGTGCATGCATTATTTATCATGGTATTATTATATGTTGCATGTGCATGGGATGGGAATGAATATGAAAGAAGGATCGGGTGTACTTCTAGTACGTGGTTGATATCGGCTATGTGCCATATCGTGGTTTGATGAGTAGCTATGTGCCTCATCGTGGTTTTGATGTTAGCTACGAGCTACATCGTGGATTGGCGCTGACTGAGGTCGCGTTGTGGATTATTTGCGATTTAGTTCGCGTGGACGGTATTAATTGCCAAATTGGTGTGTAGCGGCTGGAGGGTGATTTAGTAATCCCCTGGTGTGTGGTGGCTGGGTACGGGGGTGTGTAGAGGATGGACCCTAGGCTGGGTTGAGTGCATTTTGCATAAACTTATTATCTGATATGAGTATTAATGTGGAAATGGGCCAAGCCTAATATGTGGACTCATGTGGATAAATTGCCTTATTATATGATATGTGATGTGGATATGGGCCAAGCCCAATAAATGAAATCATGTGAATTATTATATGGCATTACAATATATGGCATTATGTGGATAACTTGCATTATTATATGATATAGTTTGGTTGTGGGCTAAGCCCATGTGGGTGGAATTCAGTGGACTAATTACACACTGAGTCTGTTTGACTCACCCAAATTTTTACCAACATCGCAGGTGATACGTGATGCTTGGACCGGGATGGAGTGGATACAAAGGTGGCCATGCAGAAGCTATTTTTATGCCATGCAGAGGATATTTTAATTGTTTTACGCATTTATTATTTCAAGTATTTTTGAATAATTATTTGCTGTAATAAGGGCCACTTAAAGTATTTGAAGTTTGTTATTATGTTTTAATTGGATTGACGATTAAATTGTTATTTGAAAATGTTTTTATTTTCGGCAACTTATATCTCAAAAATATATATATATATGTTTTAAATCCGGATATTTTGTAACAATCAAATTCTTACTTAGAATTTTAAATGTACCATGGTTTACGAACGACAACGAATTTTATGTTTTTACCTATAAGTGAGATCGGTTTTCAAACGTTTTCCGCAGTGGCATTCTAAATTCGGCCGTGGTGTCTGGGCCGGGTTTGGGGTGTTACAGTTTGGTATCAGAGCCCGGTTCAAAACTCGGTTTTGAGGGTTTTGTGCCCAAAAACATTTTTTTAAGATAGGCTTTTCAAAAATATGGATTTTCATGAAATTTTTCTGGTTATTCTAGCATGGTACCTGTATTTCCGACCCAAAGTCCACCAGGTAAGTACCTCTGACTACTGAGGTGATTTAGTATATGTGAACTGTATAGGCATTACGGGAACGTAGATTAGTAGATTAGGGCTATTGGACCCTAAGACTAGTCTACTCCTACACAAGATACATAAGACTTAAGGACAATCAAACAAACCTGTGACTAAGTCGCCGAGTTAGGGTGTGGCAACAGTTGTGCGCATGTCTAGGAGTGGATTCGGTAAGAGCTTGGTATTTAAGCAGTCCTAGTGACTCACCTCCTCTTTACTCGAATCCTACCTGGTGCGTAGTGACGGTTCACCCTAATCAAGAGGACTTATTCACGGGCTAAACCTGATAATTAAAACCCGAAAGGGATTAGCCACACAGTTTTCTAAAAACCCTAGTTTTAAAATCATCAAATTACCCTTTTTGATTATTAAAAACCTAATTTGTAAAATTTTTTTGAAATATTTCCGATTTACAAAAATTACCCAAATACCCATGTGTTGTAAATTACTGAAATACCCTTAGTTTTTAAAATTTCCAAAATACCCTCGACTTTTGTTAAATTATTCTTACTTTACAAAAATACCAATAACACTCATTTTACAAAATATCAAGATACCCTGATTCGGGAAAATTTACTAATATGCCCCTGACTTCCAAATTACCAAAAAAAACCTCGATTTCAGAAATTCCTGCAATACCCTTGATTTGGAAAAACTTTCAAAATACCCTCGAGTTTTGGAAATCCTAGAATACTTTTGATTTGTAAAGATTATTTTCGAATTGACCCCGATTTATTACCAAAATACCCCTGTAGGACAAATGACAAAATTACCCCTAGGTTGGGAATGGACAAGGATGCCCATAATGGTGTGTTGAATGTTGTGAATGCATGAATGTGACTCTCTGAATTAGAATAGTGAACTTGAGATGAAACTTTGATTGATCGAAAGAACCACTATTAAACTTCTTTCATAAAACTGCTCGCGAATAAACAGTGGAACAAAAGTACTAATGCATAAAACTTTTTAATCAGATTAAATCGTGACGTTAGCTATGAGTTCTAGTAGACGTGGTAGAGGTAGAATGACAGTATCAGAACCGGTAGGGTCTGGCCATGGGTCAGAAAATAATGTGCTGCCGGCAGTGGGCACGGAGGATCAAGATCAGACTGGAGGAGATGACGCAGTATCGTTGGCTATGCTGCGAGTGCTAGAGCGAGTGGCAGGAGCTAATGTGGGCAATGGAGCTAGGAAATCAGTGCCTGAGAGACTTAGGTCAAACAGAGCCGAGGTTTTTAGAGGAGTGTCTGGAGTAGCTCCGAACGTGGCAGAGTACTGGCTAGAGGCAGTCGAAAGAATCATGGACGATTTGGATTACACGGTGGAGGAAAAACTGAAAGGTGCTGTTTCGCTGCTTCGGGAAGAGGCTTATCGATGGTGGCTCACTGTTAGGCAGGGTACCCCTGCAGATCGAGTGGATTGGGGATATTTCAAGACTAAGTTTGAAGGGAAGTATGTTAGAGCTAGTTACCTAGACTCGCAGAGGAAGGCGTTTCTAAACTTGGTACAAGGAAGTAAGTCGGTAGCAGAGTACGAAGCGAAATTTCTACGGTTAAGTCAGTATGCTAAGGGGATCGTGGCTGCTGATTACGAGAGGTGTGTCCGATTCGAAGATGGATTGCGGGATGAGCTGCGAGTGTCGATTGCTCCATAGAGAGAGAGAGACTTTGCTATTCTAGTGGAGAAAGCTCGGATCACTGAGGAAGTTAAGAGGACGGTGAGACAGAATCGAGATAAGGATAGGAACAGAAACAAGAGGAATTTTGTATCGTCGAAATCATTTGGAGATTTTCAGAAAAGGCCAAGGATTGAGAATTCTGTACGTGCACCTGTACCAGTTGCTGAGAATCGGAGTCATTTATGTGCTCAGTGTGGGAGAGCTCATGCGGGAGAGTGCTGGGGAAATAGCAAGGAATGTTTCCAGTGTGGATCTAAGGCTCATTTGGTGAAGAAGTGTCCTCAATTGATGGATAAGGCTCGGACAGTAGGCCAAGGTTTTGTGCAGCCTGGCAGAAATGGTCAGCAGGTGACAAGGAGTCGTGGTCTGAACCATGGAAGGAATGGTTCTGGCCGAGGTCGTGGAACACCAAGTAGTGGTGCTGAAGGTTCAGATGCGAGACAATCAAGGTTGGTTTAGGCAGTCAGCCGTCGCAAGGAGGAAGATGTGCTAGATGTGATAACGGGTACGTTTCTTATTTTTAGAATGTCCTTTATTGCCCTGTTCGTTGTTAAGTCAGCTCGTTCTTATATTCTTAGTGAAGTGTATGGAACCTTGACTGTGAACTTTGAGATTGTGCATAGGAAATGTGTTAGTAAGATCAGAGTGCGCAGCAGTAGCGTAGTGTGGTGAGTTAGTATGTACGAATGTTCGTTAGTAAGTAATTTCGAGGACGAAATTATTTTTAAGGAGGGTAGAACTGTAATATCCTAGATTTAGGGGTTATGCATTTAGTGCATAATTCAAGTGTTAGTAGGCTTAGTGTATGATTGGATGTGTTTTACGGGTTTTGAGAACCCTAGGATGTAGGGGAATGCCTTAAGAAATTATTGGATTTTAGGTTCTTAAAGGGGAGCTAAGGGTGTAAGGCCTTAAAGGATTAAGTGGTGAAGGTTATGACACGAAGATGGGCTTGGTAAAGTGGCTGCAAGGCGCCACTTAGGGCCTTGGTGAATGACGCCTCAAGCAAGGGGAGAAGGGCTCAGGTTCGAGTCGTGTGGGCAGCGTGGAGTGTGCTTTTATTTTTGCAGGTTGGCGTCAAGAGAGAGGGGGAGTGTTGGACGGCATAGGGGCTTTGAAAAGATGAAGATAAGCTTGTTTTTCTTTTTAGATTTCGGCTAAAGAGTAGGATAATTGTTTTTTTATTTTATTTGTTTCAAATGGACAGATGAGAGATAATATAGGAGATTAATAAGGGATTTGATAAGGAGCTAATATAGTGGCCGAATATGGGTCTCTTTGGTTGGCAAAATTTCGGCCATGAAGAGGGGTTAAGTGCCGAAATTATTTGTTCATATTTAAGTGTTACTTGCTGAAAATTTTAGTCAAAGAAGCTCTCTCTTTTCCTCTCTTTTCTTTGAAGCCAAAACCGAATGTTGAAATAGCCATATGTGCATTTTGTGCATCTTTTCTTCTTCCCATTTCCTTTGCCTAAAGCCGAACCCTATAGACTCTTATTCCCTTTTTCTTCTTCACACATTCTTGAAGCCGAAATCTCTCCACCATTGTTCACCATTGTCGAATCCTCCCAAACCTCTCCTATTCTTCTTTTCTCCAACTCCATACCTATTCTTGAGATAGCCGAATATTCAATCACCTTTTGAAGGGCTTAGCCGAATCTTCTGTGGCCATATTCTCTCATCTCTGTCGCAAGTTTTGGAAGCCGAAACCTCTTCTCTTTTGGTCTTTCCAAGCAAGCGTTAGTAGTAAGCAATGTGAACTGGTAAGTGCGTTCTCCTTTAGCAATCGGTTTTGCCTCATCTTCTTTGGAGGGCCGAAATCAAGTGATTAGACCTTGGTTTAGGGATGGCCGAATGTTCATAGTGCCATAATCTGGTGTTCTTTTGTGTGTAGTCAGCGTTAGGAAGCCTTGGAGGATTCTTTCGGGATTCATTGTATCAACGTAGGCTAGTATGGTATTCGGCCAAGGGCCATGTTCATAGATTGTTGCTAATAGCCGTTTCTTATAGTTGTTAAGCAGGGATATCGACAACTTCAGGAGCAAGTAGTGGTTTCCGAGATTTAGATAAACAAGGTAAGTGGTTGCTAATATTCGGCCATAGGCCATATTTTGGTTATTAAATGTTGACCGATTTTGTCTATAATGGTTTAGGGGCAAATCGACAGAAGTAAATAGGAGCCTCCGAGATTCAAGTTTGTTTCGGTAAGGGATATTTAGTAAGATTCGATATTTAGATTATGACTTTGTTGATTAACCGGTTGGTTCTGATTAAGTGTTATACGATGGACGTGGATGACAATCAAGGAGGACAAGGGGTAACTCCTATCCCTAAGTTTAAGAGGAGAGCAGTCTCTGCAGTTCGGGATTGGCCACCGGGGTGTGGGCCAGCGTCAGAGCAGGAAAGTAGGCAGATAGCTGTAGTGTCGCTTAGCGATAGTATCGGGATTGAGGGCGTAACGCTTCAAGTTATCAGGTGTGTAGTTAGCCTACCGTTTTCCGGTATATATGTTATAATTGCATGTGTGGTGTGTGATTAACCCACCGTTTTCTGGGTATATGTTATATCTGTATGTGTTATGTGTATGTGCTAATCAGTGCAGTGACAATTATGAAATGGATACCCTTAAGGGGTATGCTGATAATCAGGTTAGTAGCAATATCTGAATGTGATGTGGTTATTAATGTGAATATGTAACTGAATACCTGGATAACATGTGCATGCATTATTTATCATGGTATTATTATATGTTGCATGTGCATGGGATGGGAATGAATATGAAAGAAGGATCGGGTGTACTTCTAGTACGTGGTTGA
Organism: Gossypium australe; assembly: GCA_005393395.2. Taxonomy (NCBI): domain Eukaryota; kingdom Viridiplantae; phylum Streptophyta; class Magnoliopsida; order Malvales; family Malvaceae; genus Gossypium; species Gossypium australe. The sequence goes on from CM016618.1 coordinate 22,350,787, forward strand.
TATCGACTATGTGCCATATCGTGGTTTGATGAGTAGCTATGTGCCTCATCGTGGTTTTGATGTTAGCTACGAGCTACATCGTGGATTGGCGCTGACTGAGGTCGCGTTGTGGATTATTTGCGATTTAGTTCGCGTGGACGGTATTAATTGCCAAATTGGTGTGTAGCGGCTGGAGGGTGATTTAGTAATCCCCTGGTGTGTGGTGGCTGGGTACGGGGGTGTGTAGAGGATGGACCCTAGGCTGGGTTGAGTGCATTTTGCATAAACTTATTATCTGATATGAGTATTAATGTGGAAATGGGCCAAGCCCAATATGTGGACTCATGTGGATAAATTGCCTTATTATATGATATGTGATGTGGATATGGGCCAAGCCCAATAAATGAAATCATGTGAATTATTATATGGCATTACAATATATGGCATTATGTGGATAACTTGCATTATTATATGATATAGTTTGGTTGTGGGCTAAGCCCATGTGGGTGGAATTCAGTGGACTAATTACACACTGAGTCTGTTTGACTCACCCAAATTTTTACCAACATCGCAGGTGATACGTGATGCTTGGACCGGGTTGGAGTGGATACAAAGGTGGCCATGCAGAAGCTATTTTTATGCCATGCAGAGGATATTTTAATTGTTTTACGCATTTATTATTTCAAGTATTTTTGAATAATTATTTGCTGTAATAAGGGCCACTTAAAGTATTTGAAGTTTGTTATTATATTTTAATTGGATTGACGATTAAATTTTTATTTGAAAATGTTTTTATTTTCGGCAACTTATATCTCAAAAATATATATATAAGTTTTAAATCTGGATATTTTGTACCAATCAAATTCTTACTTAGAATTTTAAATGTACCATGGTTTACGAACGACAACGAATTTTATGTTTTTACCTATAAGTGAGATCGGTTTTCAAACGTTTTCCGCAGTGGCATTCTAAATTCGGCCGTGGTGTCTGGGCCGGGTTTGGGGTGTTACAGTTTGGTATCAGAGCCCGGTTCAAAACTCGGCTTTGAGGGTTTTGTGCCCAAAAACATTTTTTTAAGATAGGCTTTTCAAAAATATGGATTTTCATGAAATTTTTCTGGTTATTCTAGCATGGTACCTGTATTTCCGACCCAAAGTCCACCAGGTAAGTACCTCTGACTACTGAGGTGATTTAGTATATGTGAACTGTATAGGCATTACGGGAACGTGGATTAGTAGATTAGGGCTATTGGACCCTAGGACTAGTCTACTCCTACACAAGATACATAAGACTTAAGGACAATCAAACAAACCTGTGACTAAGTCGCCGAGTTAGGGTGTGGCAACAGTTGTGCGCATGTCTAGGAGTGGATTCGGTAAGAGCTTGGTATTTAAGCAGTCCTAGTGACTCACCTCCTCTTTACTCGAATCCTACCTGGTGCGTAGTGACGGTTCACCCTAATCAAGAGGACTTATTCACGGGTTAAACCTGATAATTAAAACCCGAAAGGGATTAGCCACACAGTTTTCTAAAAACCCTAGTTTTAAAATCATCAAATTACCCTTTTTGATTATTAAAAACCTAATTTGTAAAATTTTTTTGAAATATTTCCGATTTACAAAAATTACCCAAATACCCATGTGTTGTAAATTACTGAAATACCCTTAGTTTTTAAAATTTCCAAAATACGCTCGACTTTTGTTAAATTATTCTTACTTTACAAAAATACCAATAACACTCATTTTACAAAATATCAAGATACCCTGATTCGGGAAAATTTACTAAAATGCCCCTGACTTCCAAATTACCAAAAAAAACCCCGATTTCAGAAATTCCTGCAATACCCTTGATTTGGAAAAACTTTCAAAATACCCTCGAGTTTTGGAAATCCTAGAATACTTTTGATTTGTAAAGATTATTTTCGAATTGACCCCGATTTATTACCAAAATACCCCTGTAGGACAAATGACAAAATTACCCCTAGGTTGGGAATGGACAAGGATGCCCATAATGGTGTGTTGAATGTTGTGAATGCATGAATGTGACTCTCTGAGTTAGAATAGTGAACTTGAGATGAAACTTTGATTGATCGAAAGAACCACTATTAAACTTCTTTCATAAAACTGCTCGCGAATAAACAGTGGAACAAAAGTACTAATGCATAAAACTTTTTAATCAGATTAAATCGTGACGTTAGCTATGAGTTCTAGTAGACGTGGTAGAGGTAGAATGACAGTATCAGAACCGGTAGGGTCTGGCCATGGGTCAGAAAATAATGTGCCGCCGGCAGTGGGCACGGAGGATCAAGATCAGACTGGAGGAGATGACGCAGTATCGTTGGCTATGCTGCGAGTGCTAGAGCGAGTGGCAGGAGCTAATGTGGGCAATGGAGCTAGGAAATCAGTGCCTGAGAGACTTAGGTCAAACAGAGCCGAGGTTTTTAGAGGAGTGTCTGGAGTAGCTCCGAACGTGGCAGAGTACTGGCTAGAGGCAGTCGAAAGAATCATGGACGATTTGGATTACACGGTGGAGGAAAAACTGAAAGGTACTGTTTCGCTGCTTCGGGAAGAGGCTTATCGATGGTGGCTCACTGTTAGGCAGGGTACCCCTGCAGATCGAGTGGATTGGGGATATTTCAAGACAAAGTTTGAAGGGAAGTATGTTGGAGCTAGTTACCTAGACTCGCAGAGGAAGGCGTTTCTAAACTTGGTACAAGGAAGTAAGTCGGTAGCAGAGTACGAAGCGAAATTTCTACGATTAAGTCAGTATGCTAAGGGGATCGTGGCTGCTGATTACGAGAGGTGTGTCCGATTCGAAGATGGATTGCGGGATGAGCTGCGAGTGTCGATTGCTCCATAGAGAGAGAGAGAGACTTTGCTATTCTAGTGGAGAAAGCTCGGATCACTGAGGAAGTTAAGAGGACGGTGAGACAGAATCGAGATAAGGATAGGAACAGAAACAAGAGGAATTTTGGATCGTCGAAATCATCTGGAGATTTTCAGAAAGGGCCAAGGATTGAGAATTCTGTACGTGCACCTGTACCAGTTGCTGAGAATCGGAGTCATTTATGTGCTCAGTGTGGGAGAGCTCATGCGGGAGAGTGCTGGGGAAATAGCAAAGAATGTTTCCAGTGTGGATCTAAGGCTCATTTGGTTAAGAAGTGTCCTCAATTGATGGATAAGGCTCGGACAGTAGGCCAAGGTTTTGTGCAGCCTGGCAGAAATGGTCAGCAGGTGACAAGGAGTCGTGGTCTGAACCATGGAAGGAATGGTTCTGGCCGAGGTCGTGGAACACCAAGTAGTGGTGCTGAAGGTTCAGATGCGAGACAATCAAGGTTGGTTTAGGCAGTCAGCCGTCGCAAGGAGGAAGATGTGCTAGATGTGATAACGGGTACGTTTCTTATTTTTAGAATGTCCTTTATTGCCCTGTTCGTTGTTAAGTCAGCTCGTTCTTATATTCTTAGTGAAGTGTATGGAACCTTGACTGTGAACTTTGAGATTGTGCATAGGAAATGTGTTAGTAAGATCAGAGTGCGCAGCAGTAGCGTAGTGTGGTGAGTTAGTATGTACGAATGTTCGTTAGTAAGTAATTTCGAGGACGAAATTATTTTTAAGGAGGGTAGAACTGTAATATCCTAGATTTAGGGGTTATGCATTTAGTGCATAATTCAAGTGTTAGTAGGCTTAGTGTATGATTGGATGTGTTTTACGGGTTTTGAGAACCCTAGGATGTAGGGGAATGCCTTAAGAAATTATTGGATTTTAGGTTCTTAAAGGGGAGCTAAGGGTGTAAGGCCTTAAAGGATTAAGTGGTGAAGGTTATGACACGAAGATGGGCTTGGTAAAGTGGCTGCAAGGCGCCACTTAGGGCCTTGGTGAATGACGCCTCAAGCAAGGGGAGAAGGGCTCAGGTTCGAGTCGTGTGGGCAGCGTGGAGTGTGCTTTTATTTTTGCAGGTTGGCGTCAAGAGAGAGGGGGAGTGTTGGACGGCATAGGGGCTTTGAAAAGATGAAGATAAGCTTGTTTTTCTTTTTAGATTTCGGCTAAAGAGTAGGATAATTGTTTTTTTATTTTATTTGTTTCAAATGGACAGATGAGAGATAATATAGGAGATTAATAAGGGATTTGATAAGGAGCTAATATAGTGGCCGAATGTGGGTCTCTTTGGTTGGCAAAATTTCGGCCATGAAGAGGGGTTAAGTGCCGAAATTATTTGTTCATATTTAAGTGTTACTTGCTGAAAATTTTAGTCAAAGATGCTCTCTCTTTTCCTCTCTTTTCTTTGAAGCCAAAACCGAATGTTGAAATAGCCATATGTGCATTTTGTGCATCTTTTCTTCTTCCCATTTCCTTTGCCTAAAGCCGAACCCTATAGACTCTTATTCCCTTTTTCTTCTTCACACATTCTTGAAGCCGAAATCTCTCCACCATTGTTCACCATTGTCGAATCCTCCCAAACCTCTCCTATTCTTCTTTTCTCCAACTCCATACCTATTCTTGAGATAGCCGAATATTCAATCACCTTTTGAAGGGCTTAGCCGAATCTTCTGTGGCCATATTCTCTCATCTCTGTCGCAAGTTTTGGAAGCCGAAACCTCTTCTCTTTTGGTCTTTCCAAGCAAGCGTTAGTAGTAAGCAACGTGAACTGGTAAGTGCGTTCTCCTTTAGCAATCGGTTTTGCCTCATCTTCTTTGGAGGGCCGAAATCAAGTGATTAGACCTTGGTTTAGGGATGGCCGAATGTTCATAGTGCCATAATCTGGTGTTCTTTTGTGTGTAGTCAGCGTTAGGAAGCCTTGGAGGATTCTTTCGGGATTCATTGTATCAAGGTAGGCAAGTATGGTATTCGGCCAAGGGCCATGTTCATAGATTATTGCTAATAGCCGTTTCTTATAGTTGTTAAGCAGGGATATCGACAACTTCAGGAGCAAGTAGTGGTTTCCGAGATTTAGATAAACAAGGTAAGTGGTTGCTAATATTCGGCCATAGGCCATATTTTGGTTATTAAATGTTGACCGATTTTGTCTATAATGGTTTAGGGGCAAATCGACCGAAGTAAATAGGAGCCTCCGAGATTCAAGTTTGTTTCGGTAAGGGATATTTAGTAAGATTCGATATTTAGATTATGACTTTGTTGATTAACCGGTTGGTTCTGATTAAGTGTTATACGATGGACGTGGATGACAATCAAGGAGGACAAGGGGTAACTCCTATCCCTAAGTTTAAGAGGAGAGCAGTCTCTGCAGTTCGGGATTGGCCACCGGGGTGTGGGCCAGCGTCAGAGCAGGAAAGTAGGCAGATAGCTGTAGTGTCGCTTAGCGATAGTATCGGGATTGAGGGCGTAACGCTTCAAGTTATCAGGTGTGTAGTTAGCCTACCGTTTTCCGGTATATATGTTATAATTGCATGTGTGGTGTGTGATTAACCCACCGTTTTCTGGGTATATGTTATATCTGTATGTGTTATGTGTATGTGCTAATCAGTGCAGTGACAATTATGAAATGGATACCCTTAAGGGGTATGCTGATAATCAGGTTAGTAGCAATATCTGAATGTGATGTGGTTATTAATGTGAATATGTAACTGAATACCTGGATAACATGTGCATGCATTATTTATCATGGTATTATTATATGTTGCATGTGCATGGGATGGGAATGAATATGAAAGAAGGATCGGGTGTACTTCTAGTACGTGGTTGATATCGGCTATGTGCCATATCGTGGTTTGATGAGTAGCTATGTGCCTCATCGTGGTTTTGATGTTAGCTACGAGCTACATCGTGGATTGGCGCTGACTGAGGTCGCGTTGTGGATTATTTGCGATTTAGTTCGCGTGGACGGTATTAATTGCCAAATTGGTGTGTAGCGGCTGGAGGGTGATTTAGTAATCCCCTGGTGTGTGGTGGCTGGGTACGGGGGTGTGTAGAGGATGGACCCTAGGCTGGGTTGAGTGCATTTTGCATAAACTTATTATCTGATATGAGTATTAATGTGGAAATGGGCCAAGCCCAATATGTGGACTCATGTGGATAAATTGCCTTATTATATGATATGTGATGTGGATATGGGCCAAGCCCAATAAATGAAATCATGTGAATTATTATATGGCATTACAATATATGGCATTATGTGGATAACTTGCATTATTATATGATATAGTTTGGTTGTGGGCTAAGCCCATGTGGGTGGAATTCAGTGGACTAATTACACACTGAGTCTGTTTGACTCACCCAAATTTTTACCAACATCGCAGGTGATACGTGATGCTTGGACCGGGTTGGAGTGGATACAAAGGTGGCCATGCAGAAGCTATTTTTATGCCATGCAGAGGATATTTTAATTGTTTTACGCATTTATTATTTCAAGTATTTTTGAATAATTATTTGCTATAATAAGGGCCACTTAAAGTATTTGAAGTTTGTTATTATATTTTAATTGGATTGACGATTAAATTTTTATTTGAAAATGTTTTTATTTTCGGCAACTTATATCTCAAAATATATATATATATAAGTTTTAAATCTGGATATTTTGTAACAATCAAATTCTTACTTAGAATTTTAAATGTACCATGGTTTACGAACGACATCGAATTTTATGTTTTTACCTATAAGTGAGATCGGTTTTCAAACGTTTTTCGCAGTGGCATTCTAAATTTGGCCGTGGTGTCTGGGCCGGGTTTGGGATGTTACAACAAGTGGATGCCGTATTTTCTTCAAGGGATTACAAATGCCCCTCAATTCTTAATGCCCTATGCCGTCCCATGCTCGTCAAGAATTTAAAATTCATGAAAGCATAATATTCGGCCAAGACATGCTCCATTTTAGCTTGTGCCGTCCATGCTTTGAAAAATATAATCGATTCATGAAAGCAAAAAGTCTTGCATGTGCTGTCCAGTTGTTTAAATTCTAGCAATTTAAAAATACATTCACCATGCTTCATTTAAGCTTGTGTCGTCCCTTGCCTTGAAGAATAGAATAATTTCATGAAGGCATTTGGCTTGTTCTCCTTGTGCCGTCCCATGCTAGGAATTTAAAATAATTTCATGGCTTGTTCTCCTTTGTGCCGTCCCATGCTAGGAAATTAAGATTCATGAAGCTTGAAAACTTTGTTCACCATGTGCTTTGTGCTCTCCATCTTCTCCCACTCAATTCACTATTTTATTATTTTATTCTATTTCCACTTGTCATCCAAGTCTCATGCCTCAATCTTGCTTTCATCTCCATTTATGCATTTCATGCTCCAATTCTTTGAAATATTCTTCATGTCATCCATCATGCTTGTTTCCTATTATTTTATTCTAAAGATCAAAGTCTTGCCTAATTAATTCCCACATGCTCAATCCATCATGGCCTTGAAATGTCTTATTTTATTCCCACTTTGAATTTGTTTGTCCATTTCAAGCTAGCCGTTCATCCCAACACTCATGTTTTATATTTTTAATTCTTCATTTCTCCATTGCATAAATATTTTCCCACTATTATTGTCGTCCATGCTTCCACATAGCTTCAATTGTTTGCCATATTCTTGCATTTAATTGAAAAACAACCATTAAACCATGTTTCATGACAAACGAATGAAGGCTTTAACATTCATTAAATTTGGCAGCCTTGTAAGACAAATTCAAGTGCATTCATGTACTAAAACAAATTAATTGCTTGCATAATTCGGCTAACCAAGACAAATTAAAATACTAAGACTAATTAAATACTTGACAAATTAAACAAATTTAAAAATTATGTAATAGCTTAAATCACATTTATTTAATTATTTAATTTGGGCAGAATTTAATTAACTAATTAAATAAATTTATTCAACCAATTAAAAGGCATAAAATAAAATAAATGCCAAACAAACTCAATGAGCTGAAAACAAGCTCATTTTGGGACGTGCACCAAAAGGTACACTAGTTCCTTGGCTTTGACCCGAGCTATTAAGTTGTAAAACGTTGACGCCCCGGGCGTGCTCGTATCACCCTTTAAGCACTTTTTGAATTTCATCCACTGAATAAGTCGATAGAAGAACTGTATTAATTTCAGAGGATATACTAGCATTAATACCATCTAAAATATATGAAGAATCCCCCACCCCTTTCGACGTGAACAATTTTTGAAAAATACCTGGAGGCTGTGTCATGAATCTCGAAATCAGCAGTAACTTCCTGCCTTTCCTCTGTTTCCAGCCTATTGATTGTGTTAATTCGTCTTCGGGCTGAAGCATATTTGTGAAAAAATGCTGAATTTTTATCTCCCAATTTTAACCAATTTGCTCTTGCTCTCTATTCCCAGTACATTTCATCTTTATCAATCTCCATTTTTAAGTTAATTCTGGTATCAATAATCTTTGCCATTGTATCATCATTCCTCTCTCAATCCAAAAGGATTCCCAACTCCTTTGTGAGCTCCTTCTTCAACCCATCTCTACCACCCTTAATTAGGCTTGCCCAACTTGTCAAACAGGACTGTAGTCTCCCCAATTTTTCAGAAATCATGCCAGTTGATGACTCCCAAGACTTTCTAACCTCTTCCTCAAAAGACTCCTCAAGTGTCCACCATGCTTCAAACTTAAATCATGGCCTTCTCCTAACCCTATCCTCATAGCCTGTGTTAATAAGAAGGGGACAATGATCTGAAATTGAATGAGTTAAATGACGAACCGTTCCTTGTGGGAAAAGATGCATCCACTTCTCATTTGCCACCCACTATCAAGTCTTTCTCTGATATTCGTCTCCGGTAAGTTACCTCTTTCCCATGTAAACCAAGTGCCCTGAAAGCCCAAATCCATAAGTTGACAATCATCCAAAACCTCTCGAAAAGCTGCCATTCTCCTCTCATCTCTTAGTTACCCTCCACTTTTTTTCGAAAGAGTAGAGAATCTCATTAAAATCCCCACTAACCATCCACGAAAATTGTTGTTCTTGCCCCAACGCCCATAATAACCTCCACGAAGCATGTTGGTCATTAGCATAACGCGACCCATAGAAGCTCGTAAATATCCATTCTCCTTGAACATTACTTTCTTCAACCAATACATCAATCTGATTTTTGGAGAAAGTTTTAAAACTGACTCTGAAATCTTCCTCCATGCAAGATAGAGCCCACCCCTCGATCCTTCTGCTCCTACATCAATTCCATTCACAAAACCACTTCTTTTTCTTATCCTCTCCATACGCTTACTATCAACTTTGGTCTCCATAAAGAAGACTATATTGGGGTTGTGTTGCTTCAGCAAAAACCGAAGCCTTCGAACTGCCCGTGGATTCCCCAAACCATGGACATTCCAGCTTATGATTTTTATTGCGTCCGGTCGGCTTGCCAACTGGCAGTCGACGATCGATATTGGGTAGGGGAAACATCATCCTCCTGATTTCCTTCTACCAACTTTAAATCCTCCATTCTTTCTAAGCTCTGATCAGTATGCTTCTGTCTTTTTCCAGTATCTTCCAATGATTCTTCCTTCCCATAATCCCCATTATCAAAATCTACCAATTTCCTCTTACACACTATCCGATCTGCATCAGTTTGTCCCATATCTCGCATCTTATTAACTCGTCTCTAGCTGGTTTTCCTATTTGTATCCAGATTCCCATCCCGAATGTCTGGTTGTAAATTAACCTCCACATTGCATATCATCCCTTCTTCTTGGAGTTTCTATACTTTCGCCACTTCTGTTATCTGTGTATTAATAACTAACCTCATATCGCAGATATGTTGTGTTTTCAAATCCATCTCCTGATTTTCTTCCACCTGGCCCGTGTAAGAGCTTTGATGCTGTACCTTATTTGAAATAGCTGTAAACTTTCCACACTCTTTCCAAAAAAAATTAGATTCTACCTTTAAAGCGAGTGAGAATGGGGGATCTTCTTGTAGTTTCTCTCTTTCATCTTCTTTAAAGAACTCACAACTTGAGAAAGCATGCCCCATTCTGCCGCAACCAAAACAGAATGTCTGAAGCTTCTCATATTTAAAAGAAATCCAGCTTTTACCTTGATCACCTATGGAAACAAATATTCCCCTCCTCAGAGGCTTCTGCACATCTAGGGTAATTCTAATACGACAAAAATCACATTTAATCTCAGATCTAATAACTCCACCGAACGTGGCCCCTATAGCATGCATTAAATCTTTTTTCTCAAATTCTGGCAGGCAGGGCCCTACTTTAATCCAGAATAATGACGAAACAAGCTTGATTTTATTCCTCTCCATCGGTTGACTTAATCTATCAAAGATAATTAACTGTTTTCGAAAAATCCATGGCTGGCCCTCTAATATTAATTCTAAATCGTCGTCAGATTCAAAGATAAGCAAGAAAAGATTCTGACCTACCAATTGAATTTCAAATTTTCTTTTCGTTTTCCAGATACTTCTCATCTGTGCTCTGAAGCTATCTGGATTATATGGCTTTCGAGTCCATACTATACATATTAGTGCCGGTTTGCCACAAGAATCCACTACTAAACTTTTCACCGACAACTGGATGAGTTCCTCTGCCAATAAGGAGACCTCCTCCTCTTTCAACCCTTCGTTGCCACCACTCTCCTCCATCCCAAGCCGCAGCAGAGACTGGTTTCGCTAGGATATTGAGCAAAGCACTCTTGACTTCTAGGGGTTTTTTTGCATTAAAAGAATAATATATTTTAACGCACTCGAATTATATTATATTCTAAGAATTTAAAATGAGTTAAAATTTGATAATTTTAAAGATCATTTTTCCCAATTAATTTCAATTTACTCCAAAAGAATTTGGTTGTATAGATTATATACATTAACAATATATATTATAATTTTTCAAAATGTAAAATGCTATAAATATTTTGATTAATACTATTGTAAGAAGAAAAAAGTGAAAACTCCAAAAAAAAAACAAAAAAAAAACACTAATATCGAAGCCTCGTTATCTTCCTTAAATTTTACAATATACTCCTAACAAAAAAGTTTCCCAAAAGAAAAGATTAAGAAAGTAAAAGAAAAAACTAGGCATTCTTCCTAGGCTTGTTATTATGAACATAATCATAGTAATTATTGGCATTAATATTGGATCTCAAAAGACGATACGAAAGAGACCCTTTATTTCTATTTCTAATCATTAAACAATCAAGTCCTTTCCAAAACCAACGCCTCCGCTTCACATGGCCCACGTGCCCTCTTTTCCTCGCCACCCCACCCACCACCTCCGGCGGCTTGTAGTGCCTAATTAATGGCCATTTTATCCCATCAAAGAACGGGTGTTGTTTAATATCCTGCGCACCCTTTGTGCACCCCAGTCTCCACCTTGGATCTTTTACCAACAATTTCTCAATCAAATCCTTTGCCTCCGCAATTCCTGCCTCTTCTACTTCAGCTGCGTCGGGGAATGTCATTTTTCTGCTCGAAGCTATATTCCGAAGAGTATTTTCTTTACTGCCTCCTTTAAACGGCGTCGTTCCATATAATAACTCGTAAACAAACACCCCAAACGCCCACCAGTCAACGCCATTACCGTGGCCGCTTCCGGAGACAAGCTCCGGTGCTAAATACTCATGGGTGCCAACGCACGAACGTGAAAACGCCGTTACGGGCTCAGCTACAAACTCAGGAAGAACTTCTTCAACCGAACCGGCGACGGGAGCGAAACAGCCGCCGTTGAAACAATTCCGCTTTGAGTTTCGACTTTTGCGGCGGAGGAATTTACAAGTGGGGACCACATCAGCCTTGAAGCACAAATCGAAATCCGACAACATGACATGCCCATCTTCACGTAACAAAATGTTTTCAGGTTTAAGATCCCTGTAAATGATCCCTAAGGCATGTAAATATTCTAAAGCAACCAAAACTTCGGCGGCGAAAAACCGGACCGCCGCTAAAGGAAAGCGGTTACCGGGTTGTTTACGTAGGAGAGAATGGAGGTCTCCGTTAGGGCAGAAGTCAATGAGGAGACAGGTATAATGAGAAGCTTCGATACGGGCGTAAAGCGTCGGTAGAAACGGGTGGTCCAGCATGGATAAGATTTCTGCTTCCATTTGAACGTGAGAAAGTTTCTTGCTGCTCAACGTTTCCCTGTCGATTACTTTTAGAGCAAAGGTGGCGTTGTCGCAATCTCTAAGGTGGCAGAGGAAGACTCGACCGAGGTTTCCAGTACCCAAATGGCGAACGAGCTTGAGGTGACGAAGGTGGAGGTTGCCGTCGGAAGAGAGGTTGGTGGCTGCTTTAATGGCTGACCAACGTGGATCCCATTTGCGGTGGTGGAGGGGTGTGATATTATTAGCGGTGATTGTGGAACAAGAAAGACGGGATTCATTGAAGCTGAGGGTAAGACTAGATCTTGCTAAACTGGAACGAGCACTAGAGGAAGGAAATGTTCTGTCGGTGGTGGTGGAAGTGAAGCTCAAGTCCAGATCAGTGTCTGGAAAATAAGTTTCTTCTTCCATTACTCCTTGGAAGTTAAGGGTTTCACCCACGTCTGCCATCTATTTATATAAAATAAAATAAGTGAGAGAAAATGGCGGGGCGCAAGGGGAGTTAAATATAGCCGTTTGGTTGACCCAATTTTACAATTTTAAAAAATAAAACCAACAAAACAAAGAAGGAAAGAGAGACAAAGGAAGGTGTTAGGTTGATCCATTAGAGTTGTTTGCGAATAAAATATTACATGTAATTAAACTTGTTAATTTATATTATTATTTTAGCAAAAACTAATAAAAATATGTATATGTTAGGATTTGAATTTATTTAGTAAATTTTAAAATTTACTCTTAATTAAAATTTTATTTTAATGTATTTTATACTTTTTATTGTAATATACACAATCTATTATTTCCATAAGTTGTATATAAAGTTGTCCATGACCGTCACCCGGCCCGACCCGAAGGCTCGCCCAAAAAGTGAGAGAGTTAAGGAAAAAATATAGGCAAAAAAATGGGCTTAGGCTAAAAAAAGTTCATTTAGAAAAGGGTCGAGCCTCAAGTAAGATTTTTTGGCCTAAGCTCAGCCTGACCCGAATTTGTAAAAAAAAAATTGTTGTTTTCTTAATGTTTTGCTACCGTTTCACTATTATGTTATTCTTGTTTGTTGTTATTATTTGGATATTGTATAACTCTTGTTTTTTTGTTAATTTTGTTACTATTTTAGAGACACTTGCTTGTTAAGTTGCACCTATCTTAGTGTTATTTAAGTATAAAGATTTTTTTAATTTATTTTCAATTTATTGGGAAATATTAAATTAAATTATATTATTTAAGTGTATTTTTAAAAATAATTAATAAAAATTACAAATAATGAAATTTAAATTCATATTATTTAAATTAATAAAATATTAATATTGCAATGAAACCGAAATTTTATTTTAATATAATATTTACATTTGATTATATTATATATACTTTTATCATTTCCATCATTATTCTAAATATGTTATTTTCATACACATATAGATGATAAAATTTCTAGTAAATATAAAGGGTGTGAATAGTTGTATCATGCTTTGGGATGAAAAGAAATTGTCGGCATAGGCTTTGATTATATGTAGAAACAAACAATAGAATATCAAAACCGAGTGCGACAGTTTGCGCAAGTATCTACCAGCTACATTTGACCACATTTAAGTCTCTCTCTTTTTCTTTCAAAAAAAAAAAAAAGTCTCTCTCTTTTTTTAGCAATTATTAAAATCTGTCAGAATGGCTAATAACTTACATAAATTTAGAGTGATAAATCTCAAATTTATTTTCAACTTTTATAAATAATTTTACGTATAATATATAATATGATAAATATATTTTAATTTATTATAATGAGATATATGAAAATTTAATTTTCAATAAATTATATATAAAAATTAGGGACAAAAAGTAATTTTAATTTAATTATGCACGTAATAAAATAAATAAATTTATTCTTTTATTTTATATTAGATAAATATAATTGTTTGTATATGGGATATGATATACATAAAATTAATAATACATTAATAATAATATTTATGGTTTACGAAAATTTAATCAAATTAAAATTTTATGTGTACAATAACAGGGAATCAAAATTTATTGTATGGTATTATACTTTGTTTTTTGAAAGAATTTGATTTACTTATTTAATCAAATTTATGTATAATTAATTAAAAAATTCTTGTGAAAGGAGGAAAACGTTGAATCCTGGATGGGCCAAGCAGACGAACCTCAAGAAATCAAACGGTATGAATTGCTAGAGACAAACTAAGCATGCCTAGCAAAAACAATAAAACGAAAATGCTTCAAAACTCTCAAAAGAGGGTCTCCAACAACGAAGAGCACCAAAAGTGAAGGGCTAAGTGTTCCAGAAGGAGCCAACAGCCTTCAGGTGGAATGCCAATCTCCCAAAATTATCCACTTATCTCGAACTAGCTTAAAGTAGGCAAATTCAATGTACAAGTTACTCTCATTGAACTTTGTAAACTTTATAGTTGCAATGATATAATACATTATTTTTATTAGAGTAAAAAACAATACTAATTATTTAATTTTAATATCACTATTATCTAAAAGAAAACCCTGAAATGTATAAAATAAGGATAGTTTTCTTACTTGGCACTCCAGGGTCATTACATAGGCATTCTTCAAGTACATTTGCCCCACACATGGGTTTTTTTGTTACCTCAACTCGTGGCATGGCATCTCCATCCCCTATGCAATTGCTTGTTCATGGTTCTTCACCATACTGCTTGCTCAATGTTTCTTACAAGACACTTGTCCCTCAAGGTTTGCTGCTTAAGATTTAGTGCTTTTAAGTGCTGGAAAAAATTCAGTTCGAAAACGGTTTTTTGTATGGCGAAAAATAAAAATTTTGAAAACAAACTTGATTTGTGATATTTATAGCAATAAATACTAAATCAAAATTGTACATGTGTTTTCAAATAGACGGATTCTTGTCGTTCCCGACTTTCCACCAAACAATCTTTTCCACTATTCTCATACCACGAATTGCTTCGAGTGTGGGCTGGAATAATTCGAACCAAACACAGAACTAGAAATAGTCTTTTTTTTTTCTTTGAGGTGAAAATGAAAATTCTCTTCTCAAATAGAAACCGGTAGAATCGTTATTCCAAAAAATATATTTAATTTATAGAGAATAAAAGCCTCTCTATTTTTGAGCAACATAATGATATTTGAAAGTTGTGTTAATAGCCCTACTAGTGCTGTTTATTTATAAGGAAAAAAGGTAGAACCCTTGTTGAATTGTAGAAGTTTATATCAACTAAAAAAAGGAAAGTCTGGTTCAACTAGGATGTGCGGGGCGACAACCCTAGTTAATAATATTAGGGTTTGTCGTCCTCCTTATTACATAAGGGGCTTTTGGGCCTCTTTCATGTCGGGTCCAATTACAAGTATTTTTCGGACTTATAACTCAGTACTTTATAATTTGATCCAACTCAATATTTGTTTTTCTATTTTGCAAAAATCAAACTTCAATATATTTTCAATTAAATAATTTTCGAAACCCAATTCTAATTCTGTTAAAATCATGATGATTTTACCGTAAAAGAATCTATTAGAAAATATATTTAATATTTTCGCATTCAAAGGTTCACTATGACCAAATGATTTATTTTCATTTTCAAACTTCATTTAATTCAAAAATTATAAAATCATTTTTCATGTCATTTTCATTTTAGAGAAACCACATTCATTTCCAAATGATTTCATTTATCTATTTTTATTTTCATTTTGGAGAAAACCTTAATCATTTTCAAATGTTTCATATTTCTCCATTTCACCATTTATGTTCATTTGATTTAACATGTAATTCATTTCTGGTTTCAACGAGCTAGCAGAGGGACCGATTCAACATATGCAATTAAGGCTCAAATGATTTATAATTAGGTTCTAGCTTTTCACCTATTAGTTATAAACTCATTTAGTCACGAAGACATTCCACTATAGTATCATGATTGAGCTCTTACCAACGGCATACCATTACGAAAACAACTCGATTAATGCTCATTCAATGACCTTGTCTTAAGTGTGTTTCCCTCGTACGATATCCTTTATCTCCTTGGGATAATATTCATTCTGTAACAGTCCGGTTTATACCCTAGTCGGAACAGTGGTTTCGGGACCACAAATCCGAGTCTGAATAATATTTTAATATTATTTTCTGTGTCGTTAATATGTGACTAAGCATGTGGTAAATTTTTGTGAGCTAAATTGTCTGTCTGTGTGTTTAATTTGACAAAAGTATGAAATTGCATTAAAAGTGAAAATGGCATGTTTTATGAAAGGGTGCTCAATTGTTATGTCTTTTTAAGAGTAAGGACTTATGTGGCAATTAAGCCATTACTAAAAAGAGTGGACGGCATTAAATGTGGTCTTATATATATATATATATATATATATATGTTTATATTATATGTTTTCATAAGTTTATAATATATGTTAAATTAGTATATTATATTATAAGTTATTTTTATTATATCAATAAAAGAAACAAAAGGAAATGGCCTTACTTTTATCATTCTTTGGCAGAATGTGATAAAGAAAAAGAAAGGCTTTAAACTTTCAAAGATTCGGCCATTTGAGAGCTAAATTCAAGGTAAGTTTTTGATCCGTTTTCGATAATTTTTACGTTTTTGCAATCGTTGCTTCTTCTACTATCAAACCCATGTCTCAATTTTGTGAATTGATGATGGTTGTGAGTTATGCCATTGTTGATATGTTGAGTTTTGTGATGTTTTATGGTGTTAAATGAAATATCTAAGCTTGATGAACATGTTTTGTTCTTGAAGTTTTGTTGACTTTAGCTAAATAGGGTTAAATTGAGCAAACATTGTTTTGGAGGACTAATTTGTGAATTTGATGAAATATTTAGACCTGTATAGTCCCTAGGGATATTCGGCTAAGCATGAACATGGATGGATTTTGTGAATTTGGTGTTTTGTGAAAAATGGACTAGATTGATAAAATGTGCAAATATGAGGGCTAAATTGCAAATAGCCCTAAATGTATGTCTTGGGATTGAATTGAATGAACTAGTGAATAAAAGGGTTAATTCTGAATATGTTTAGATCAAGAACCGAGGAAAACGGATTTAGATCGCGTGAAAACGAAAGTAAAGGAGTAGCCGTTTCTATTCCGATAAACCGAATCCGAGGTAAGTCATTATGCAAATAAACACAATTATATGAAATTGTAAATGTTCTCATGTTTATTGTGGATAATGAATATCTATATGATGTTATGCATATGAATGCCGAGATAAGTTTGATATAGTGATTAAGTTCAAGAAGTCTCGTATGAGCATATGAATAGATAGAGTTGACTAAGTCACGACATAGACATCTGTTCTGTTGATATCATGTAAGACCACGTCTGGAACGTTGGTGTTGATTTGAGATTCATGTAAGACCCTGTCTGGTACAGTGGCTTCGATATCTGATTATGTGTAAGACCACGTCTGGGACGTTGGCAGCAATATGAGCTTTATGTATTAGACCACGTTTGGGATGTTGGCATTGTTATAATCCTTACGTGTAAGACCATGTCTGGGACATCGACATCGTACTAATTCGTGTAAGACCCTGTCCGGGACAGTGGCATCAATATCTGAGTACACGTAAGACCTCGTCTGGGACGATGGCATTGTACGATCTCTCCGAGTTTCTGAATATATTACTGGATTTCTTTATGGTTCCACAAATGAGTCTGAAATGCAAATGGCAAATCCGAGCTTTAATAGATTGAGTAAATGAATGTTCGATTCAGGTACGTGATTATACACTAATTGTGTATTCAAGGTAAGCATTTAAGTGATCCTACTATGATGATATGTATATGGAATTTGTGATATGATTCAGAAATGGTGAAAATGGCTAAGTGATTGAGATGTGCTAATGTATTTTTTGCACATATGCAGTTTCATACCAAGTTTATTTGTATACGACTTACTAAGCTTTTGGAAAGCTTACTCTATGTGTGTTTAATCTGTTTATAGGTCGTTAAAGCTACTGAAGGCTCGGGACCGTCACGGATCGTCATCACACTACTAAAACTTATTTTGGTACACTTTGAAAATGTATATAGCTCAATATGGCATGTGTAATATCCTGAAATAGGGGTTGCGAGTTTGGTAAATAACTCGAGTGTTAGTGGGCCTCAGAGTAATTTTGATGTGTTTTTGGGGTTCCTAAAACTCCCAAAATAAAATAGGACACTTTTGAAAATTTTGAAAATTTTTGGGCTAAAAGTGAAATTGGGCTAAAGAGGCCTTAATAATAAATTTTGTAAAATTATGGACATGAAAGTCCAGGTAGCATAGTGGCTTCCGTGTGCCGCTTAAGGTTCGGCGCCAAATGTGGTCAGGGGTTCGAGTCTTCTGTGCGGCATAAGTGTTTTGTTTTTTGCCAAATAGCGCTGCTCTGAAGGAGGGCTTAAAACAAATTGCTGACGCGACATTAGCATGAGTTGAGCACTGGCCGAGTGGTTAAGGCGCTTGCAGCATTGGGACCTCTCGAGGTCGGGCGTTCGAGTCCCATGGGGGCGCGGATGTTTTTATTTTTGACTCCTAGCATTTAAAGTGAGGAAACCAGCGAAGTATGGCTTAAAAGAAATTCATGATGCGTCTATATCATGAAATTAAACACTGACCGAATGGTTAAGGACTTGGCTTGAGAGCTGAGTCTAAGGGGACTCATGTTCGAGTCCTGGAAATCGCGCACAAGGCGCTTTATTTTTATTTCAGCGCTAAAGCTTAAGAAGCCCGCAAAGGATAGTTTAAAAGAAATTCTGCGCAACTAATTGCATGAAACGCGCAAAAGGCCGAGTGGCTGGGGCATGGAGAGCTTTTCTCCAGGTCTCGGGTTCGAGACCTAGGAGCAGCACCTGCATTGGCCTTGTTTTATTTTGGCCGGCGTGGGAAGCCCTGCATGGCACATGCACGCTGGCACGCAAGAAGCAAAGGGCTGTTTTGTTCTTTTTTTTTATTTTTGTTTTAAGAGATATGGAGCATTATTCTTTTAATTTATTTGTTTTGGAAAGTATGGGGGCTTAAACCATTGTTTTATTATTTTTATTATTTGCTTAGGATAATGGGATATATATATATAATATTGTTATTATTATCATTTTCTATGAGAACATAGGAAAGATGATAGAATAATAAAGGAATAAACAATTTTGAGCTTAACAAAATGAGAGCATGCAGCATTGGAATTGCAAATGTATGGTTTTGTGATGCAAAAAGCATGTCAAATTGCATGCTTGGAATTTCTTTGTTTGTTGGCCGAAAGAAAGAGGAAAGAGAAGGAAGAATTATTGTTTTCTGGTGTATAGGAAATGGTGAGCTATGGGTTATGTTTTTCTAGCTTATTTTATGATGGGATTGTTTAAATATTATTGTATAAGAATTGGTGTAGTATGGGTAAGGTGATGGAATAAGGATTGAATAATGTTTATTGGTATTTGATGTTTAAAATTTTCAAATGGATATGGGAAAAGAGAAAGCATGGCCGGCCATTTGCTTAACAAAGCATGGCCGAATGCTTGATTTGTTTTAGCTTTTCATTTCCAATTGTCTTGACCGAAAATAGAAGATGAGAAGGAGCATGGCTGAAATGCATGCAAAATTGTTGTTTCTTTCTTGCTCTTGAAGCTTAGCCGAATGTAGAACTCCTTTGGCTGCTTCCCTTTTCCCCATACATGTTGTGTGCATGGTCGATTGTGAGCTGCTATAGGATCTTCCTTTCGATTCCAAGTTATCAAGGAGGGCCGAATATCTTTGTTTTGCCTCCTTTCTTCCTACATGTTTGCATGGCCGGTTTTGAGTAAGCTAAAGGGTACCAAAGTCCATCTTTTTCTTCCCATTTATGCTTGACCAACTATAGGACCCTTTAGAGCAATATTTTCGGTTTTGAAAGGAGCTATAAGGCCATCGTATTTGTATTTTCCTTCCTATTAGCTAGCTTAGCCGAATATACAACCATTATTAAAAAGGCTAGCCGAAGCCCCTCCATCATTATACATCGTTGCCGAATCTCTTAGAGATCAAAAGGACTTTTAGGTGCAAGCTTTTTCAAACGGTTTTGATGGGTGGAAGGTGCTATCGACTAAGTGTTTGTGATCTTTTCAAATGTTGGTAAGTACTCCTCTTACGTAGTTGGTTTCTTCTCTCTTTCTTTTTGTATGCCAAAATCAAGGCTAGATCTTGATTTCTAAGAATGGCCAAATAAGCCTAAGGCCATATTGACGTGATTCTTTTGTGCCAACTTTAGAGAACACTAAAGGAGCCTTGTGGGTTTCGGCTATTCAAGGAATATTGGTAACTACTAAGGCATGCAAAACATTTAGGGACTTGGAAAAGATAGCTAGTATTGAGGAGCACAAAGAAATCGTTCAGAAATTGAAGTGCTCAAGGTAAGTGGCTGTGCTATTCGGCCTAAGGCCATGATATTGGTACAGTGTGACCGATTTCGGTTATGTGTTCTAGGGACAAATCGATAGAGATAACAAAAGCTTTCGGGACTTTAGTTGATGTTAGAATCGATAAATCGAATATCGCTTTAATCAGGTGCGTAGTTATCGCACTGTTCTTTTGCTTGATATATGTATTATTATTATTATGTAAATGTATGAGTTGTGCATATTAGCCAAAATAAAGACTAAAAGTATGGATACCAAGGTAAGTGAACGCATAATCAAATTAGTAGTTTTGGTACTAATCTTTCAATGATTTGTGGAAATAAATGTTTATCGATGAATGTAAAATAAAGTGATGACACGTGATGTATACTGTTCTGAGTAATATGTGACTATGGTATAAAATATACATATTTGTTTCGTACGAAATGTTGTTATAGTACGTATACTCACGCACGAGATCTGTGATGTGACTATTGGAGAAAAGGTGTACACTATGGGAGTGTTCTAATGTTAGCCTTGTGCTACATTCGTGATGGTTGATTAGTGAACCGATTGGTACGTGAGATTTCTATGTGATCGGTGGCTTAGCCACGACCTTAACTAATAATGTGCAAAAGAAGGTTATGTGGATCACCTTGTGGATTGGACCTCGTAATTGTATTTCCGTAACCATATTTATAATATTGTGTATTCATAATTGCATACTTATAATTGTATATTATATATGTATGGATTGTGTGGATATGGGCCAAGCCCATATGTGAGGACATGTGTATTAACTATGCACTGAGTCTTGGTGACTCACCCGTTTTTATTAAACCCTTTCAGGTGGCGAGTAAAGCTTGGACCGGGTCGGAGAGGATACAAAGGTGGCCATGCAAAAGTGGATCTTCATGCAAAGGAATCTCTTGTTTAATGAAAAATATTGACATTATTCGGATTTTGATTTAGTGAGTATTGTAATAAGGCCCACTAAAGTATTTCAGTCCATTTATTAAGTATCGTTATTATTATGCCCTAATGTGAAAGGTTGATTTCAAAAGGTTTTATTTCCCCGAGAAAGCTCGAATTCGATATATCTAAAATAAACTCTGATTTTACTTAGAATATTACAAGTCACGGAAATGTTTTACCAAACTCGACAAAATTTTAACGGTTTATCTCTTAAGTAAGAACGTTTTCCGAAAGTGTTCCGCAGTGGCATTCCAAATTCGGTCGGATTTAATGGGCCGGGTTTGGGGCGTTACATTTTGGTATCAAAGTCAGGTTCAAAACTCGGCTTTGAGGTTTTGGGCCCGAAAACAGTTTTCGAAAGTGGGTTTTTCAAAATGTGAACTTCTATTTTGGGCTTGTTCTGGCATGGCACTTGTACCTCCGACCCGAAGTCCACCTGGTAAATACCTTTGATTATTGAGGTGTATTGAATGTGTAAACTGTATGGGCATAGTTGGACTTGTAGATTAGAAAATTTGGGCTATCGAACCCTAAGACTAATCTATTCGAAAACAAGTGCATAAGACTTAAGAACTGAAATGACCATAAGAGTGTAGTAAAGGAATGTGTCCCTGCCTATGAACGTGTATGACTCTCTGAATAAGAAGTAGCGAACTTGAATTGAACCTATGTGTGATCGAAAGAACCACTTCTAAATATCTTATTCCATAAAATTTGTTCGCGGATAATCAGTGAAACAAAATTTATAATGCATAAAACTTTTAAGTCAGATTGTGCGATAAGAGATGAGTCCTAGAGGACATGATCGAGGCAAAATGGCCATATCGAGACTCGTTAGATCGGGTCAAGGGTTTGTTAATGAGGTATCATCCCCACCACCAACTTTTGATAAGGAGCAGCAAGATCAGACGAGGGATAATGCTGTTTTGCGCTGCAAGTTTTAGAGATGGTGGTTGGAGAGGGAGATATATAAGAACTCAAAAAAATTTGTTTCCGAGCGACTTTGAGCCAATGGAACGGAATTATTTTGTGATTTATCGGGCGTGACACCCAGTGTGATTGAATATTGGTTGGAAGCAACCAAGCGAGTTATGGATGAACTCGATCTAAACCCTGAGAGAAAAAGTGAAAGAAATGGTGATGCTACTTCACGGTGAGACGAATCAATAGTGGCTCACAGTTCGAGATAGTGTCACAGCTGAGGACCCCACTCGGGAATATGTCAAGACAGCATACCAAAAAGAAATATGTCGATACTTACTACACTGATGCTCAGAGGCATGTGTTTTGGGACTAGTTCAATGGAACAAGTCCATGGTGAAATACGAGGCTTAATTCCTAAGGATAAGCCGATATACTCGAGGAGTAGTGACTACGAAACATGAACGATGTGTCCGGTTTAAGGACAGATTAAGAGACGGCCTGAGACTGTTGATAGTTCCTCAACAGGAACGGGAATTGCTGTATTAGTCAAAAAAGCTAAGATAGCTGAAGAGATTGAGGACTCGATGAGATAAAATAGAGATAAGGATATGAATTGTGATAGAAGGAATTTTAAATTGTCTAAGTTATTTGAGGATCTTTGGAAAAGACCAAAGGTTGAAAGTTTTGCTCATGTGATTAAGCCAGCTATGAGAAATCGAGACCGTCCGTGTGCTCAGTGTGGAAAATATCGTGTCGGCGAGTGTTGGAACCAGAAATTGAGAATATTTTTTTTTGTGTAAATCTATAAGTAATTGAATGTTGTTAAGGTTAATTATAACCTTGTGCACATGTGGTATTATGGAATCCTGGTCATAAATATAGTGAAAGCCGACTGTGGATAGACTTTCTATCATGAAATGTTACTGAACTGATAAGTACAAGTGATATGTGGATTGACTTTCTATCATGAAATATTATTGAGGTGATAAATACAAGTGATGTGAATTATATGGTTTATAATTTTGGCCAGCTTGTAATGTGATTCAAATGGTGATTATATTGTATCAGGCTTTCAGCCTAGCAGGCTTTGTGCCGGTGTATATTTCGGGCTTTGATGCCTAGCAGGCTTTGTGCCGGTGTATATTTCGGGCTTTGATGCCTAGCAGGCTTTGTGCCGGTGTATATTTCGGGCTTTGATGCCTAGCAGGCTTTGTGCCGGTGTATATTTCAGGCTTTGATGCCTAGCAGGCTTTGTGCCGGTGTATATTTCAGGCTTTGATGCCTAGCAGGCCTTGTGCCAGTGTGTATTTCAGGCTTCGATGCCTAACCGGCTTAATGCCGATGATGTGCTATAATAGAAAATTCATGAATCACATACAAGATGGAACATGGTTGTTACCACAAGCTAAATGCTCGGATAAGTGCAAGTCTTTCGTACTTGCAAGGAATAAGGAAAGTTGGTATATTCCCATTTGAACTAAGTAAGACGTGGTATAGTTCAAGCTTCGATAAGAATGTTAATGTGTGCCATTGATCGTACCATTGATGTGTATGACATCCGTAATGGAATTTAAGCTTGAATATGCTTATGGAAAAGTGGCCATATGTGAATATGCCAAATGTGAAAGAGGTTGAAATGTGTTTGTATATGTGTATAATTGAGTATATGTGATTGAAATATACGGATGTTCGTTCGTAAGTAATTTCGAGGACGAAATTATTTTTAAGGGGGGTAGAATTGTAATATCCCGAAATAGGGGTTGCGAGTTTGGTAAATAACTCGAGTGTTAGTGGGCCTCAGAGTAATTTTGATGTGTTTTTGGGGTTCCTAAAACTCCCAAAATAAAATAGGACACTTTTGAAAATTTTGAAAATTTTTGGGCTAAAAGTGAAATTGGGCTAAAGAGGCCTTAATAATAAATTTTGTAAAATTATGGACATGAAAGTCCAGGTAGCATAGTGGCTTCCGTGTGCCGCTTAAGGTTCGGCGCCAAATGTGGTCAGGGGTTCGAGTCTTCTGTGCGGCATAAGTGTTTTGTTTTTTGCCAAATAGCGCTGCTCTGAAGGAGGGCTTAAAACAAATTGCTGACGCGACATTAGCATGAGTTGAGCACTGGCCGAGTGGTTAAGGCGCTTGCAGCATTGGGACCTCTCGAGGTTGGGCGTTCGAGTCCCATGGGGCGCGGATGTTTTTATTTTTGACTCCTAGCATTTAAAGTGAGGAAACCAGCGAAGTATGGCTTAAAAGAAATTCATGATGCGTCTATAACATGAAATTAAACACTGACCGAATGGTTAAGGACTTGGCTTGAGAGCTGAGTCTAAGGGGACTCATGTTCGAGTCCTGGAAATCGCGCACAAGGCACTTTATTTTTATTTCAGCGCTAAAGCTTAAGAAGCCCGCAAAGGATAGTTTAAAAGAAATTCTGCGCAACTAATTGCATGAAACGCGCAAAAGGCCGAGTGGCTGGGGCATGGAGAGCTTTTCTCCAGGTCTCGGGTTCGAGACCTAGGAGCAGCACCTGCATTGGCCTTGTTTTATTTTGGCCGGCGTGGGAAGCCCTGCATGGCACATGCACGCTGGCACGCAAGAAGCAAAGGGCTGTTTTGTTCTTTTTTTTTATTTTTGTTTTAAGAGATATGGAGCATTATTCTTTTAATTTATTTGTTTTGGAAAGTATGGGGGCTTAAACCATTGTTTTATTATTTTTATTATTTGCTTAGGATAATGGGATATATATATATATATATAATATTGTTATTATTATCATTTTCTATGAGAACATAGGAAAGGTGATAGAATAATAAAGGAATAAACAATTTTGAGCTTAACAAAATGAGAGTATGCGGCATTGGAATTGCAAATGTATGGTTTTGTGATGCAAAAAGCATGTCAAATTGCATGCTTGGAATTTCTTTGTTTGTTGGCCGAAAGAAAGAGGAAAGAGAAGGAAGAATTATTGTTTTCTGGTGTATAGGAAATGGTGAGCTATGGGTTATGTTTTTCTAGCTTATTTTATGATGGGATTGTTTAAATATTATTGTATAAGAATTGGTGTAGTATGGGTAAGGTGATGGAATAAGGATTGAATAATGTTTATTGGTATTTGATGTTTAAAATTTTCAAATGGATATGGGAAAAGAGAAAGCATGGCTGGCCATTTGCTTAACAAAGCATGGCCGAATGCTTGATTTGTTTTAGCTTTTCATTTCCAATTGTCTTGACCGAAAATAGAAGATGAGAAGGAGCATGGCTGAAATGCATGCAAAATTGTTGTTTCTTTCTTGCTCTTGAAGCTTAGCCGAATGTATAACTCCTTTGGCTGCTTCCCTTTTCCCCATACGTGTTGTGTGCATGGTCGATTGTGAGTTGCTATAGGATCTTCCTTTCGATTCCAAGTTATCAAGGAGGGCCGAATATCTTTGTTTTGCCTCCTTTCTTCCTACATGTTTGCATGGCCAGTTTTGAGTAAGCTAAAGGGTACCAAAGTCCATCTTTTTCTTCCCATTTATGCTTGACCAACTATAGGACCCTTTAGAGCAATATTTTCAGTTTTGAAAGGAGCTATAAGGCCATCGTATTTGTATTTTCCTTCCTATTAGCTAGCTTAGCCGAATATACAACCATTATTAAAAAGGCTAGCCGAAGCCCCTCCATCATTATACACCGTTGCCGAATCTCTTAGAGATCAAAAGGACTTTTGGGTGCAAGCTTTTTCAAACGGTTTTGATGGGTGGAAGGTGCTATCGACTAAGTGTTTGTGATCTTTTCAAATGTTGGTAAGTACTCCTCTTACGTAGTTGGTTTCTTCTCTCTTTCTTTTTGTATGCCAAAATCAAGGCTAGATCTTGATTTCTAAGAATGGCCAAATAAGCCTAAGGCCATATTGACGTGATTCTTTTGTGCCAACTTTAGAGAACACTAAAGGAGCCTTGTGGGTTTCGGCTATTCAAGGAATATTGGTAACTACTAAGGCATGCAAAACATTTAGGGACTTGGAAAAGATAGCTAGTATTGAGGAGCACAAAGAAATCGTTCAGAAATTGAAGTGCTCAAGGTAAGTGGCTGTGCTATTCGGCCTAAGGCCATGATATTGGTACAGTGTGACCGATTTCGGTTATGTGTTCTAGGGACAAATCGATAGAGATAACAAAAGCTTTCGGGACTTTAGTTGATGTTAGAATTGATAAATCGAATATCGCTTTAATCAGGTGCGTAGTTATCGCACTGCTCTTTTGCTTGATATATGTATTATTATTATGTAAATGTATGAGTTGTGCATATTAGCCGAAATAAAGACTAAAAGTATGGATACCAAGGTAAGTGAACGCATAATCAAATTAGTAGTTTTGGTACTAATCTTTCAATGATTTGTGGAAATAAATGTTTATCGATGAATGTAAAATAAAGTGATGACACGTGATGTATACTGTTCTGAGTAATATGTGACTATGGTATAAAATATACATATTTGTTTCTGTTACGAAATGTTGTTATAGTACGTATACTCACGCACGAGATTTGTGATGTGACTATTGGAGAAAAGGTGTACACTATGTGAGTGTTCTAATGTTAGCCTTGTGCTACTTTCGTGATGGTTGATTAGTGAACCGATTGGTACGTGAGATTTCTATGTGATCGGTGGCTTAGCCACGACCTTAACTAATAATGTGCAAAAGAAGGTTATGTGGATCACCTTGTGGATTGGACCTCGTAATTGTATTTCCGTAACCATATTTATAATATTGTGTATTCATAATTGCATACTTATAATTGTATATTATATATGTATGGATTGTGTGGATATGGGCCAAGCTCATATGTGAGGACATGTGTATTAACTATGCACTGAGTCTTGGTGACTCACCCGTTTTTATTAAACCCTTTCAGGTGGTGAGTAAAGCTTGGACCTGGTCGGAGAGGATACAAAGGTGGCCATGCAAAAGTGGATCTTCATGTAAAGGAATCTCTTGTTTAATGAAATATATTGACATTATTTGGATTTTGATTTAGTGAGTATTGTAATAAGGCCCACTAAAGTATTTCAGTCCATTTATTAAGTATCGTTATTATTATGCCCTAATGTGAAAGGTTGATTTCAAACGGTTTTATTTCCCCGAGAAAGCTCGAATTCGATATATCTAAAATAAACTCCTATTTTACTTAGAATATTACAAGTCACGGAAATGTTTTACCAAACTCGACAAAATTTTAACGGTTTATCTTTTAAGTAAGAACGTTTTCCGAAAGTGTTCCGCAGTGGCATTCCAAATTCGGTCGGATTTAATGGGCCGGGTTTGGGGCGTTACAGCATGTATAGGCTAGTTTTGGTATGAATTGTATAATGAACTTAGTCATGTGATTTGGCCAAATATGTTTTGATAATATGCCTTAATGAATGTGATATGTGAAGTTTTTTTGGCATGATTAGTTGATATATGAAATGGTTATGAGATGGTAGTATATAGATAAATGGTGCTTGGACATAATTGAGTTTTGGTCATGCAAATTGGTATGGTTGGAATTGATTTGATTGTATAGATTGAATGAGTATTGAAGGCATGTTTGATTGACCATTTTGGTATGTTTTGATGGTTATATGTGCATGAGATATCTTGTTAAAAATGGCTTGTAGGTTTGACCCTTATGGATGGCATCTTGGCCTTTTAAATGGCCTATAATGTCACACGGTTGTGGCACACGGGCGTGCCTAACAACTGTGGGTGAATTATAGGATGTAGTTTAGTATCACACGGCCTCGACACGGGCGTGTCATCTGGCCGTGGTGTGCAAGTCAGTAGCTAACTAAAAAGTACACGGCCAAAATACACGGGCGTGCTTGGTGGCCATGGTGGGAAAGTCAGTATATGACCTTGAAGTACACGGCCATGGCACACGGGCGTGCCTAATGACCGTGTTGGTATAGTCAGTATATAGACACGAATGGATACACGGGGGTGTCTAGAAGCCGTGGAGGGCACACGGTCTCCTCCCACGGGCGTGCCTCCCCTGTAGTTTAGTAAAGTTTTAAATTTTCCGAGAATTCTCTATGTGTTTCGATTTAGTCCCGACTCAAATTGTAAGCATGCTTAAGGTCTCGATGACCCGTTTAAGGGACATTATGTCTGAGAATGTTGATTGAATGTATGATTTTGTCTGTGAACGTTTCTGATATGTCCGATAGCACTCCTAACCTTAATCCAGCGACGGATTTGGGATAGGGGTGTTACACATTCTCCCAATATGATCCTATTTTATCTCATTTTAACCATTACATCTTTTTTTATGAAAAGTCAATTACCATCAAATAGTAATCAAGTCATTCATCACAAAGACAAATGACCCTTGGCCGCGTTTACTTTTCATCAATCATGTAATGCCAACAAGAGGATATCATTTACACATGTCTTGGGTTATGATTTCCTTTGTTGTGAATGATGCTACATACTATAGAACTCATACACCCAATCCACCAGATTTCGATTCCTTATCTATTCAAACTCATGCTTCTACTTACATCAAAGTGTATGAGTCATGCATATATAGTTTGTAATCCACTCAAGATTTAGGCATGCCACACTATGAACGTCACAAGTGAATAAATTCATAAACGGACTAGGACCTATTCATCTTAGGTCCAGTCCGATGTGCTATTGGTCCAATCAGTCTCATATATATCTCTATCATTTGGGGCTCATTCGCTCAGATGCCCTAGACAAAACATCTCCCCAGTTAGACTTGATAGACGGCATATTTGTCTTTCAATCGGTTTGTTCATTTTTTGATTAGAAAAAGGACATATTTAGGTTCATCTACTAATATAAGTTGTCTTTCTGTATTATGACCTGTAACGCCCCTTTCGTATGTGTGAATTGTTAAATTTTGTCATTAGTAAATGTCTGTCTCAGTGGTGAAGTGCCTTATTTATGGGTTTGAGGTCTTGGGTTCAAGTTGCGCTTCTTTGAAAATTCAATTAATTTTTGTTCCTAAGCCTATCTCTGTTTAATCATCTTAAGTATTATGATCGTTAAATTTGTGTCAAGAATGAGTCTGCTGGTTCACTAGTTAAGTGTCCATTTACTCTTTGGGTCATGTGTTCAAGCTTCCTCGTAAGCAAGTGATATATTTTTATGCTTGTGCCATTCAAGTGGATAAGTCTTGTTTAAATTCAAATTCGTGAAAGAATCTGGGCAGTTATCTAAGTTGGTGGGTCGTTATCAGGATATTTATTTTATCCTATTTTATTGATTTTAATATTAATAATTATCAAGTAGAAATTTTATTTTTGTTTTTTTTTTCTCTTTTCCCTAAAATTTCCTTCCCTTAAGTTCACGATCTTTTTCTCTCAATTTCCACATTTTTTTCTTTCTTTTTGTTCAAATGACAGTTCTTGCCTTTCTTTGATTTTGTTCATTGTATGGGTTCTTCTGATTAATTAGTGTGCAATTGGATCAATACATAAGTAGTGTTTTGCCCCTTTTCGATTTGGAGAATCTCTTTTCTGTGAGTTTAGTTTGCTGTTAAGTGAATGTTGGCTAATCATTGTAATTTCTTCATTTGTTTAGGAGAAGTTCAAGAAACGTTTAACTCATCGGCAAGTTAAGATTTGGGATCGTGGTTCATTCAAAGGTGAGCAATTCACTGAATCTAGAATAGTGGTATTTATGTGGTGTTGGTAGGGGTTTCGATTGGTGTTCTTGTTAGGGAAATCGGGAACATTGTCCTTTAAATCATTTGTTTGTGTTACTGATTTAGTGTTCCATTCGATGCATTTAGGTTATGGTTGTCTCGTGGTAGTGCTCGTATCGAATCTAGACCAGGTGTGTAACGAGAAACCCAAAAAATAGCGAACGACGAAAGTCGAAATTGGGCATTGTCAATGCCACACAGCCGTGTGGTAGGCCGTGTGCGACACAAGCCCATGTGATTGAACGTGTGCTGGACCATGTGTGACACACGGTCTGGGCAATTTTGGGCCGTGTGGACCATACGAGCATGTGGGCCCAAAACTCAAAATTTTTCCCTAACGCCGTACACATTGTCTCGATCGACCATGGGCCTTCCGTACGGCCGGTATGTGGTTAAAAATGCTATAAAACATGAAATTTGGTCATCTGTCAATATAATTTCTGATATTTGTAAGTGTATTTGAACTGGCATATGATAATTTAAATTGAGAATGATGTTATATATGTAAATGATTTGTATCTGAAATATTATGCACGATTTTTACTCTGACTGTATCTGATTCTGAGTGGGATATAATATGTGGAGGAAGTGTTTCTGTGAGAGGCGATATCTCGCCCATTGTACTGGCAGCACAATTGCAAATATTCTGAAAAGTGTCATACTGACACTAAGTGGTGTGTAGGGTTGGATGGGTATTTAATACACTATATGGTGTATAGATATGGTCAGAGATGGTGTGTAGCAGATGGGGGTAGGATTGTAATTTGCATGTGATTCTGATTCTATATAAGATATACGTCTGTATCTGCTCTACTACGTAATAAATCTAAAATTAAGTTTGTAATTATGTTTTCTTTAAAGTTACACATTGAGTTATGAAAACTCGCTTCCTGTTTGTTTGTCACTTTCAGGTAACCCTCAGACTTAGGCGGGTTGGTGCGGCGGAAGTTCGGTTATAGTCATGTTTTTGTAAAGTTAAATTATTTAAATTTTGGGTTTGAGGGTTTTGTAAATTTTGGACTGTTTGGACGTTTTTGGTTGGTTTTGGGTTTTGGACTTTAACATCATTTTCGTATAATACTGCTTAAACGTTTTATCAACAATGATCATTTTTCTGCAAAATAATGGGTTTCAAACCAACAAACTGTTTTTTCAATAATACAACTTTCTAAGGCTTTCCGCTGCAAAGTAACCGATTTTTAGAAAATGAAATAGAATATGGTTTCAATTAAAAAGATTATTAAGAATAATTTCTTCTAAATCAGATATTTCTTTAGAAACAAAAATTAAGCTATCTTTCAATGTTTTGGAAAGTTAAATTTTCAAACCATTTTACGTAATCACTCTAGATTCGACCATAACGTTTAGGTCAGTTTTGGGGTGTTACATTTAGTTGTATCATAGCTAGGTTGCAAAACTTGGGCTGTGAAATTTTGGATTCAAAATTGTTTTCGAGAAAAACCATTTGTTCGAGTAAAGTTTATTTCTGCATGAATCTGAAAAAAGAATTATATGAAATACCGAGTCTCTAGTGCTGATCCTGTAAGTATTTCTGAATTAGAAATATTTTAGTTTAGAAAAATCTGAAATGATTAAAACCATATTAAGATAGTTAGAAACTGAAACATTTTTGGGATTTCTGAAAATTCTTCTGATAAATATTTGAAGCATAAAATATCTGTTAATAAATACTGAAACTGATACATAAAACTTCGTAATATAGATAATCTGTAAATACAATGAGTACTCGTGGAAACATGAACGCGATACCCGTGGGAGCGGCGGGCGCCATAGAGAGGTTCGAGTTGAGTCATCCTCAATGGGTAGTATGCCTAATCTGGATACGAGTGAGACACCAGCAACATCTACTATTGAGACCAGGTCTAAAAGTCGCTCGGTTAGGGATGACTCATTATCCCAAGCTATGCTTAGAGTGTTGGAGAGGGTCACTAGGCCCCATTCTGGTTCTGAGAGCCGTGGGTTGGTAATTGAACGACTTCGGTCCAACAGCGCTGAGTTGTTTAGGGGCATCATTGGTGTAATAGCCCGATTTTGGGCCTAGTCAGAATAGTGGTTTCGGGGCCATAATTTTGATGAGGAAAATCTTATTTTTATTATATTTTTATGGTCTACGATTTCATGAAAATATTTCGTGAAAATTTCGTTCGAAAATTTCGACGTTTGGGCACTCAATTTAGTCAAAAGGACTAAATTGTAAAAAGTGCAAAAGTTGAGTTCTACATGTTAGAGGTGTACAATTGTTCTAGAGGTTTTAATTAGAAAGAGGTTTCAATTAATCAACCTAGGGTTAGACGTTAGTAGCCTCGAAAAAGGTATTAATATAAATTAGGGAATCCTACGGATCAAGTCAAGTGAATAAATCGTCTGGTTTAGAGTTAAATAACAAGTGAAGTCTAGGTGGATTCTTCCTCGAGTATTGTCTTAATCAATTGGTTTTACCCACAAGTATTTCCCCAATTCATTCTCTTTGTCTTTGCATCTTTAGCTTAATAGTTAGTTAATTTTAGAATAATTAATAAATCCTTTAATTTCTAGTCTAAATAATAAAAAGAAAGTTAGTATTAGTACTTTTGGTTCCTTTGGGTTCGACAATCTGGTCTTGCCACTAAACTATACTACTGTTCGATAGGTGCGCTTGCCTTAATCGTTGTCATAGTTAGTTTCTAGGCTCGATCATTCTTTCTATAAATTTTTAAGACCCTGACACATGATCACGAGACTAAACCGAATACATACAGAAATTCTTGGAAATTTAAAAATTTTTCAAAGTTACAAAGGTCACACGCCCGTGTGGGTAGGCAATGTGCCTCCCAAGGCCTCAGACACACCCGTGTGTCTAACCCGTGCCAAACAGGGCATACATACTGACTTGTCCCCACGGCCTGAGTCACGCCCGTGTGCCCCACCCGTGGTCGATCCTGACTTGCACCACACGGCCAGTCAGACGCTCATGTGTCCAGCCCGTGGTCGATCCTGACTTGTTTTGAATTACAACCATGAGGGACACGGTCGAGCCACACGCCCGTGTTCTCAACCGTGTGGGCAAATATAGGCCATTTTCAAGGCCAAATTGCCACCCACACTTGGGTCATTCCTACAAGCATCATACCAATTCATTTCATACCAAAGTAACCAACTTATTTTAAGCATTCAAAAGCCTATCAAACTCAACAACTAATGCCACAATAGCTCAACTAAATAACAATCATTTCCAAGCATACTTCATCATATACATACCATTTCCTTATGATAACCATTCATCAAATACATGCTACTAAGCATCCACAAACTTACCACTATCATAATCATTCCATAACCCTGTAAACATACCAAAATCAACTTCATATAGCATAGCATCATATAAAGACACAATCACTTATCTAGCCACATCACATGGCTATATATAAACATGTCTCAAACACAACTCCAAAATAACTAGCCTATACATGCCATACTTAGTAAATACATTTTCAAAAGGTACCAAAATAAGTTGGAGTAGTGTGATGATGATCCTCGACGATCCCCGAGCCTCTCGTAGCTTTAACGATCTATAAAACAGAATAAACACACACAAAGTAAGCTTCCCAAAAGCTTAGTAAGCCATATACAAATAAACGTAACATATAATCATTCATAGCATAGCTATTTGCATTCTTTATCATATCTTCATTTCAAACACATATATAATCTCTTTGGCTCATTTGGTTTGCCATTGCTTACCACTTCATCATATCTCAAACATTTCATTTGCTCATATTTCAATCATACACATATCTCAAATGTTCCTTTGTATCAATGCACATAGTTACTCACCTTTCATGCTTATACAAAGCATGCATATCAACGTACCTGAAACGGATGTACAACTCACATAGTCTTTCATTTCTCAGACTTGCCCGTTGAACCATTCGGAACTAAATAGGATACTCAGAGTGCTCGAAATAGTCGTACAATGCCAACGTCCTAGACGTGGTCTTACATGTAACCAAATATCGATGCCACTGCCCCAGACAGGGTCTTACACGAATTAATACGATGCCAATGTCCCAGACATGGTCTTACACTTAAATCTCATATCGATGCCAACGTCCCAAATGTGGTCTTACACGAAATCTCATATCGATGCCAACATCCCAGATGTGGTCTTACATGAAATCTCGAATCAATGCCATCGTCCCAGATGTGGTCTTATATGATATCAAATATCGGACACCATGTCATGACATATATAATGCTATCTATTCCTAGGTTCATACGAGACTTCACGAGCTTGACACCTTGTCGATACTATCTCGGATCTCATATATCATCATCTCGAGTATTATTCACAGCAATTAAAATTTCATATATGCACAAATAAGTCAATTCAAATACATTTATTTGTATATCAACTTTCCTCGAATTCAGATATTCGATCGGATTCGGTTATTCGGCTACTTTCGATTTCCCGCGATCTAAGTCTGTTTTCTTCGGTTCTTGGTCTATACATATTCAAATTTAATCCATTTATTCACCAAATCGTTCAATTTAATCCAAGAACACATATTTAGGGCAATTTGCAAATTAGCCCTTACATTTTCACATTTGGACATTTTAGTTCCTATTTCACAAAATCACAAAATATACTAAATTTCATGATACTCATGCTTGGCTGAATATCCCCCATGCTCATTCAAGTCCACATATTTCATTTATTTCACAATTTAGTCCCTCAAAATACTATTTTCTCAATTAAGTCCAAAATACTTAAATTCATCAAAAACTCAAAGACAAACTATGTTAATCAAACACATATCTTTCATATTTCATCCTCAAACATCATAAAACTTATGAATTCATCAATGGCTCATTTCAAAAACATCATCAATTCACAAAATTGAGACATGGGTTTTGAAGAACACAAAGCAACGATTGCAAAAACGTAGAAATTATCAAAAACCGAAACTGAAACATACCTTAATTAAATCCAAAAGCTAGCCGAAACCTAGCTTCTTTTTATTTTCTTCTTTTTTAGTATTTTCGGTCAAAAGATAGATGAATAATGCCCACTTTCATACTTTGTTTTTATTATAAAACATTTTAATACATGAATTACTATAATAACCTTGGTAATTTAATTAGAAAATCATGTCATCCAAGCCCTTAACTGTCCATGCTATAAACAACTGGCCAAATTTCATTTTAAGGCCTTCATATTAAAAGAACATGGAAATTTAGAAATTAAACAAATAGCTTGATACTTTTTCCTTTTATGCGTTTTAGTCCTATGCTTAAATTAAACACACAAATAACCAAATTATATCACAAAAGTTTCACACATGCTAAATCATATATCATAGGCACATAAAATAATATTAAAATATTATTTCAACTCGGATTTGTGGTCCTGACACCACTGTTCTGACTAGGGTCTAAGCTGGACTATTACACAGTGGTTGCTTGTCTCTTCATCTAGAGAGTACTAAAATGTACAGTGATCTGAAACAGATATACTGATGGTCGGGCATGAAACGTGAATTTCAGAATTTGTGTCGAGATGTTTGATTTGTCAACAAGTTAAAGCTGAACATCAAGTACCTTCTGGATTACAACAGCCAGTAATGATACCTGAGTGGAAGTGGGATAGGGTTTTGATGGATTTTGTATTGGGATTACCCTTATCTCTGAAAAAGAGAGATGTTATCTGGGTTATTGTTGATCGTTTGACGAAGTCAACAC
Organism: Gossypium australe; assembly: GCA_005393395.2. Taxonomy (NCBI): domain Eukaryota; kingdom Viridiplantae; phylum Streptophyta; class Magnoliopsida; order Malvales; family Malvaceae; genus Gossypium; species Gossypium australe. The sequence goes on from CM016618.1 coordinate 22,386,432, forward strand.
ACTTTATTACAGAACGTACAGACTTTTCACTTGACAGATTAGTTGAATTGTACATTTTAGAGATTGTTAGATTGCATGGAGTGCCAGTGTCCATTATTTTGAATAGAGATCCACGGTTTACATCACGATTCTAGAAGAAATTGCAAGAGGCTTTGGGTACACGGTTATATTTTAGCACTGCATTTCATCCTCAGACCGATGGTCAATCTGAGAGAGTGATTAAGATTCTCGAAGATATGCTTCGTTGCTGTGTTTTAGAGTTTGAAGGAAACTGAGAAAAATATTTACCGTTGGTGCAATTCATGTATAATAATAGTTATCAGTCAAGCATAAAGATGGCACCGTATGAAGCTTTATATAGTCGTAAATGCCGAACTCCATTGCACTGGACCGAGTTTAGTGAGAAAAGGATTCACAGGGTTGATTTGATCAGAAAGACTGAAGAAAAAGTGAAAGTTATTCGCGACAGTTTGAAAGAAGCTTCAGATGGACAGAAATTGTATGCGAATTTGAAACATAAAAATATTGAATTTCAAATCTACAAAAGAGTGTTTCTGAAAGTATCATCGTGGAAGAAGACTCTTCGATTTGGTCGTTAAAGGAAATTGAGTCTATGGTTTATTGGGCTGTATGAGATTATAGAGAGAATAGGGCCAGTGGCATATCAACTTAAATTACCGTCAGAGTTGGAAAAGCTTCATAATATGTTTCGTGTATCAATTTTACGATGGTACCAATCAAATCCTTCACATATAATTTCTCCAACAGAAGTTTTATATTAAGCTTGAGATGTCGTATAGTGAAGAACCGGTTAGAATTATAATACGGGAGATTAAAGAGTTAAGAAAAAAGGCATAGCTTTAGTGAAAGTTCTTTGGCAATGTCACGAAATTGAAGAGGCTACATGGGAACCCAAGGAAGCTATGAGAAAACAGTACCCTAACCTATTTCCTAGTAAGATTTTCGGGGACGAAAATTCCTAAGAGGGGAGAGTTGTAATAGCTTGTTTTCAGTGAAATCGGAACATTGGTTTCGGGACCACAAATTCGATATGGAAGTATTTATTTTATTATTATTTTAATGTTTACAGTATGGTGGCAAGGTCATATAAAAGTTTCGTGAAGAAATTTCGAAGTTGTATGCTTAATTTAGTAAAAAAAACTAAATCGAAAAAGGTGCTAAATTAGAGTTCTATAAGTTAAAGGTAATAAATGGCTATGAAATTAAATAGTTAAAGGATTTATGTGGTAGTTATACCATTGTTAATATAAGTGGACAAATATGGACATTAATTAATTGATTTTAAAGGTAAATAATTAAGGTTAAAATTGTAAATTAAGAAATATATGTTAGTAAAATAAAGAAAAGACAAAAGCTATCATCTGTTTTATCTTCTTTCACCGAAAAACCAAAGAAAGAAACCTCTATGGATGAAACACCCCAAACCCGGCCCACGAGCCGTGACCGGATCTGGTATGTTCCTCGATGTAAACCAACTCAAAATTCTTTTATTACTTAGGAAAAACTTGTGTGTCTAGAAAGAAAGTTTGTTTGGGTTAGGCTTGAGTTGAAAATGTATTAATAATATATTAAATCTCTTTTCCTTTTTTTTATTTAAGGTACACTTGGAGTTTATTTTTAAAATAAATTTGTTTGATCCATAAATAATAATTTGTAAACATAATAAATAAAAGTGAAAAGAAATAAAGAAATTCAACTATGGCCTTATGGCCTTATTACATCAATTAATTCCCAAAATAAACTTAAAATACTTAAAATAAAATAAACATCCAAATCGTAAATTCCTTGCTGTGCATGGCCATCCCTAAGCTTCTGCCGAGCCCGGTCCATTACTGTTCGTCACCTGAAAATAGTTCTCACAACGGGGTGAGTCAACAGACTCAATGTGTACACAACACTAAATCCAAATAAATTTAGGCATAACATACATATCATATTCACATAATAATTTACGATAATGATGCAACCCAAAACCCAAACCTAGTTAACCATCCGCTACACTTCCCCCATACCAACCTGCACACCGTGGGGACTAATAAGTCAACCTTCCATCCGCTACACTCCATCGAAGGCAGTCGCTGCAGTCGACGTGCTCATCGCCCTTATAGTTTCGTGGTCTTAGGTCACCACGTTCAGATATTGTGGTCTTAGGTCACCACATGCGAATATCGCGGTCTTAGGTCACCGCATTCAGATAGCGTGGTCTTAGGTCACCACATTCACTTCTTCTTTCAATATCCCATATGCCCCATATTACAATTATTATGCATTAACATGCCAAATTTCACATTCTTATCTTTATTCACATGTTACATATAACATATTTCATAATCCTAATAGGAGTAGGAAACGTACCTGAGTACTTTTGTACCATTACATGGTACTTAGCCATATTCACATTCTTATAAACATGCACATACTAATTATAGCCATAAATTTTATTAAGAAGAAGTGTGGGTACACACCTGATTCGCTTAGCAGTTCACTTAAATCCTGAAAAGCTTGATCTACGCTTTAGATCTTGAATGTCTATATTCGGCCATCCATAATATGTTAGTAAAGAGCCTATTCGGCTATAAAACCAAACCCTAATAGGATTTGTACATTTAAAACCTACCTTGTTGCTGATTGGAACACCAACAAATCCCGAAATCTTTACTTTAATTCCTCCTTGTATTCGGCCAAGCATGAAATTGACAAAGGGGTTAGTTTTCGGATTTTTAAACGATTATCAAATAGATCTAGATATCAAATCAGGCCTTGGCCGCACATATCTATGTGCTTACCTTCCAAATCTTAAATCCCAAAACCTTGTGTACCACTGTCGACTGTCCCTACACATCCATAGTTAGATTCGGCCCTTCACAAAAATCTATTAGAATGGCCTATGGCCGAATACATGCCTTACCTTTAATCTTAGAAATCCCGGAACCTTCCTTCTTGTAGTCGACAGTCACAGAATCCCGAGGCTTTCCTTCAAAGTTTCGGCCAACAAGTAAATGGCATTAGAATCTTGGCTTTTGATTTGGAAAAAGAAAATAATATCAATAGATCCTTACCCTTTCTTGAAGAAGTCGACAGCTTCTATGCTTGGAGTCCTTAAAGATTCGGTCTTGAGGCTTAGAAAGAATCGATACTAACTAAATTTTGGAAGAAGTTTTGGCTAACACACAGAGTATTTTGGCCTGGCAAAAAGAGAAGAGAAGAAAGGAGAGCACTAAGAAATCCGGCAGAGAGAAGAGGAGGAAGAAAAATTGAGAAGTAGCCCTATTTTTTCCTTTTATAGCCGAAATTACTAACTAGAGTCCTTTACTTGGCCACCACTCTACTATTCTGATAGTTTATCTCTTTAATTATCACTTTATTAAAAGAATAATCCCTTATTATCTCCTTGAAAATAATTTAAGATAAATCATCATTTATCCATCTATTAGCCGAAATTTTAAGAGAATTTAAACTCTTCCCTTGGGTTCCTTAGTGCCGTCCACTTCCCTGCTCTTTGTAGCAAAAATAAAACTCCTTTATTTGCTCCCCAAGTGACTCGAACCCTGACCCAAATACACAAGCTTGTGGCGTCACCTACCTGGGCCTTAAGTGATATCTTCAGGCCACTTTTCCAAGCCTGATGGTGTGTCAAATTCCTCCTATTAATTTTCTTAAGGCCACCCTGCCTTAGTTTCCTCTTTTTAACCTCTAAAACTTGACATTTCTTTACATTTCCAAGTTTCCAAAAATTTTCGTTTGCCTCCTTTAAACTTAACATTTCCGTACATTTCCAAGTTTCCCGAAATGTTTACTTTCCTCTTTTGAATCATTTCTAAATCATTTCCTTACATTTCCTAGTTTCCAAAAATGTTCACTTTCCTCTTTTAACATTTCTATACATTTCTAGGTTTCCAAAAACGTTCAAAACATATTCATAACACATAAGACATGTCATTCCGTACAATTAAACCGAAAATGCATAGGCCCTTTTCAGGATGTTACAGTTCTACCCCCTTAAAATAATTTCGTCCTCGAAATTTCTTGGCTAAAATAATTGAGGGTATTGCTGACGCATTTCCTCTTCTGGTTCCCACGAAGCTTCCTCCGATCCATGATTGCGCCATAGCACTTTGACTAGAGGAACTGACTTCCTTTGTAGCACTTTCACATCACGTTCCAATATCTGAATCAGCTCTTCCTCGTAGGATAAGTCTGGCCTTATCTCCACTTCTTCAACTGAAACCACATGAGATGGGTCTGATCGATATCGACGTAGCATGGACACATGAAATACATCGTGCATCTGCTGCAACTCTGGTGGCAACTCTAACTGGTATGCCACTGGTCCAACTCGCTTCAGTACTCGATAGGGCCCTATAAACCTTGGGCTTAACTTCCCTTTGCGACCAAACCTCATCACCTTCTTCCAAGGCGAGACTTTCAGAAACACTTGGTCTCCCACTTCAAACTCTATTTCCTTCCACTTAAGGTCGGCGTTCGACTTCTGCCTATCAGAGGCTTCCTTTAACCATGCCCTGATTATCTCGACCTTTTCTTCAGTTTCTGCCACTAACTCTGGACCCAAAACTCGACGTTCTCCTAACACAGTCCAACAAGTAGGAGTTCGACACTTCCGACCATACAACGCTTCATATGGTGCCATCCAAATGCTAGCTTGATAGCTGTTGTTGTAGGCGAACTCTGCTAAAGACAAATAGTCTTCCCAACTTCCTCAGAAATCCATCACACAGCCTCTCAACATATCCTCCAACACTTGTATAACCCGTTCAGACTGCCCGTCTGATTGTGGATGAAAAGCCGTAGTGAAGTCTAACTTAGTGCCTAAAGCTTGATAAAGTGCCCTCCAAAATCGAGACGTAAATCTTGGGTCTCTATCCAAAATGATTGATACCGGTACTCCATGTAACCTCGCAATTTCTGCTACATACAATTTGGCCAACTTCTGAAGAGAATAATCAACTCTTACCGGGATGAAGTGCGCGGACTTAGTCAACCTATCAACTATCACCCATACCGAGTCCTTCTTAGTAGGCATAAGGGGAAGCCCACTAACGAAGTCCATGGTAATTCTCTCCCACTTCCACTGCGGAATTTCAATTGGCTGAAGTAGTCCCGATGGAACTTGGTGTTCAGCCTTAACTTGCTGACACGTCAGACATTTTCCCACGAATTCAGTAACTTCCCGTTTAAGATCAGGCCACCAAAACTATTCCCTTTGATCTCTGTACAGCTTAGTGCCTCCGGGATGCATAGCATAAGGGCTACTATGCGCCTCCCGAAGAATCCTTTGTCTTAACTCTTCGTCCCTCGGCACACAGACCTTTCCTTTGTAGCACAATACTACTCCGTTTTGTACTTGCTGTAACTTGATACTTAGGTCCTTATCAGCCAACTGTCCCCTTTTCACCTCACTCAGCCATGTGGGCTTGACTTGCAACTCTGCCAACAGGCTTCCATCATCATACAAACTTAAGTGTGCGAACATAGCCCTTAGTTCCGACACAACCTTCCGACTTAGGGCATCAGCTACCACATTCGCCTTGCCCGGGTGGTACTCTATCGAGCAATCATAATCCTTCAATAACTCCACCCACCTTCGCTGCCTCAAGTTCAACTCCTTCTGAGTCAACAGATACTTAAGGCTCTTGTGGTCTGTGTAGATTATCGACCTTTCTCCATAAAGGTAGTGCCTCCAAACCTTAAGAGCGAAAACTACTGCTGCCAATTCTAAGTCATGAGTTGGGTAGTTAACCTCATGCGGCCTTAACTGTCGAGACGCATAAGCGACTACTTTTCCATCTTGCATTAGGACACATCCTATTCCCGTGTGAGAAGCGTCACAGTATACCACAAAATCCTTCCCTGCCTCCGGCTGAATTAACACTGGAGCTTCCGTCAACACTTTCTTAAGCTTTTCAAAGCTCTCCTGTTGCTTATCAGTCCATTCAAAGGGTACTTCCTTCCTTAGCAACTTTGTCAAAGGCGCGGCTATTGACGAGAACCCTTCCACGAACCTTCTGTAATAGCCTACCAAACCGAAGAAACTTCGGATCACAACCACGGACCTAGGTGTTTCCAATCCAACACTACTTCGATCTTCCTAGGATCCACTCTTATTCCCTCCGCGAACACCACATGCCTTAAGAATGCCACCTCTTTAAGCCAAAATTCACACTTGCTGAATTTGGCATAGAGCTTCTTCTCCCTTAATACTTCCAACACAATCCGCAATTGCTTATCATGCTCTTCCTCCGACTTGGAATACACCAAGATATCATCGATAAACACCACGACGAACCTATCCAAATAGGGTTGGAAAACCCGGTTCATCATATCCATGAACGCGGCTGGAGTGTTCGTCAACCCAAACGGCATTACTACAAATTCAAAATGGCTTTATCTTGTCCTAAAAGCTGTCTTATGGATATCTGCCTCTTTTACCTTCAACTGATGATATCCCGACCTTAAGTCTATCTTTGAAAATACTGCGGCCCCCTTCAATTGATCGAACAAGTCATCGATCCTTGGCAAAGGATACTTGTTCTTAATGGTCAGCTTATTCAGCTGACGGTAATCTATGCACATCCGCATAGTTCCGTCCTTCTTCTTTACAAACAGGACCGGTGCTCCCCATGGAGACACACTGGGTCGAATGAACCCACGATCCAACAATTCTTGGATTTGAGCCTTGAGCTCAACCAACTCCTTTGGTGCCATTCGATACGGGGCAATTGACGCAGGAGCTGTTCCCAGTAGCAAGTCTATTCCAAACTCCACCTCCCTATCGGGGGGTATTCCTGGTAATTCCTCCGGAAACACATCTTCAAAATCCCTTACAGTTCTAACTCCACTGACACCTTCTTCTTTTCCACCCAACGTACTTACGAAGGCTAAGAACGCCTTGCACCCTTTCCTAACCATTTTCTCTGCCTTCAACGTCAAAACTACGTTAGACAGGTAGTTTCTTCTTTCTCCGATCATTACTACTATTTCATCCTCCGGGGTCCTTAGTTCCATACGTTTAGCCGCACAATCCAACACAGCTCGGTGCTCTACTAGCCAGTCCATTCCAAGTATGAGCTCAAACTCCCCAAAGGGTAGTTTCATTATGTCAGCCCGAAAGTTCACTCCTTGAATCTCTAGGGGTACATTCCGAAAGATCTTATCCACCACTACAGTTTGGCCTAATGGGCTTACTACAGTCATCTGCCTATCAGAAAGTTTAGAGTCTAGGCCTAGTGTTTCCACTATACTACATGCAACATAAGAATGGGTCGAGCCCACATCAATCAAAGCAAAATAGGGCTTGCCATAAATAAAGAACGTACCGGTTATAACATCCGGCGCATCTCCATCCTCCCTCCGGCGAACCGCATAAACCAAACCTGGCTGCCTCGCCTCAGCATTAGCAGCACCTCTGCCCTGTGTTCCACGTCCTCTGCCAGTACCATTACCTCTGTTATTCGAACCACGACCTCGTTGAGGTTGTTGTCTCCCTCTACCAGCCTGATTAACATTCTGAGCTGCTGGTCGACTTTCATCTGGTATCTTAGGACAATCCTTGATCATATGGTCCTTGGACCCACACCTAAAACATCCTCTCGTCTTCTTCCAGCACTCTCCTAAGTGCTTCTTTCCACACAGATCACAAGGACGATACTACCCTCCTATACCAGCTTGCTGACCTCGCGGCCCATCCTCCCTAGGCCTCTTTTGAAACTTCCCAGACGATCCGAAACCTCTTTTTGGCCTATTCCGATCCATGATCTGCTTGGTAGAATCCTTGATTCCCTCTGCTACCTTGGCCTTTTCTACTAAACCAGAAAACTCCTGCTCCTCATGTAGTGCTATCAACAATCTTAGATCATCCCTTAGTCCATCCTCAAAACGGACACAGCGCTTGCCACTACTCCTCGAGCATACCGGCTCAACCTCAGAAATTCAGCTTCATATTTCGCAACGGACTTGTTCCCTTGAACCAGTCCCAGAAATGCTTTCCTTTGCTCATCAATATACCTGGTTCCAACATACTTCTTTTGATACGCTTCCTTAACATACTCCTAGGTCAGATCCTCAGCTGTGGCACCTTCTCGAACAGTTAACCACCATTGATACGCTTCATCGCGTAGCAGTGCCACCATTCCTTTTAGCTTCTCCTCAGGGGTCAGATCGAGCTCATCCATAATACGCTCAGTTACCTCCAACCAATATTTAGCTGTACTGGGTGCCACCCCAGATACTCCTCGAAACATCTCAGCTCCATTAGCTCGGAGCCGCTCAGGAACAGATTTTCGAGTTCCCCTATTTCCACCTGCGCCAGTCACCATTTCCAAAACTCGCAGCACAGCCTGCGACACAGCATCATCCCCCGTCTGAGCCTGCTGCTCAACACCAACAGCTGGGGGTGGTGGTGGCGGTGGTATCTCATTATCAGACCCTTGACCCGATCTAACGGGTTCCGACACAGTCATTCTTCCTCTACCGTGTCCACGACGGCCACGTCCTCTAGAACTCATTTCGATCATCGCGATCTGATTAAAAAGTTTTATGAATGTCCTTGTTTCACTTATTACCCGCGAAGAAGTTTTATGAAAAGAGTTTTAGGAGTGATTCTTTCGTATTCATACATGCACACAGTCTTTCCATTCATACATCCATCAATCAATTATGAACTTTCGTTCATTCAGAGAAACGTTGTAGTTTTCATTGTTTGTTGTTTTTCCACTACCTAGGGGTATTTTCGTAATTTGCCCTACAGGGGTATTTTCGTAATTTTTTTCAAAAGAAAAAGTTCCTTAGTGATTTTGTCTAAAAGTATCTTGGAATTTTTAGATTCCCGGGGTATTTTGGAAAATTTTGAAATCTGGGGGTATTTCGGTAATTTTGGATCTTGGGGGTATTTTGGTAATAAACTAGGGTAAATTTGTAAAGTTTAAAATTCCGGGGTATTTCCCAATTTTGCAAAACTTTGAGAGTTCTTTTTGAGAATTGTACTTTTCAAAACGGTAATGTTGCAAAAATTTGGAAATCAGGGTCATTTTGGTAATTTTGTAAGTTAGGGGCAATTTTGTAATTTTCCAAAATCAAGGTATTTTTGATATTTTGCAAATTAGGGTTTTTGAACCTTTAGAAAATAATGAAATTTTGGTAAAACTGTTGGGTAGTTGGACATTTTATAAACCAAGGGTATTTCTGTAATTTTACCACTAGGGTATTTTTGTAATTTCATAAATCAGAAATTTTTCGAAAATATATATATATTTTTCAAAACAATTTTATCAGTTCAAAAGAGTGGTTTGTTGAATTTTTAAAAATTAGGGTTTCCATAAAAACACGGTTAGTTCCCTTTCGGGTTTTAGTTAGTGTGTTTAACCTATGACCGAGTCCTCTTGGTCAGGGTGAACCGAAGCTACGCACTAGGTAGGATTCGAATGGAGAGGAGGTGAGTCACACGGACTGCTTAAATACCAAGCTCCCACTGAAACCATTCTTAGACATGCGCACAGAGGTTGCCACACCCACTGAGTCATCTTGGTTAGGGTGAACCGAAGCTACGCACCAGGTAGGATTCCAGCGAAGAGGAGGTGAGTCACTAGGACTGCTTAAATACCAGGCTATTCCAGATCCAATCCTAGACATGCGCATAAGGGTTACCACACCCTAACTTGGTGACCTAGCCATAGGTTTGTCTAAGTAAGTATTAAATCTTATGTATTTGTTGGGATGCACTAGTCCTAGGGTTCACATACTTAGCATACTACTCTACGTTCCATTCCATTTCTACCCTTCTACAGATCACAATATAAATCACACAAAGGTTAGGGGTACTTACCTGGTGGACTGCGGGTCGGAGACTTAGGTGCCATGCCAGAAAAACCCTGCTTATCTTCAAAAACTCATTTGGGCTCGATTTGAAAACATTTTGGGCCTTAGACCACAGGCCGAGAGTTTAAAACTGGGCTCTGATACCAAATTGAAACACCCTAAACCCGGCCCACGAGCCGTGACCGGATCTGGTATGTTCCTCGATGTAAACCAACTCAAAATTCTTTTATTACTTAGGAAAAACTTGTGTGTCTAGAAAGAATGTTTGTTTGGGTTGGGCTTGAGTTGAAAATGTATTAATAATGTATTAAATCTCTTTTCCTTTTTTTTTTATTTAAGGTGACAAAACACTTGGAGTTTATTTTTAAAATAAATTTGTTTGATCCATAAATAATAATTTGTAAACATAATAAATAAAAGTAAAAAGAAATAAAGAAATTCAACTATGGCCTTATGGCCTTATTACATCAATTAATTCCCAAAATAAACTTAAAATACTTAAAATAAAATAAACGTCCAAATCGTAAATTTCTTACTGTGCCTGGCCATCCCTAAGCTTTTGCCGAGCCCGGTCCATTACTGTTCGTCACCTGAAAATAGTTCCCACAATGGGGTGAGTCAACAGACTCAATGTGTACACAACACTAAATCCAAATAAATTTAGGCATAACATACATATCATATTTCACATAATAATTTACGATAATGATGCAACCCAAAACCCAAACCTAGTTAACCATCCGCTACACTTCCCCCGTACCAACCTGCACACCGTGGAGACTAATAAGTCAACCCTCCATCTGCTACACTCCATCGAAGGCAGTCGCTGCAGTCGACGTGCTCATCGTCCTTATATTCTCGTGGTCTTAGGTCACCACGTTCAGATATTGTGGTCTTAGGTCACCACATGCGGATATCGCGGTCTTAGGTCACCGCATTCAGATAGCATGGTCTTAGGTCACCACATTCACTTCCCCTTTCAATAACCCATATGCCCCATATCACAAATATTATGCATTAACATGCCAAATTTCACATTCTTATCTTTATTCACATGTTACATATAACATATTTCATAATCCTAATAGGAGCAGGAAACGTACCTGAGTACTTTTGCACCATTACATGGTACTTAGCCATATTCACATTCTTATAAACATGCACATACTAATTATAGCCATAAATTTTATTAAGAAGAAGTGTGGGTACACACCTGATTCGCTTAGCAGTTCACTTAAATCCCGAAAAGCTTGATTTACGCTTTAGATCTTGAATGTCTATATTTGGCCATCCATAATATGTTAGTAAAGAGCCTATTCGGCTATAAAACCAAACCCTAATAGGATTCGTACATTTAAAACCTACCTTGTTGCCGATTGGAACACCAACAAATCCCGAAATCTTTACTTTAATTCCTCCTTGTATTCGGCAAAGCATGAAATTGACAAAGGGGTTAGTTTTTGGCTTTTTAAACGATTATCAAATAGATCTAGATATCAAATCAGGCCTTGGCTGCACATATCTATGTGCTTACCTTCCAAATCTTAAATCCCAAAACCTTGTGTACCACTGTCGACTGTCCCTACACATCCATAGTTAGATTCGGCCCTTCACAAAAATCTATTAGAATGGCCTATGGCCGAATACATGCCTTACCTTTAATCTTAGAAATCCCGGAACCTTCCTTCTTGTAGTCGACAATCACAGAATCCCGAGGCTTTCCTTCAAAGTTTCGGCCAACAAGTATATGGCATTAGAATCTTGGCTTTTGATTTGGAAAAAGAAAATAATATCAATAGATCCTTACCCTTTCTTGAAGAAGTTGACAGCCTCTATGCTTGGAGTCCTTAAAGATTCGGTCTTGAGGCTTAGAAAGAATCGATACTAACTAAATTTTGGAAGAAGTTTCGGCTAACACGGAGTATTTTGGCTTGGCAAAAAGAGAAGAGAAGAGAGGATAGCACTAAGAAATTCGATAGAGAGAAGAGGAGGAAGAAAAATTGAGGAGTAGCCCTATTTTTTTCCTTTTATAGCCGAAATTACTAACTAGAGTCCTTTACTTGGCCACCACTCTACTATTCTGATAGTTTATCTCTTTAATTATCACTTTATTAAAAGAATAATCCCTTATTATCTCCTTGAAAAGAATTTAAGATAAATCATCATTTATCCATCTATTAGCCGAAATTTTAAGAGAATTTAAACTCTTCCCTTGGGTTCCTTAGTGCCGTCCACTTTCCTGCTCTTTGTAGCAAAAATAAAACTCCTTTATTTGCTCCCCAAGTGACTCGAACCCTGGCCCAAATACACAAGCTTGTGGCGTCACCTACCTGGGCCTTAAGTGATATCTTCAGGCCACTTTTCCAAGCCTGATGGTGTGTCAAATTCCTCCTATTAATTTTCTTAAGGCCACCCTGCCTTAGTTTCCTCTTTTTAACCTCTAAAACTTGACATTTCTTTACATTTCCAAGTTTCCAAAAATTTTCGTTTGCCTCCTTTAACCTTAACATTTCCATACATTTCCAAGTTTCCCGAAATGTTTACTTTCCTCTTTTGAATCATTTCTAAATCATTACCTTACATTTCCTAGTTTCCAAAAATGTTCACTTTCCTCTTTTATCATTTCCATGCATTTCCAGGTTTCCAAAAACGTTCAAAACACATTCATAACACATAAGACATGTCATTCCGTACAATTAAACCGAAAATGCATAGGCCCTTTTCAGGATGTTACAATGGATGCATGCTAGGTTCGGACAAGCTTGCAAGCTCAATTGGTGAGTGAATTTTGATCCGTTTTAATGATTTCTATGTTTTTGGAGCCGTACTAGCGTAATCTAGCTAGTCCAGGCACTAATTTGTGAAACTGTTAAAGTATTAGGGTTTTACCATTGATGAATGTGTATGTGTTTTCAAGTTTTAAGGTAGAAAATAAATGGTTGTTGTTAGATAAACATGTTTAGTAAAGTGATTTTGGTTGAAAATGTTAAATAGGGATTAAATTGATAAAATGTGAAAATTATGTGGTAAATGTGTGAAGTAATGAAATATATGAGTTTTTATGGGCTTAGATGAAATTCGGCTAGCATGGGTATGTACCAAATTGCATGAATTTGCATTGTTATGAGCTAGGGATTAAATTGTAAATAAGTCAAAAGTCTAGGGGCAAAATAATAATTTTTCTAAATTGTGACTTTTGGATTGAATTAAATAGAATAATAATTAAAATAGTTAAATTTGATGATATAGATCAAGAAGAACAACATTTGGAAGTAAATCGAGGAAAAGACAAAGTAGTGGATTGATCGGTCAATTGTCTCCGTACTAATCGAAGTAAGTTTGTATGTTAATAAGCATTAAATAATTGTGTGTTAAATGATTTAATATTGCGTTCTTGATGAATATGACTTCACAGAAATATTCGACAAAGATTTGGCGATGTATGAGATCCCGATTGAACCTTAGGAATAGATAGGATACAAATGACATGTCATTAGGGGTTACCGTGTTATAGGTGCTGGTCTTATACGTTCTATCGGTGGCTGAGTTTTCTAGCATGTGTTGTGGTTACTCATCAACTTGTGTGAGCAGCACGGTGTAGCTACATCTTGACCGTCAGCTTGTGTGAACAGACCCCGTGATAGCTCAAGAGTGAGCATCTATATAAGATATGAGATAGAGATGGTTTCGATCATGTATTGGCACTTTGTGTAACACCCCAAATCCGGCCCAGACGTTATGGCCAAATTTGGCGTGTCACATCAAAGCGTCGTTCAAAAACTAAGTTTGTCATTAAAAGTTCATTTCTATGTTTAAATCTTTTTGCTCGAGTTTAGCAAATCATCTCATCAAAAACGCTTACTTAATGTCTGGGATTGATACTTTAGGTTATTCCAATCGCAGAAGCTACTAAAGTTTGAAATATAAAAACATCTGCTTTTAAATGTTTTTGAAAATAGTTGTTAATTTTGAAAATTCGTGTTTAGCAGTTTTAAATAAGGAAATCTAAAGCCCTTTTAAAAATTTAATCCCTCAAACCCAAAATATAAAATTCAAATAAAAGTCTACAACAGAGCATCATCAGTCGTGTGGCCACCTTTGAGTCTCTCACGGCTCCAAATCACCTAAGGCTGGGGATTACCTGTACAGTTAGACAGAAGGGTGAGTTTGCGGAAACTCAGTGTGTAATCCCTTATAATACAAATAGTCAGATATACGGTATGTAGAAATAGACCGGGCCTGAGCCCATCACAGACACAGTATCAGGTGGGCCTTAGCCCATTAACAGAATCAGGTGGACCTAAGACCATTACTGAATTAGTACCAGATGCAGATATACTGACAGATATCCAGCCCAATCCAACCAATACACCACCTGTACCAACCAACACACCATGTGGGGATAAAATCGACCCACCCAGCCAACACACCAAGCTTAGCACCGGTTGCGGTACTGAGTCAACAGAACAGCTCGACATCGTAGACAGAACGGCTAAAAGCCACAAAAATCGCAGAAAGGCTGAAAGCCTTGTACAGAACGGCAACGGGCCGTACACTTCCTCCGTAAAAATGTCCCAACCCCATGCAATATGTCGTGTAAGTCATGCTCAATCATCACAGGTGTATGAAGAATGGCCATGTCAGTAACAGTCATTTAAACATATATTAAAAGCATATCAGTCACACGATCACAGTCAAGTCAGTTAAAACACAGTCATACGATCACAGTCAAATCAGTAAAATTCATAATCTAAGTTAGTCATTTACCTACAAGGGCAAAGCATTTATTTTGTCCTACAGGGGTATTTCAGTAATTTTACAAGGGTCTATCATCATTTCGAGCGACTTAGATAACCTACACAGCCAAAACAGTGTATATGGGCCCAAAATCCGCTATTGGGCCCAAGTGGGCCCACACGATCGTGTGGCCCATTTAGTCTAGATTCACATACGGCATCGTAAGACTCATAAACCAACCTATCAATGATTACTTACTGAGGATTTTACCCGTGTGGGCCTACAAGCCCATTGGGCCCACGCGGCCCATTTCGACCCATCGAGGCCCATAACGGCCCCAGTCCACGAAAACGCACGTGGTGGCCTCTGTTGTCTGTTACCCATGATATGGGGCTCAGTTCGCCGCACGTGCGTTCACACGCTCGTGAGGCCTCGAATGCTGAGGTTCCGGCATTTTAGCTTATTGGCGTTTACCGATTCATAGATAGACAGGGGTATGAATACACACCTTTACCAGTTTTTACACCTATTACCGTTTGCAGGGTATGGTTACACAGCCTTTTCGACTTTTAAGCCGCTTATCATTTACGAAAAACAGTTAAACACTCTATCAGCTTTTGACTGATTAGCAATTACGGTACTAATACACACCTGAATACGAACTCTTGTGAACAGCCCACGAGCACTATCCTACATTTAAACAAGGTATTTATCAATCGCTTGACAATAGGATCTCAACCTTCCTTAATAGTTATCTATATATAAAGTGAATTTAGTAATCACGATTGCTTATACATATGGGTTGAATCTATGATTATCAGTCTAAAGAAAACGCAAACCCCAAACAAGGGAAAAGCATATTCGGCCAATACCAACCCATGACAACATATTCCAGTTCAGATCATTCACTACGAGCAGTATTACCTTTGGTCAAGAACGAAAGAGAAGGGTCCAATTGTTTCTACAACGCTAGAGAACTCCTTCACTCCTCACGAATTCCTTAAACCTGAAAGAACACCATAATAAACGTAAAAAAGAAGATAAGAATCGGCATCTAAAGAAATAGAGGAGAAATGCTGAAAGAGTGGAGATGCAGGGACCTGACAATCGATATTCTGCCAATAGAAACTATTTGAGTGACATGGAAGAGAAGTTAGAATTGAGAGGAAAATGAGATGGTCATCCACTCCGGCTTGAGAGAGAGGGAGAATAGAAGAGAATCGACAATCAAGGACAAGGGAGAGGATTGATGGCACAAACAATATTCGGCTAACAAGGGAGGAAATGTTCGGCTACCCAAAACCAAAAATAAGTAAAGACAAAGTGCCAATGAGGGAGAAAAAGGAAGTTGATCCAGCAAAGAACGATTTTGAAGAACAAAAACCCAATTACTCGAATGGGCACTAATGGTACTCGGCTACCAAAACACACAATACACAAAAGGGAGAAACAACACAACAAGAGGTAAACGTTTTTGAAATGGAGAGCAAAACATGCACAACCTATTTCGGCACAAGAATAAAAGTCATATGACCGAATTTGCACCATAGGAAACCCACTTTCGGCCAACTACTACTACACCCCTCATTCTACTCCCCAAATCTCTCAACACCCCTAATTTGAAACACTTTCAAACTCCTCCAAATCCTTATCCCGTGAATCACTCCCCCAAGACCAATTCCACAACCACCTGAGCAGTATCCTACTACAACACAACCACTAGGCATCACAACTGTAAAATAAAATCTCCATTGCTCATCCCAAGACTTGAACCTCAGACCTCTAAGTTACACCACATGCCACCTTGCCACTACACCACCGGCTCTTTTTGTGTCACATTTTACCACTTTTTAGTCTTAAAGCCTACTTACTTACTCCCAGGGTTTTATTCACTTAAAACCAAAATTTTTGCTAAAGCCCAGGTTTGAACCTAGTACTTTTCCAACACTTCTCAAGACCCTTAACCACTCAAGCAGTTATTTATTTATGTCATTTTCTAGCTCACATAAACTTTTATGCACAATTTCCTAACCGTTCCCTTACTCAAGGTCCAATACTTCTAGGCCCAAATTCTGAGGCGTTACACTTAGTGTGCGAGATACCCGAGTATCTGATATTATTCCAAATGGTTCAACTAGCACAGTGATGTTATAAGAGTATGTAAATTCAATATGAACCAGTACAAGTATGTACGTGAATCATGTGAGAATTGAATCTATGATACTAGTGATTTCATGTTTAACTTTGTGGATGAATATGTGTTAGGCTTGTGGATAAAATTGAGATGCATTGTGCTATGTTTCATTACTTAAATTGTGATTAAATGGTAAGATGACTTTTATGCTATATGAACTTACTAAGCTTAATTGCTTACTCTATTTAATTTTCCGTATTTTATAGTAATTCGCAAGCTCGCTCGGATTGGAAGTTTTCGGAGATCTGATCACACTATCTAGTAGTTGTTTTGGTACTTTTGGACTTAATGTATTTTGCTTTTATGGCATGTATATGTCATTTGGCTAATGAAAGCCTATATGTTTTGGTTATGTAATTAGCCATTTGATATGGCTTGATTTGGTATATGTTGGTATGTATATATGTGTGGTTAGCCTCTTTTTGTATGTTGTTTGGATTGCCATGGGAATGCCTTGATTGTGATTTGAAAGTTTTAAGTATCATATGGTTCAGATTGAGAAATGGCATATAGGTTGTATGTTAGGCACAAAAGTGTATATATGCATTTGACCATTTAGGTAACTTTTAGAAGTGATACTGGTATGATTTTGAATGGCTAGTTGTGATGCTTAATAGCTTATGATTGTTGGTAATGAAATTACACAACTTAGACTTGATTTTTGGTTGGTTTAAATTCCTATTGATGATATGGTCATATGCTTTTGGTATGTGTATGTTGTTATAAAATTTTGGGTAAGGAATGTGGCTTGGAACATAACCTATTTTGGCCACACGGGTAGAGACACGGGCTTGTGCCTCAGCCGTGTGTGACACACGGTTAGGTGACACGGCTGTGTGTCCCCTGTAATTTTTAATGAAAGCAAGTCAGTGAGTTACACGGGTTAGTCACACAGGCGTGTGGTTGGCCGTGTCACCGAATTTAGAGAGTTACATAGGGTTGGACACAAGTTGGGACACGGTCATGTGATCCCTTTTCGAATGTCTACACGGCCTGAGACACGGGCGTGTCTCTTGACCGTGTGAGACACACGGCTTGGCCACACGAGCGTGTGTCCCCTACACTTTGAAAATTTTCAATATTTTCCTAAAATTTCCTTTAGTTCTCAATTCAGTCCTAAATTATTTTTAATGCTTGTTTTGGGCCTCGAGGGCTCTTGTTAGAGACTATATGATTGATTTGAATGATTTTTGTTTGGTTTTGACTAATGAACATGAAATATATGTTTGTTTATGTGATAAATCTGGTAATTCTATGTAACCTTATTCCGGCGACGGATATGGGTTAGGGGTGTTCATCACCTATCTCGTTGGCGTAATATCTTCCTCACACAAATTGACTTGTATTTGGAACATACCCCTCTATGATACCATCACCCATTTGATTTTAATAACTTGAAGGTAAAGGTTCTATGTGCAGCTATGCAAATCCTATAGCTTGCACTGATAAGATTTCTTAAATGCAATCTCATTGGCAATTGATCTCTTGGCAGGTTAATCCTTGTAGATTCTTTCTTCACCAGTTGACTTCACGGATTCATATACATCTATTTCCATTAGAAGGAAACTTTGTGGGTGCTTTCTTGTGGACAGGTGAAACATGACCCCTAGAAGATATTCATAACATATCTTCCATCGCTAGTTACATAACCCAATCTTTGCAAGTAGACCCTGTTGTGATCTGTTATCAATTATATGTCCTAATGATCTATCGTAATTTGATGTAGTAGATTAAACTAGTTTTCATATTTTAAGAGTTTGAACATGGGCATTTTATTTAAGCTTCAATTAGATTTCCATAAGTATTAGTTAAGTTAATAAAATGGGTAATTTGAGTCCTTTATTGACCTTAGGGGCCGAATGAGGCCTAAGGGTGAGCTAATATACTTTGTGAGTGTACAATAGACCCTTAGAAGGCACATTAACTCAATACTAATCGTTATGTTGCAACTCAGAGCATGCGATGTTGCAACATAGAGAGTAGAATAGAAGAAATCCAAGGCTGCCTTCAATATTGCGACACAGCCTGAGGATGTCGCGACATACCCTGAGGATGTCGTTACATACCCTTAAAGACACCCTGAAGCTAAGCATACTAATCGCAATGTCATGACACAGGACTTTGTGTGTCGCGGCATCGCCATTGTACAGGAAATAATTATGAGCCAAGGGCATTTTGGTCCACACAATCAAATGTTAAACACAGGGATGACAGCTAACCTAGGGTTGAGGACAACGACCACTTTAAAGTTTATAAATATGCTCATCTAGCACATGTTACATACACCTTTTCATATTGTATATTTTTCTCTTTAGATTGAGTCTTTAGTTTTCCCTTTTCTTTGGTTTTAGATTTTTGTTCTTGTTTTTTACTTTTATGAAGAAATTAGATTCTAGAATTATTGTCAAACTCTATGAGAATTTTGTGCTTAATACAAATCAGGCTTCTTTTAAACTCCATTCCTAAATTTTTCTTTATGTTTATTCTTTCATTCAAATTTATATTATTTATTAGATCTATGAGGAACTAATCCTCCTGTGGAAGATTAGCTAGTGGAGGTATGAATAATTAACTATTTTGTAGGGATTTCTTATCGGATCAACTGTTCAGGAAAGGAAGAATCTAAACCCTAGGCCTGACAACCTTAGGAAGTCATTAATGTGGGAATTAACCCATATTTTGTATGGCCTATCCATGAAAGACTTAACCTTGAACCGGTCTGGACTGTGAGGTCAGAAGATAAATAGTTATTGCCAACTTAGTCTTTCAATGGACGCATCAGAAGATCCTGCTAGAGATTGACTAGTTGATTGAACAAGAAAACCTGAGGTGACAATTGATTATGAATACCAAAGTGAGCTAATCACCCATATCCAGATTTGATACATATTCGATTATTTGATTTCTTGTTTTTCATTTATTTAATTTCCTTTTATTTCCTTTCTTATAATTTTTAGCATAGTTTATCAAAAACCTTCCTTTTAATTCTTTATATTGTAATTTAATTAAAGTTCTAGTTAGATCTATTTATGTTTAAATTAGAATTAATTAAGTGCTTGCCTCTATTGGGTACGATCCTTGGAGTACTTACCTACTCCATTGTAACCATATTACAACCTGACCTGTATACTTGCGAATATTGTTTTTCCCATCTTTTGTGTAGGATTTCTACTCTAGACGCTGGTACGTCCGAAGGCGGTGAAGTTGATGGTGTCGTTGTTGGGGAGGCAATATCACTAAATGTTTTTAATTTTTACATATTAATAGAATAATTAGGAAATTTTTAGGTTTTAGTTACGAATTTAATTTTCTTGTTTTCAACTAATTTTATCTTTTTGGGTTTAGTGTATGACTCGTAATAGGGGAACACCCGTAGAGCCAATCACAGACCCAGAGGGAACAATTTGATGAAATCATCGACAACAATAGCAACAACTGCAGTAGCCAATGCAAAATCAGTTACCTGCTAGAGGGAATCTACCACTATGCAGCAATCTGTTGTTCAACGATGTTAAGAATAACAATCTAGAAGATCCACCACCACTACCACAACTACCCGCAAATATAAATATGGCACATAACGAGAGGCACTCTGAAAAAGTATTTCCTACCAAATATGAATATGGTTCAAGGGAGTATAACAAGGCTAGCTATCATGACCAATAATTTCGAGATTAAGCAAGATATGATCCAGAATAATTTGCAGTTTTACGGAACAATGATAAAAGATCTGTGTCAGCATTTAAAACGGTTCCTCCAGCTTTGTGATACCTTCAAATAAATGGGATCACTAATGACGCTATTCGTCTTTAGTTGTTCCCTTTTAATTAATTGATAACACCTTTTCTTGGCTAGATTCGTAGGCACCAGGAACAATAATGACAGAGGATGAAATTGAAGGGAAATTCCTACAAAGGTTTTTCCCTATTAGCAAGAAGGTCCAGCTAAGAACAGAAATTTCGATATTCAAGCAGTTTGAAGGGGAAATCTTTCACAAAGCATGGGAGTGTTTTAAGACACTAATTCAAAAATGCCCATACCATGGATTACATGATTGGTTACCACTGCAAATTTTCTACAACGGGTTGGATGTGCATTGGAGGTTAGGATTAGATGAGCCTTATTTAACAGAACGCATGAGGATACGTATGAATTAATAGAAAGTATGGCGATGAATTCCTATCAGTGGCCAACTGAACGTTATACATATGGCCAAAGACTATCTATGGTGAAGGTTGTTCAGGAAGATGATAGATATTAACAGTTAGTGGATAGAACCAACTGAATAGAGGCTGAAAATAATGCACTATCTATTTACAGAGGAGACAAATCGCTTTTCCACTATATTAATAATCCTACCAAGGATGTGAACTACATCGAAAATAGGAGTGGAAATCCCTATTCGAATACATATAATCCCAGATGGATATAATAGCTCGAACCAAGTTAAAAATTCTAACTATCAACCTCCTTATTTATAGAAACCTCAGGAAAGAGCCAACCAGAATGACCATACTATATTTGGTCAACGTCTGGATAGAATTGAGGGGGAGATGAAGTCAATGAGAACTGATGTAAAGCAGGTGTAGTCTGAGTACACCAATTCAACAAAAACATTGACTAAACTTGAATATCAGATGTGTCAATTGATGAGAACGATGGGTGATATAAAAAGACAAATTGGCATAAGTATTATTAGTAATACTGAAAATAATCCTCGAAGATAAAGGAAGGAGCACGTGAAAGCAATAGCGCTCTGGTGGGTAAAGTACTGCGTATCCCAGAAAACCTGACTCAAGAGTTAAATATGGAGAACACAGATGATCTTCAAGAAGAACCGTTAAAAGCTAAAGATGAATCAGAGTCAGAGGAGGTAGTTACACCGATAGTTGAACCAGATATAGAAACAACTAAAGATTCTACCATTGTAAAAATATCGTTCCTTTCAGGGTTAGAAGAGAAGCAAAAGCGGGATGAAGACGAGTTTGTAAGTTTTCTAAACTTGTTCAAAATGCTAAATGTTAACGTGCCTCTGATTGAATTAATTGAAAAAGTTTCTAAGTATACCGAGTTTTTAAAGTAAATTATGCCTAAGCATAGGAAAATTAAGGTAAGTGAACAAGTTAATATAAGCGCTTCCTGTAGTGCTATTATTTCGAGATACCAAAAACTAAAAGACCCAAGAAGTTTTACTATTCCCATAGAGATAGGGAGCATTCATTTAATAGAACTCTATGTGGCCTAGGAGCTAGTATCAATTTAATGCCTTTATCTATTTATGAAAAACTCGAGTTAGGGACACTACAGTTAGCCGAAAGATCCTCAGTGCATCCAAAAGGTGTACTGGAAGATGTGTTAGTCAAGGTGCGTAGTTTTATCATTCCAACAAATTTTATGGTTCTAGACTTTGAGGAAGATCGAGAAATACCAATCCTGCTAGGTAGACCTTTTCTAGCCACATCAAGGTCCGCTATTGATTTAGAAAAAAATGAACTAACCATGAAAAGCAATGGTGAGACTGAAACTTTTAAGTGTGGTCACCAACAAGTCGAGGAAGGTAGGAGGAAGTCAAGGTAGCATTGCAATGAATTATCTATTTCTACTAGTCCTGAGATAAGGGACATACTTCTTTTAATCTATGAAGGTAAAAAAAAAAAGTTTAAAGAAATAGATAACTAGACAAAGGTGAAATGGTACAATGGGCGATGGACTAATACTGATAGAACCAAAGAATCGTCCTTTTGTGAATTAATGATGTTGTCGGATGAATCCGACAGATTAACTTGAATTATTTAAATTTTTGTAAGTTAATGTATATTTAGCTAACTTTTTTAGTCTAGATTTTAATTTTTATTAAACTTATGTTTTATAGAAACCATAACACTCTAGAAATTGGAATTTTGGGTGAAAATAGAGCCAGTGTCGCAACAGGTAACCCCATGTCTCAACATCAAGGGAAGAATTGACAATGTAACGCCCTGAAATTGGGCCTAGGAGAATTGGGCCTATTGGGCCTTGGGTGTAGGAGCGTTTGAAAATTTTTGGGAATGTGAGACGACATTAATGCAAGTTTGATCTATTAGGTATGCGATTTTGGAAGGTTACGGGGTTTCTATGAAGTTCCGAGTTCAAGTTAGGCCATAGGAAAAATTTTGGTTTTTGGCTCCTTAGGGGGGTGAGCTAGTGGAAGCAAGACTTAAGTTTAATTGGGTGTATCTTGTAAGCACAAGAGGAGCTTGTGGCACAATGGTGTGGCGTTACAAGGGAAGCATGGAGGTGGAGAGCTCGAATCCCACAGTCAGCATTTGGTAGCATTTATTTTGTGCTCAGGAAAGGAGGAAGCAGAGTTGAGTTCAAACTCTGTCAGGGTGGTTGAAGACTTGGTCAAATAGTTTGAATGGGAGGTGGAGAGTAAATGGTGGAGCAAAAAGGGGAGAGAATCATGGGATTCAAAGTATGGAAAGAGGTGGCCAGAAATGGGGGTCTAGCAAAGAGAATTTCGGCTTTGTGTATGGGAGAGTGCCGTTTTCTTTTCAAAGTTCTCTTTTAAGGGAGTTGTGTTTTTGAATTTTCGACTATAGCACTTCGGGTCATTTTTCCCAATCTTTCTTTCTTTTGCTGAAATCTCAGTTCTCTTATTCTCTTCTTTTCGGTTGTTGGTCGAAGCATTTCTTTTCTTTTCCTCTCATCTCCTGTCCTCGTCTTTCCTTCATAGCCGAATACATATCCTCTCTTCTACATCTTTTTGTGGTAGGCATTTAGCGAAGTTAAGCCTCTTTCTTTCATATTCTTCACCGCGTTCTATCTTTATTTGCTACCCTTTGTTGCCGAATCTTTCCTTCTTATTCGGTTTTTTCTCTGGTTGCAAGGTAACACTTTCGTTTCCCTTTATTTTCTTTACTTTCTTTGCTTTTCTCAATTAAGCCAAAACTATAACACCCCTATCTCGAGTCCATAGCCGAATTAGGGTTAGGAGCGTTACGGACAAATCAAAAACATTCATAACCTTTCATACATTTCATTCATTAATCAAACTCACATATACAGAAATCGATACGTTCATTCATCATTCTCAAACATAATGTCCCTTAAATGAGTCCTCGGGACCATAAGCATGCTTACAAATTGGGTCGAGACTAATCCAAAACACATACAAAATTTCATGGAAAATTAAAAACTTTTCTAGAATACAGGGGATACATGCCCGTGGGAGGAAACCGTGTGCCCTCCACGGCTATTAGACACCCCCGTATGTCCTCCCCGTGGTCTATTCTGACTACACTACCACGGCCACCAAGCACGCTCGTGTGCCTTGGCTGTGGACTATCTTGACTTGGCCCCCACGATCACAAAGCACGCCCGTGTACCCTGACCATGGTCGATCCTGCCAAAACCAACACGGTTATCCAACACCCCCGTGCCAAGGCCGTGTACTATTAGGCCATATACTGATTTGCTCACACGGTCACTAGGCACGCCCGTGTGCAATGGCCGTGTGACATTATAGGTCATATACAAGACCAAAATTGTAACACCCCAAACCCGGCCCAAACATTACGACCGAATTTGGTATGCTACAGAGGAAACATTTTTCTGAAAACTCCTTTAACCCGGTTTAACTTTTTGATAAAAGATAGCGTTTCGTTTAAAACAGTTGAGGTGTATAAAACCCATACTTAGGTTTATTTGAAAATATTTATTAAGTCAAGTTATTATCTATTTTAAATGTACCCGATGGCACGATAAAACATTTTTGCGTACAACTTGAGAAAACATGTGTACATATTTTAAATCCATTAGGTAATTTAAACAAATCATTCAAACATGTAAAATAGTAAAAATAATTCTAGGAGGCCTTATTACAACTTGGTTAAAATAAAACCAATAATAAAATAAATAAGCTAAAGTTTAAAGTTCATTTATGTCGAATCTCCACTGCATGGCCACATCGAGTCCGTCCGGCTCCTTATCCGCAGCTACGAGTCACCTGAAAAATGTTAAAGGAGAAGGTGAGTCACCAAGACTCAATGTGTAACCCTTCCCCGATTTAATGCAACAATCATACACAATTTATAACAAATTAACATGCATTAAAATCGTGCACCCAACCTAGCCATCCAAACACCTTTTTCTACCCCGTGTGGTACCAAACCACTGGTGGTGCCAAACCACTGGTGACGTATAGTCGCGATATCCATCAAAACTGTGGTGCCAAACCACTGGTGACTCGAAGTCACGAAATCAAATGATGGGGCCAACCCATCGTGTGATACCAAATCACTGGCGTCAATCCCATTTCTCAAAGTGGGGCCAACCCACGGTGGTGCTAAGCCACAGGGACGAGACGCTATGAGGTGCCAAACCTCTAGAGGTGCCAAACCTCTGGTGACCGTAGTGACAATGTGGTACCAAACCACTGGTGTCCGTCGACACAAATATCAGTTCCCCCTCCACTCATATATCCCACATTAATCCATGATATACAACAGATTTCATGCCAACATATATTTAAATCACATATACCAAATATGCCATGCTCTCCAAAGCATCAAATAGTAATTCATATTGACAGAGACTTACCTAAATCATCGCTTATACCATTACGGTATCAAATCCCAAGCTACATAAACCCAACTTAGCATATACAATATTTAGCAGTTAATTAATCATAAAGTGTGTATGTACACACCTGGTATCAATGATAGTCCTAAATCCCGAAAAGACAAATCGACCACACAAGCTTTCCTTGCCCCTACATTCGGCCAAACCTGAGAGTTAGTGCCATGGCCTATTCGGCCAAACCAACTTAATTGCAAAGGGTTCCTTGTGAACCCGAAACCTTACCCCAAATGCCTTTGAATATTAGCCACCACACACCAAATATTTCTGTTTCCCTAAATCGGCAACCACATGTTAGTAGCCTTCGGCTTTCGGTTACTAAAAGAATAATCTATTTACAATAGATCCTTACCACCACTTACCAATCGATTGATCAAAGAATGGAAGATCAGCTTTTCCGCTTTGAGATCCCGGAGTTCCTAAAAATCGGTTTCAAAAGACTATTAACACAAATACTGAAATCGGCTCTTACCCCTTGTGGATGTCGACAGAGAAAGATAAGAAGAAAGGAATAAGCATTCGGCCTTACACACATACCTTCACAAAATCGATTAAAAGAAAGAGATAGAGGAGAATACCTTTGCTTGAGATTCGGCCAAGACTAGCCAAGAAGAAAGAAAAGAATTCGGCTTAGGGGTAGAAAATAGATTCGGCTAGAGGAAGAAAATAATGGAAAAGAGTGTTAGAGTTTCGGCAACAAGAGAATAGAGGAGATTTTGGTGTTTAAGCAAACATATGGAAAAGGAAGATATTGATGAAGGTTTCGGTTTTAGAGAATGAGAAGGAGAGAAAATAGAAGGTGAGCAGAGGAATTTCAGCTAGGTGCAAGAATGAAGAAAAGAGAAACAAGATGATAGGCATGTGCTTTAAAAAGAATTCGGCCTCCCCTCTCCCTATGCTTGCCGTCCACTCTTCCATGAAGAGTTCAAATTTCAACAACTTCTTTAATTCACTCTAGGCCACACATTTGAATTAATTCAAAATAATTTGAATTAATCACAAGGCTATTTTTCCTCTACCAACTACAATAATTTAATCCCATAATACTCCAATTAAAATCTAAATAATATCCTTATTTTCCATACCATTATCTCTTATCATCAAAAGAGTTTAAAGAGAAAAAAATCTCTCCCCCCTATGCCGTCCATATTAAGGAGCAAAAAGGGAATTTCTGCAGCTCGAACACAGGTTCTTCCTTGCTCATTGTGGCGTCACTTGCAGCTCTTAAGTGGCCTCCCTTTTGCCACTTTTCCAAGTCCTTTTTAATGTCAAATAACCCCTCATTTATTCATGTAACCCCTACTTACTATGGCTCCCTACCTCAAAGCTTAAAAATAATATTTTTCCCACTCCTCGAGCCTACTCAAAGTCCATAATCAAGCCTTTCTACACCACAATTAGTAACACAGCAATTCAAACACATGAAAAATAATTCAAACACAAATAGCCCCAATTTTAGGATATTACAAAAATGACACCCAAAAGGGTCATGCCTACAATCAACATATACCAAAACATTTCATGCACCTATAACCACCAAAAACATACCAAAATTGACCATTCATCTATTCATTCAATACTCATTTCATTCATGCCAACTTTCAAGACAATATATAAATATAACTAAAGCATATCTCCATCATTCACCTACCCAAAAACTTGTCCATTTCATGTACATCAAACCACGCCAAAACAACATCACATACCATATTCATCAAGGCAAAATATGAACTAAATTAGCCACATATCATGACCAAATTTATACATCAACTTATACCAAAAACTAGACTATACATACCATATCTAGTTATATACATTTCCAAAGTGTATCAAAATGAATTTAGTAGTGTGATGACGATCCTTGACGGTCCCGAGCCTTCAGTAGCTTTGACGATCTATAAAACAGAGAAAACGCACACAGAGTAGCCTTTCCAAAAGCTTAGTAAGTCAATATACAAACAAACTTGGCATAAATTGCACATAGTCAAATCAATAAAATGACCAATTCGATTCTCATGATACAATTCGTTTTGTTCTTTCTTAAGCTTGTTTGCTTAAACATCACTTAACATATTACAATTTACAAACCATATATGCACATAGTCCATCTAGTCAAACTTTACATACCGTATCATCAGTTTCATATACATAACATCGTAGTAAGATCACATAGATACTTACCTTGTATACATAATTACTGTATAGTCAACGTACCTAAATTGGATATTCATTTACTTAATCTATCAAAGCTCGGATTTGTCATTCGTATCTCAGACTTGCCCGTTGAACCGTATGGAATCAAGTAGGATACTCAGAAGCTCGGAATAGTCGTACAATGCCAACGTCCCAGACGAGGTCTTACATGCACTCGGATATCGATGCCACTGTCCCGGACAGGGTCTTACACAATTCATTACGATGCCGATGTCCCAAACATGGTCTTAGATGTAAGGATCATAACGATGCCAACGTCCCAAACGTGGTCTTACACGTAAAGCTCATATCGATGCCAACATCCTAGACGTGGTCTTACACAAAATCAGATATCAATGCCACTGTCCCAGACAGGGTCTTACACGAGTCTCAAATCAACGCCAACATCCCAGACGTGGTCTTACATGATAAATACAGAACAAATATCTATATCATGACTTAGTCAATCCTATCTATTCCTAGGTTCGTACGTGGCTTCACGGACTTAGTCACTATATCAAACTTATCTCGGAATTCATATGAATAACCTCTCATAAACATACATTATCAACATCAGTCATATGAACAATTACAATTGCATACATATACGTTTATTTGCATAGTGACTTACCACGGATTCGGTTTATCGGAATGAAAAATGGCTACCCGTTTACTTTCATTTTCCCACGATCTAAGTCCGTTTTCCTCAGTTCTTGATCTAAACATATTCAAAATTAACCCTTTTATTCGCTAATTCATTCAATTCAATCCAAGGACACACATTTAGGGCTATTTGCAAATTAACCCTCCTATTTGCATAATTTATCAATTTAGTCCATTTTTCTCAAAACATCAAATTCACAAAATCAACACATACATATACTTAGCCGAATACATATACATCACATACAAACCCATATTTTCCATCAAATTAGCAATTTAGTCCCTCAATTTGCTATTTTCACAATTTAGCCCTATTTAGCTAAATTCATCAAAACTTCAAGAACAAAACATGTTCATCTAGCTCATATCTTTCATTTAACACCAAATATCATCATAAAGCTCAACATAACATCAAGGGCATTTCTCAAAAACAACATCAATTCATTAAATCGAGACATGGGTTTGATAGCTCTCGAAGCAACGATTATAAAAACGTAGAAATTATCAAAAATCGAAATCAAAACATACCTTAATCAAAGCTTATAAGTGCCGAAAATCAAAAGAAACTAAATCCTTACTTCTTTCTCTAATATTCGGTCAAAAGATGAACTAAAATGGCCATTTTTTTATGTTTTTATCAAATATATCATACATAGTAATCCATTTACATAATTAGCCTTTCATTAAACAAATAAAACAAACATTCATTAAGGGCACATTTGTCTTTTATCCATCCACTATCTAATAGTGGTCTAACAGCAACATAAGGCCTCCACCTTTACAAAGCCACAAGACATTGATACTTCAACAAATAGCAAGCAACTTTTACATTCAATGCAATTTCATCCTTTTGTCAAATTAAACACACAAACGGACAAATTAGCTCACATAAATTTACCACATGCTTAGTCACATATCAACGGCATAGAAAATGATATTAAAAATATTATACGGACTCGAATTTGTGGTCCCGAAACCACTGTCTCGACTAGGGTATAAATCGGACTATTACAATTCTCCCCCTTAGTGATTTTTGTCCCCGATATTGTTGTCTTAATGAATCTTCAGGCTCCTAGGTAGCCTCTTCAATTCCATGTCGATTCTACAGTACTTTTACTAACGAAATTTTCTTGTTTCTCAACTCTTTCACTTCACGAGCTAAGATACAGATCGGTTGCTCTTCATATGTCATATCAGATCGAATTTGAATTTCAGATGGAGCAATCATACGTGATAGTTCAGATTGATATCTACGAAGCATCGAAACATGAAATACGTTGTGTATCTTTTCTAGCTCAGAGGGCAACTTTAATCTATATGCAACAGGCCCGACACGTTCAATGATCTCATACGGTCCGATGAACCTCGGACTTAATTTGTCTTTTTGTTCGAATCGAAGCACTTTCTTCCACGGAGACACCTTCAGAAATACTTTATCGCTGATTTCAAATTCTATATCCTTTTGTTTCAAGTCCGCATATGACTTCTGATGATCAGATGCTACTTTCAAAGAATCTCGGATTAGTTCCACTTTCTGTTCTGAATCTTTTATCAAATCAACCCCAAGTAACTTATTTTTGCTGAGCTCGGTCCAATACAGAGTTGTACGACATTTACGTCCATACACAGCTTCATAAGGTGCCATTTTGATGCTTGACTGAAAACTGTTATTATACGCAAATTCAATCAATGGAAAATACTGTTCCCTCGAACCATTAAACTCAAGTATACAATATCTTAACATGTCTTCAAGAATCTGAATAATCCGTTCGGACTGACCATCTGGTTGTGGATGAAAAGCTGTACTGAAGTGTAATCTCGTGCCCAAAGCTTCTTGCAATTTCTTCCAAAATTGAGATGTAAATCTCGGATCTCTATCTGACACAATAGATAGTGGCACCCCGTGCAATCTCACAATCTCGGAAATATAAATCTCGGCTAATCTCTCCAGTGAGAAATTAAATCTTACCTGAATAAAATGGGCAGATTTAGTTAACCGGTCAACTACGACCCATATCGCATCTTTCTTTCTCAGAGTCAGGGGCAAACCAGAGACAAAATCCATAGTTACTCTATCCCATTTCCACTCAGGAATCAGAATTGGTTGTAGCAAACCAGACGGAACTTGATGTTCGGCTTTCACTTGTTGACAGACTAAACATTTTGAAACAAAATAAAAAATGTCCTGCTTCATATCAGACCACCAGTAGTGTTGTTTCAAATCATGATACATTTTAGTACTTTTCGGATGAACAGATAGACGACTATTACGTGCTTCGTTCAAAATCAATTGAATTAACTCTAGATTTCTCAGAACACAGATACGATCCTGGAATCTCAAACAATCATTAACGATTTGAAATTCAGACTCAGAATTCACTTCACACTAAGCTCGTTTCACTAGCAATTCATTATCAAACTTCTGAACATCACATATCTGTTGTAAGAATAATAGTTTTGCTTTTAATTCAGCTATCACAGAACTATTGTCAGTCAAATCTAATTGGGCATTCAAAGCATGTAATGCAAACAATGATTTTCTACTCAAAGCATCAGCAACAACGTTTGGTTTACCAGGATGATAATCTATCACAAGCTCGTAATCTTTCAATAACTCAAGCCATCTTCTCTGACGCAAGTTCAAATCTTTCTGAGTCATCAGATATTTCAAACTTTTGTGATCTGAAAATACGTGACATTTCTCACCATACAGATAATGACGCCAAATCTTAAGTGCAAACACAATCGCAACAAGTTCAAGGTCGTGTGTCGGATAGTTCTTTTCATGAGGCTTCAACTATCTCGAGGCATAAGCTACAGCTTTGCCTTCCTGCATCAAAACACATCCCAGACCATTTAACGAGGCAGCACTGTACATAACAAATTCTTTACCCGATTCTGGCTGTACTAACACCGGAGCTTCTGTTAACAGAGTTTTCAACTGATCAAAACTTTTCTGACATTTATCCAACCATTCAAATCTAACATCTTTCTGAAGTAGTCTAGTCAATGGAGTAGCTATTGTTGAAAATCATTTTACAAATCGACGGTAATAACTAGCCAAACCCAGAAAACTACATACTTCAGACACGTTCTTCGGAGGTTTCCAATTCAGAATAGCAGAAATCTTACTCGGATCCACTCAGATTCCAGAAGCCGACACAATATGTCCCAAAAAACTAACTTCTTGTAACCAGAATTCACATTTGCTGAATTTCGCATACAATTGCTTTTCTCTCAAAGTTTGCAACACAATTCTCAGATGTTCAGCATGCTTATTTTCATCACGTGAATAAATCAGGATGTCATCTATGAATACCACAACAAATCGATCTAGGTACGGTCTGAAAATTCTGTTCATCAAATCCATAAAAACCGCAGGAGCATTGGTTAGTCCAAATGGCATAACTAGAAACTCATAATGCCCGTACCACGTTCTTAAAGTAGTCTTCGGAATGTCTACATCTTTAACTCTCAACTGATAGTATCCCGATCTCAAGTCAATCTTAGAGAATACAGCTCCTTTTAACTGATCAAATAAATTGTCTATTCGGAGTAACGGATATTTATTCTTTATTGTCACCTTATTCAACTGACGATAATCAATGCATTCGCATTGTGCCATCTTTCCTTTTCACAAATAGAACAGGAGCACCTTAAGGCGAGAAACTCGGTCTAGCAAACCCTCTCTCAGTCAATTCTTGCAATTGTGACTTTAACTCTTTCAACTATGTTGGTGCCATTCTGTATGGAGCTATCGTTATAGGTGTAGTAACAGGCAACAATTCAATACCAAATTCGACTTCACGAATTGGAGGTAAACCCGGTAACTCTTCAGGAAACACATCAGAAAATTCACTTACAATAGGCACTGATTCAACTTTCTTTTTGGATACTTTTGAATTAATTACATAAGCAAAATATGCCTCGTAACCCTTTTTCACATAACTCTAAGCTTTCAAAACAGATATCACAGCAGGCAATCCATTCAAATCATCAGACTCAATCTGTACGATCTCATAATTTGGACATCTCAAATCTATAATCTTTCTTTTGCAGTTCACAACAGCATCATGCGTGAACAACCAATCCATACCTAGAATAATATCGAATTCATTAAATGGCAAAAGCATCAGATCAGTAAGGAAACATACATCTCTATACATTAACGGACAGTTCTTGTATACTTTGTCAACAAGGTCACTTTTACCTAAGGGGTTCGATACTTTTATTGCAAACTTAGTAGACTCTACAGACAAAGTCTTGCTGAATACTAAATTCAAGCATATATATGAATGCGTAGAACCAAGGTCTATCAATGCAATCACAGAAGTATCATAAATTGTAAAAGTACCAGTTATAACATCAGGTGATAAAGCTTCCTCACGAGCTCGAATAGCATACGCTCTGGCAGGCGCTCTAGCTTTAGATCTCACAACATTGTCTCACGTAGTTCTTTGACTACCACTAATATTTCTTACGTTCTTTGTCGGTCTACCTCTCTCAGATGTATTATCGGGTCGCAAATTCTGAACAGTTTCTGGCTCAACAATTTCAGGACAATCACAGATAAAATGATCAAGCGATCCACATCTGAAGCAAGCTTTGTCATTTAATCTACAGCTTCCCGGATGCCTTTTTCCGCAATGTTTACATTCAGGTCTCTCAGGTCGAGCATTTCCAACGCTGGCTACTGAAGTTGCTAGAGTTTTGGAACTCATTTGTGGTCTAGATTGATTTCTATTCGAATGTCCCACATTATCTTTGAAACAACTTTGATTATCTCTGAATCTTTTCGGAGCAGACTGAAATGATTTACTCTAAAATCTTTTTCTCACATCTCGAGCTTTAGACTCAACCTTTCTTTTATCTTTCTCGAGTGCCTCAGCTTTGCAAGCTTGGTCAACGAGTACAATGAACTTTTTTATTTCTAAAATCCCGACTAGCAAACGAATGTCTTCATTAAGGCCATCTTCGAATCTTTTGCACATTATAGCTTCAGATGATACACATTCTCGAGCATACTGACTCAGTCTCACGAACTCTCGTTCATATTCCAAAACAGTATGACCTTGTTTCAATTCCAGAAATTCCTTTCGTTTCTGATCAACGAATCTCTCACTGATATATTTCTTTCGGAACTCGGTTCGAAAGAAGTCCCATGTAACTCGTTCTCTCGGAACAACAGAAATTAAGGTTTTCCACCATTAATAAGCCGCATCTCAAAGCAAAGATACAACACACTTTATGCATTCTTCCGGAGTCAGAGACATTTCATCGAATATCCGAATAGTATTTTCAATCCAGAATTTGGCTTTTTCAGCATCATCCTCTTTCGTAGCCCAGAATTCTTCAGCCCCATACTTACGAATCTTGTCAACTTGAGGCTAAGTCCACAGATTCAGATTTGTAGTTAGAGGTAAATCAGATATCTGAGGGGAATTAACCGGGGGCGGGGGTTGTGAAACAGTTGGGTTATTCTTTACAAACTGAGTGAACCACTCTCTCATCATTTGGAAGAAAGCTTGTTTAGCTTCTCCTTCTTGACCGCTTGTAGCCGGTCTTGTTGGAACGCCGGGTTATTCTTAAAATTTCATGTTTACAAACTGTCGAATCAAGCCACAACCTTTTTCGATGTCGGCCTCTACGTAATCCACCCGGTTTGACTATGAACAGAAGAAATCTCCAAAACTATTTTGGAGGTTTATTTGCTTGACGGCTGCTAGACCTAACAAGCAATCACTTAGGGTTTTCCCATAAGCTTTGTCTCTTTTAAATACCTTTTATATTGGGTATCCTTTTAATTGGGCCTTTTATAATGGGTATATTTTTCATTGGGCCCATTTAATTGGTATCCTTTTAATACCCTTTTATAATTGGTATATCTTGAATGTATCATAAGATTAAATAAATACAATAAGTTTTTAACCGAAAATTATAATTACATTAAGTATATCCGAAAATTATAATTACATTAATTATAATAAGGATTTCGATAAACTATATTTATTTAAATTTATATATGAATCAAATTCATATATTAATAGAATTATGTTGTCATTATGTGTACAACATCCTTGTACATATAATATGTTCAATATTTGATTGCCCAATT
The DNA here is from genome assembly GCA_005393395.2 of Gossypium australe. NCBI lineage: Eukaryota > Viridiplantae > Streptophyta > Magnoliopsida > Malvales > Malvaceae > Gossypium > Gossypium australe. The sequence goes on from CM016618.1 coordinate 22,420,805, forward strand.
AAATTAATTCTTTAATTAATTTAATTCATGTGACAACCAAAAAACAATACCAATTATATTTTATTCCGTTCATTTAAACCATAGGGTGTGACCCTGTAGGTTCTTGCAACGTTAGCAGTAATAATAGGACAATTCTAATGTCACAAACAATGAGTGGCATCTAGCAATGCATCATTGCTACCTAAGTTACAAGAAGTCATGATTCCACATAACTTTTTGTGATTAACCTTTCATGCATTAATCCTTAAGTCCTTTATCTCTGGAATGGACACAAGTCATGGAATAGTCACACTTGTATAGTCCATCCCATGTTTCTTGATATCTTGAGTAGACTATGATATACAAATTAGTATGACATCTCATGTCAACTTATTTGAGCATGGCCATGCATTTCTAGTCTCACTCAATCAAGTGGCCTAAGATATTACTCCCATTATGTAGGAGAGACTTATCCTATATTGATCAACCATATCCCTTTACATAGATTGTGGTATATCCAACATCAGCCTTTATAGAACAACCAGTTACGGTGTACGTTTGACTGTATCAAAATATACAACTTACGATGTTGAGATAATAATTATATCAAGTCTGAGGATCATATACATATTAATCACTATGAGTAATGTTGTGACAATTACATAATAATCCAATAAACATACTCATAACGGGTCAATCCAATATGTTGTTCTCTAACACACATATTCATGCATTGATTTTGACAATCCACATCAATGACAATTCTTTATCATCAATCAACTACATGTTAGTCTTAATGCATTATTGTTGTCCTAGTCAATAATAATACTCGACTAAGGATCTTTTAAGAATAATCATATTATTCTCAGGACATTATTATAAAACAGTTTATTTGTATACACAGATAGAAAAACTGAAATAATAATGACAACGCTTTATATTAATAAATATGGTAAATAAAGTATGTTATTACAACCATCTCATGATTGATCTTTGGGCATACTCTTACAATCTTCCACTAGCACTAAGACCAATCACTCATATATCTAATACCAAGTGACTTAGTGTGACGATCATGCTTCTGCTGTGTCAGAGGCTTGGTCAGGGGATCAGCAATGTTATCATCTAAAGGTACCCTGCATATCTCTACATCCCCTCGATCGATAATCTCTCGAATAAGATGGTAGCGTCTAAGTATATGTTTGGATCGCTGGTGAGAGTTGGGTTCTTTAGCTTGTGCAATAGCTCCATTGTTATCACATCGGAGTTCTATAGCATCTGATATGCTACGCACAACCCCTAGTCCAGTAATGAACTTCTTGATCCAAACCGCTTCCTTTGCTACCTCACTGGCTGCAATATACTCAGCCTCTGTTGTAGAATCGGCTTCTGTACTTTGCTTTGAACTCTTCCAGCTCACAGCACCACCATTAAGGCAAAACACAAAACCTGATTGCGATCTAGAATCGTCCTTGTCAGTTTGGAAGCTGGCATCAGTGTAACCTTTTACACTTAACTCTTCCTCACCTCCATATAATAGGAACGTATCCTTAGTTCTTCTTAAGTACTTAAGGATACTCTTGACTGTGGTCCAGTGACCTTCACCGTGATCTACTTGATACCTGCTCATCATACTTAAGGCATACGAGACATCTGGACGGGTACATAACATAGCATACATGATAGATCCAATAGCAGAAGCATATGGAATTTTACTTATACGTTCTCTCTCTTGTGGAGTTGAAGGACACATTTCCTTCGAGAGTGAAATACCATGTCTCATAGGTAGGAATCCTCTTTTAGATTCTTCCATACTGAACCTTTTCAGTACTTTATCTATGTATGTACTTTGGCTTAGACCTAGTAGTCGTCTTGATCTATCTCTATAGATCTTGACTCCTAAGATATAAGTGGCTTCACCCAAGTCCTTCATAGAAAAACAACTTCTTAACCAAGTCTTAATAGACTGCAAGGTAGGTATGCCATTTCCCATGATAAGTATGTCATCCACATATAGTACCAAGAATGTGATAGTGCTCCCACTAACTTTCTTGTAAACACATGGTTCATCTTCATTTTTGATAAAACCAAACTCTTTGATTGCATCGTTAAAATGAATATTCCAACTTCGAGAAGCTTGCTTTAATCCATAAATGGATCTTTGTAGCTTACATATCTTTCTAGCATCCTTTGGATTTACAAAACCTTCAGGTTGTGTCATTTACACATCTTCTTCAAGTTTCCCGTTAAGGAAAGCTGTTTTGACGTCCATCTGCCAGATTTCATAATCATGAAATGCAGCTATGGCGAGCAAGATCCTGATGGATTTAAACATAGCTACAGGAGAAAAGGTTTCATAATAGTCAACACCATGAATTTGGCGAAAACCTTTAGCGACTAATCGCCCTTTGTATGTTTGTACATTACCATCCACGTCTGTTTTCTTTTTAAAAACCCATTTGCACCCTATAGGTTTAACCCCTTCGAGTGGGTCAATCAAAGTCCATACTTGGTTTTCATACATGGAATCCATCTCAGATCTCATGGCCTCAAGCCATTTCTCAGAGTTTGGGCTCGTCACCGCTTCTTGATAAGTCCTAGGCTCATCTTGATCTATAAGAAGAACGTCACCATGCGTTGTAATAAGAAATCCATATCTCTCAGGTGCACGGCGTTCTCTTAAAGATCTGCGCTGTGGTTGTGTTTCTACAGCAGTTGTTTGTTCCTCAACTTCTTGTAGAATTTGCTTTTGTTCAATCTCTGGTTCAGTGGTATCTTGTGATTCTTGAATTTCTTCAAGTTCAATCATTCTCCCACTTCCTTTTCTAGAAGTAAATTCTCTCTCTAGGAAGACACCAGTCCGAGCAACAAAAATTTTGTTCTCAGTGGGATTAAAAAAATAATATCCTTTGGTTTCTTTTGGATACCCCACAAAAATACACCTTTCAGATTTGGGTTCAAGCTTAGTAGACGTCTAACGTTTAATATAAGCTTCACAACCCCAAATTTTCATAAAAGACATACTAGGACGTTTCCTAGTCCACATTTCATATGGCGTCTTCTGAACCGATTTAGATGGAACACGATTTAGTGTGAAAGCAGCAGTCTCAAGTGCATGTCCCCAAAATGAAGTTGGTAGATCAGCATGACTCATTATGGATCGAACCATGTCTAATAAAGTTCGATTTCTTCTCTCAGATACTCCATTCCATTGAGGAGTACCAGGAGGAGTAAGTTGTGAGACAATCCCACATTTTTTCAAAAGATCATCAAACTCTAGGCTCAAATACTCTCCACCTCGATCAGATCGAAGTGACTTGATAGTTTTGCCTAGTTGATTTTGTACTTCATTTTTGAATTCCTTGAACTTTTCAAGGGACTCAGACTTATGGCGCATGAGATAAACATACCCATATCTACTGAAATCATCAGTGAAAGTAATGAAGTAGTGAAATCCACCTCTGGCCTATGTATTTATTGGTCCACATACATCAGAATGTATTAGGCCCAGTAAATCACTAGCTCGTTCACCTTTTCCAGAAAAAGGAGATTTAGTCATTTTTCCCAATAAGCAAGATTCACATACTTCAAATTGTTCAAAAACAAATGAATTCAGGATACCATCTTTATGGAGTTTGGATATGCGTTTCTCACTTATGTGGCCCAAAGGACAATGCCAAAGATAAGTTTGATTTGAGTCATTTATTTTAGATCTTTTAGTATTTATGTTGTAAATGGGATTCGTTTGATATAAAATATAGAGGTCATTTATCAATTGTGCCGAACCATAAAAAACATTATTGAGATAAAAGGAACAACAATTATTCTTAATAATTATCTCAAAACCAATTTTGTCTAAACAAGAAATTGAAATAATGTTTTTAGTCAAACTGGGCACAAGATAACAATCCTCTAAACATAAATCAAGTCCACTAGGCAAAGATAAAGTATATGTTCCCACAGCTAATGCAGCAACTTTTGCTCCATTTCCAACTCGTAGGTCCACATCCCTTCTAGCCAAAGTCCTACTCCTTTATAGTCCCTGTACAGAAGTACAAATATGAGAACCACAACCAGTATCTAATACCCAAGAAGTAGTAGTTGATAAATTAATATCAATAACATAAATACCTGAAGCAGACATTCCGCTTGCTTTAGCCTTCTTGACTTCCTCATGATAGACAGGGCAGTTCCGTTTCCAATGTCCAGTCACACCACAATGAAAACAGTTTCCTTCCTTAGACACCCCACCTTTAGGTTTCAGTGCAGCCTTTCCTTTTCCAAATTTGGGCTTACCTTTGCCCTTGGGCTTTGTTTGAACTTTGGCCTTTCCCTTGCCCTTGTTATTACGGACCATCAGTATGGGCTTGGGTCCAACCTTTTTCAAGTTGCCTTCAGCAGTTCGTAACATACTGAGCAATTGTGGTAGAGTCTTGTCAATTTTATTCATATTGAAATTGAGGACAAACTGGCTGTAGCTATCCGGCAACGATTGTAAAATAAAATCAGTGGCCAACTCTTGGTTCAATGGAAACCCAAGCTTAGACAGGCTTTCAATATAGCCAATCATCTTAAGGACATGAGGTCCTACTGGGCTTCCTTTAGCAACTTACATTGGAATAGGGCCTTAGAGATATCAAACCTCTCTTGCCGTGCTTGTCCCTGATAAAGTTCTTTCAGGTGCTCGATCATATCATAAGCAACCATGTCCTCATGTTGCTTCTGAAGTTCAGGATTCATAGTGGCAAGCATAAGACATCCAACATCTATCATGTCATCGAGATACTTCTTGTAAGCATCTCTATCAGTCCTCGAGGCATTAGCGGGTGGTTCATTAGGAAGTGGTTGTTCAATGACATATAATTTCTGTTCTTATTTAAGGACAATCCTCAAGTTACGGAACCAATCAAGAAAATTCAAACCATTCAATTTGTCCTTCTCAAGGACCGATCGCAATGAGAGTGTACTAGTGTTTGCAGCCATAATATATCTACAACAATTAAATATGCATGTGAGTAAATTTACCAATTTTATATCAATCATTAAAAAGACTTTATTAAATGATATTCCCACTATTTTATTTCAAAATTAGTAACCCTCGTATATTAATTTCGGAAAAACTTTCTCAAAAGTATTTCTAGTAGGTTAAGGATCCATATTTCACCACCTCTTAAGTCAGCTTTGGCTTTACTCTTAAGATTATGGTTATTTAAGTAAGCAACATTTGCTAATTACATCATATGTAACTCCTAATATTTGGTGAACAACTCTTGTTCTAATCATCTTATGATTTATCCAATTTACTTGCCTCTAGGTTTCTAATCCTATTAGAGTAACCTAGTTAAGTCATTAACCAATTTTTTAACCAGCGAAGATCACTTGTTTATTCTTCGCGTTTAACCAAGATAAATACTAGTACTTCGCTTTGGCAGAACCTACATAGTATTGATCGAGGCCTTAACGAGGGCAAAATTGGAAGGCCATATTGACTTAATATTTTAATAGAGGGATTTTATTAAGGTTGTTGCATCTCACCAATTATGGTCTACTTTAGCTCATTTAGTCTTCTAATCGATCTCATCAATTAATAGGGTTTATTATCATCAAGTTTTAATATATATAATTGGCATGCTTTAGAATCCATAGCATCTCATACATGAATAAATAAAGCAATAAATAAATGCAATAGTTATAGCCCATAAACTAAAGTGATTCAACCCAAGCCAATGGGAAAACCAAAAAGAAACCTAAAGGTATAAGCCATTTCACAAGCTATCATTCACAATCATTCTCCCACCTTCCTTCTCGTTTGGCCCACAGCAACTCTTGCAAATTACAATATGCGGAAACTCGTTTTACATACGAGGGAATGAGAAGAGAAATACAAGAGAATAGTAGTAAGGCACGACACGCAGGCCGTATTTAAAAAAATACAACCTTTTATCATTGGGCTATAATTATGCATTTCAAACACCGTGCATGTCAAAAATAGCATACATAATTCAATGGTTTTTGTTTTTGCTAAGGTGAATGATAAAATATCCTTTCAACCTTTTGTAGCCCATCAAGTTTATAAATTTCTTTTATTAACAAAACTATTTGCGGGGGTCTGAGGAGGTCGGAGGAAGCCTCACGATTTGATAACCTTTTATCAACAGAATCGTGTTTTTAGGATTTTAATCCTTGAGGTTTCATATCGGAACAACCCTTGTTCCAGTAGCCAGTTAACACTTACTGGAAACTATAAAAACCACCGTCGCATTATTACAGATTTGTTAATAGTTAACAGTAATAACATAAAATCGAATAGGCCACAACACCATGATTAACATTTAATCAATTACCGAAAGGAACAGTTATCAGGTTGCTTAAACGATTTAAACAATCAAAAATACAATAAGATCAAAACATGCATCTCATACAATTGCATCACCCAAGTATTTAAACCCGAGTTCGTATCACACAAGTGGCTCTGATACCACTGTTCGAACACCGGATACCCCATGGCGCAGCAGAATAAAATTAGATCCGGCGATCCAAATCATGAATCCATGTGTGAGGAACGAATCGGGGTGAAATAAAGGTTTCGAAATTACCAAAACTTCAATCTGAGTAGACAGCGACACCTTATCAACAAGAGTTTTGATCTACTGTCGAATCAAGCCACAACCTTTTTCGATGTCGGCCTCTACGTAATCCACCCGGTTTGACTATGAACGGAAGAAATCTCCAAAACTATTTTGGAGGTTTATTTGCTTGACGGCTGCTAGACCTAACAAGCAATCACTTAGGGTTTTCCCATAAGCTTTGTCTCTTTTAAATACCTTTTATATTGGGTATCCTTTTAATTGGGCCTTTTATAATGGGTATCTTTTTCATTGGGCCCATTTAATTGGTATCCTTTTAATACCCTTTTATAATTGGTATCTCTTGAATGTATCATAAGATTAAATAAATACAATAAAGTTTTTAACCGAAAATTATAATTACATTAATTATATCCGAAAATTATAATTACATTAATTATAATAAGGATTTCGGTAAACTATATTTTTTTAAATTTATATATGAATCAAATTCATATATTAATAGAATTATGTTGCCATTATGTGTACAACATCCTTGTACATATAATATGTTCAATATTTGATTGCCCAATTAAATTAATTCTGTAATTAATTTAATTCATGTGACAACCAAAAAACAATACCAATTATATTTTATTCCGTTCATTTAAACCATAGGGTGTGACCCTGTAGGTTCTTGCAACGTTAGCAGTAATAATAGAACAATTCTAATGTCACAAACAATGAGTGGCATCTAGCAATGCATCATTGCTACCTAAGTTACAAGAAGTCATGATTCCACATAACTTTTTGTGATTAACCTTTCATGCATTAATCCTTAAGTCCTTTGTAACATCCTGAAAATGGGTCTATGCATTTTTGATTTAAGTATACGAAATGGCATGTCTTGTGTGTTATGAATGTATTATGAACATTTTTGGAAACTTGGAAATGATTTAGAAATGTTAAGTTTCAAAAGAGGAAAGTGAACATTTCTGGAAACTTGGAAATGTAAGAAATGTTAAGTTTAAAGGAGGCAAACGAACATTTTTGGAAACTTGGAAATGTAAGGAAATATAAGGAAATGTAAGGAAATGTAAGGAAACGTTTTAGGAAAAGTTAAGTTCTGAGGTTAAGAGAGGGAAGTAAAGCAAGGTGGCCTTAAGAAAATTTATGGGTGAAATATGACATACAAATGGGCCTGGAAAAGTGGCTTGGAGGCGCCACTTAGGGCCTCTGGAGTTGACGCCACAAGCAGGTGCAATTGGGCCGGGGTTCGAGTCACTTGGGGAGCAAATAAAAGAATTTTATTTTGGTGCCAGGAACAAGAGAAGTGGACGGCATTAAGGCTCTATAGGGAGGTGTTTTATTGTTGTTAAAATTCGACAAATAGATGGATAAATGATGGATTTTTATTGATATTTTTATTAAGAGATAAGAGATAATTATTGGATTAAGTTTTAGGTGATAATTAAAGTGATAAAGCTATCAAAATAGAAGAGTGGTGGCCAAGTAAGGGATTCTAAGCTAGTAAATTCGGCTATAAAAGGAAAAGAGAGGCCATTCAGCATTATTTTCTCTTCCTTGATAACCTCTACCAAATTTTCTCTGCAACCCCTTTTCTTTTCTCTTCAATTCTCCAAAAAAAACGAGAGTAAGATCCCCTAAGCCTTGCCGAATTTCCCTTCTCCTTATTTCAGCATTGCCGAATTCTCTTAAGCAACTATTCTTTTCTTCTTCATTCTTCTCCTCTCAATATTCCAAAAGCCGAAACTAGGAAATCTAACCCCATTATTGTGTTAGTCGAAACTTGGAAAGAAGGCTCTTCGGGATTTCTGCCATTATCGACAACTTCATAAGACAAGTCAATTATTTCGGGATTTAAGAATCTAAGGTAAGTCATATTTAACATTCGGCTAAGGGTTATTTGTTGTGAATAAATGTTAGAAATTGATCTAACATGAAGTTATAGGGATTTCGATAGACATCTAAGGCAAGGAATACTTTCGGGATTTACTAAGTGTCGACTACAGGGAAGGAGAAGTTCTTTTCCAGGCGGTACACCATAGGTCGCGTGTTCCCTAGTTATTCGGTGAGTTTCGAGATTTAAAATCCACAAGGTAAGTGTCTATATGCAATCGGGCAAGGCTTATTTTAGCACTAGATCTATTTTCTTACATGATTTAAAAGCCGAAAACTAATCTATGAAGGGATTCAATACCAGCCGATTACAAGGAAGGGAATCTCCAACATTCCGGGATTTGATTAGTAAACAAATCGGCAAGGTAAGGATTTTAGTGTACTAATCCTACTAGGATTTGGATTTATGGCCGAATGGCTCTTTACTAAGTATTAAATGATTGATTAAATGTAGAGATCTAAGATCTAAGGCATTAGATCAAGCTTTTCGGGATTTGGATTGGAAACCCTAAGCGAATCAGGTGTGTACCTCACACTATTTCTTGATATATTTATGGCAATAATTAATATGTATGTGACTATAAGAATGTGTAAGAATATGGCCAAGGTACCATGTAATGGTACAAAAGTACTCAGGTACGTTTCCTACTCCTACTAGGAATATGAAATTATGTTATATATGTAACATGTGAAAAGTGATAAGAATGTAAACTAAGGCATGATGTGCATGATATGTATGATATGGGGCATACGGGTTATATGAAAGGGGAAGTGAATGTGGTGACCTAAGACCACGATATCTGAATGTGGTGACCTAAGACCACGATATTTGAATGTGGTGACCTAAGACCACGATATCTGAATGTGGTGACCTAAGACAACGAATTTTATAAGGGCGATGAGCACGTCGACTGCAGCGACTGCCTTCGATGGTGTGTAGCGGATGGAGGGTTGACTTAGTAGTCCCCACGGTGTGCAGGTTGGTACGGGTGATGTGTAGCGGATGGCATCTAGGCTTGGGTTCGGGTTTGCATCATTATTTTATATCTGTTATATGAATAAGTATGTGATATGATATTGTATGCCTGAATTGTTAAGTTTTAGTGTTGGTTACACATTGAGTCTGTTTGACTCACCCCGTTTGGGGAATATTTTCTTCCAGGTGATGATCAGTAATGGACCAGGTCGGCAGGAGCTTAAAGGTGGCCATGCACAGTAAGGAAAATTTTATTATTTGGACTTTTATTCTATTTAAACATTTTAATTTATTTTTGGGAATTATTTTGATGTAATAAGGCCATAGGGAATTATTTTATTTCTGTTTTATTTACTATGTTACGAAATTTTAATTATTAAAGATTAATTCAATTTAATTTAAAATAAACTCTAAATATTGTGTCACCTGAAATAAATGGGTTTTCAATATAAAATAAACTCGTTTTCAACTCAAGCCCAACCCAAAACAAACTTTCTTTCAAAACACACAAGATTTTCCTAAGTAACAAAAGAAATTCGAACCGGTTTACATCGAGGAACATACCAGATCCGGTCAAGGCTCGTGGGCCGGGTTTGGGGTGTTTCATCCTTTATCTCTGGAATGGACACAAGTCATGGAATAGTCACACTTGTATAGTCCATCCCATGTTTCTTGATATCTTGAGTAGACTATGATATGCAAATTAGTATGACATCTCATGTCAACTTATTTGAGCATGGCCATGCATTTCTAGTCTCACTCAATCAAGTGGCCTAAGATATTACTCCCATTATGTAGGAGGGACTTATCCTATATTGATCAACCATATCCCTTTACATAGATTGTGGAATATCCAACATCAGCCTTTATAGAACAACCAGTTACGGTGTACGTTTGACTGTATCAAAATATACAACTTACGATGTTGAGATAATAATTATCTCAAGTCTGAGGATCATATACATATTAATCACTATGAGTAATGTTGTGACAATTACATAATAATCCAATAAACATACTCATAACGGGTCAATCCAATATGTTGTTCTCTAACACACATATTCATGCATTGATTTTGACAATCCACATCAATGACAACTCTTTATCATCAATCAACTACATGTTAGTCTTAATGCATTATTGTTGTCCTAGTCAACAATAATACTCGACTAAGGATCTTTTAAGAATAATCATATTATTCTCAGGACATTATTATAAAACAGTTTATTTGTATACACGATAGAAAAACTGAAATAATAATGACAACGCTTTATATTAATAAATATGGTAAATAAAGTATGTTATTACAACCATCTCATGATTGATCTTTGGGCATACTCTTACAGGTCTCGAGTCAGAGGGCGCTGTCCCTAGAGTGGGAGCAGGCGCATTACTTTCTACGTTGTTAGCTACGGCTCTTTCGGGATCCACTACTATACGAAAATCACATTTTTACACGTCATGATTCATCACGCTATCATATTTCAAATATATGGCATGTATAGCTAGACTCTGACACGCTACGTTAGTCCGAGAATCGACTAAACTGTAGCTCAGATACCAACCAAATGTAACACTCCTATCCCGAGTCCGCCACTGGATTAGGGTTAGGAGCGTTACCGGACAAATCGGAAACATTCATAACCTTTCATACATTTCATTCATTAATCAAACTCACATATACAGAAATCGATACGTTCATCCATCATTCTCAAACATAATGTCCCTTAAATGAGTCCTTGGGACCATAAGCATGCTTACAAATGGGGTCGGGGCTAAACCAAAACACATACAAAATTTCATGGAAAATTAAAAACTTTTCTAGAATACAAAGGATACACGCCTGTGGGAGGAAACCGTGTGCCCTCCACGGCTGTTAGACACCACCGTGTGTCCTCCCCGTGGTCTATTCTTACTACACTCTCACGACCACCGAGCACGCTCGTGTGCCTTGGCCGTGGACTATCCTGACTTGGCCCCCACAGTCACAAAGCACGCCCGTGTACCCTGACCATGGTCGATCTTGCCAAAACCAACACGGTTATCCAACACCCCCGTGCCAAGGCCGTGTACTATTAGGCCATATACTGATTTGCTCACACGGTCACTAGGCACGCCCGTGTGTCATGGCTGTGTGACATTATAGGTCATATACAAGACCAAAATGCCACCCAAAAGGGTCATGCCTACAATCAACATATGCCAAAACATTTCATGCACCTATAACCACAAAAAACATACCAAAATTGACCATTCATCTATTCATTCAATACTCATTTCATTCATGCCAACTTTCAAGACAAAACATATATATAACTAAAGCATAACTCCATCATTCACCTACCCAAAAACTTGTCCATTTCATGTACATCAAACCATGCCAAAACAACATCACATACCATATTCATCAAGGCAAAATATGAACCAAATTAGCCACATCTCATGACCAAATTTATACATCAACTTATACCAAAAACTAGACTATACATGCCATATCTAGTTATATACATTTCAAAAGTGTACCAAAATGAATTTAGTAGCGTGATGACGATCCTTGACGGTCCCGAGCCTTTAGTAGCTTTGACGATTTATAAAACAGAGAAAACGCACAAAGAGTAAGCTTTCCAAAAGCTTAGTAAGTCAATATACAAACAAACTTGGCATAAATTGCACATACTCAAATTAATAAAATGACCAATTCGACTCTCATGATACAATTTGCCTCGTTCTTTCTTAAGCTCGTTTGCTTAACCATCACTTACCATATTCCAATTTACAAACCATATATGCACATAGTTCATCTAGTCAAACTTTACATACCGTATCATCAGTTTCATATACATAACATCGTAGTAAGATCACATAGATACTTACCTTGTATACACAATTACTGTATAGTCAACGTACCTGAATCAGACATTCATTTACTTAATCTATCAAAGCTCGGATTTGTCATTCGTATCTCAGACTTGCTCGTTGAACTGTAAGGAATCTAGTAGGATACTCAGAAGCTCAGAATAGTCGTACAATGCCAACGTCCCAGACGAGGTCTTACATGAACTCGGATATCGATGCCACTGTCCCGGACAGGGTCTTACACAATTCATTACGATGCTGATGTCCCAGACATGGACTTACACGTAAGGATCATAACAATGCCAACGTCCCAGATGTGGTCTTACATGTAAAGCTCATATCGATGCCAACGTCCCAGACATGGTCTTACACGTAAAGCTCATATCGATGCTAACGTCCCAGACGTGGTCTTACACAAAATCAGATATCGATACCACTGTCCCAGACAGGGTCTTACACGAGTCTCATATCAACGCCAACGTCCCAGATGTGGTCTTACATGATAAATACAGAACAGATAACTATATCATGACTTAGTCAATCCTATCTATTCCTAGGTTCGTACGGGGCTTCTCGAACTTAGTCACTATATTGAACTTATCTTGGAATTCATATGCATAACCTCTCATAAACATACATTATCAACATCAGCCATATGAACAATTACAATTGCATACATATACGTTTATTTGCATAGTGACTTACCACGGATTTGGTTTATCGGAATGAAAAATGACTACTTGTTTACTTTCATTTTCCCGTGATCTAAGTCCGTTTTCCTCGGTTCTTGATCTAAACATATTCAGAGTTAACCCTTTTATTCACTAATTCATTCATTTCAATCCAAGGACACACATTTAGGGCTATTTGCAAATTAACCCTCCTATTTGCATAATTTATCAATTTAGTCCATTTTTCTCAAAACATCAAATTCACAAAATCAACACATACATATACTTAGCCGAATACATATACATCACATACAAGCCCATATTTTCCATCAAATTAGCAATTTAGTCCCTCAATTTGCTATTTTCACAATTTAGCCCTATTTAGCTAAATTCATCAAAACTTCAAGAGCAAAACATGTTCATCTAGATCATATCTTTCATTTAACACCAAAAATCATCATAAAGCTCAACATAACATCAATGACATTTCTCAAAAACAACATCAATTCATTAAATTGAGACATGGGTTTGATAGCTCTCGAAGCAACGATTACAAAAATGTAAAAATTATCAAAAACTGAAATCAAAACATAACTTAATCAAAGCTTATAAGTGCCGAAAATCAAAAGAAACTAAACCCTTACTTCTTTCTCTAATATTCGGTCAAAAGATGAACTAAAATGGCCATTTTTTATGTTTTTATCAAATATATCATACATAATAATCCATTTACATAATTAGCCTTTCATTAAACAAATAAAACAAACATTCATTAAGGGCACATTTGTCTTTTGTCCATCCACTATCTAATAGTGGTCTAATAACAACATAAGGCCTCCACCTTTACAAAGCCACAAGACATTGATACTTTAACAAATAGCAAGCAACTTTCACATTCAATGCAATTTCATCCTTTTGTCAAATTAAACACATAGACGGACAAATTAGCTCACAGAAATTTACCACATGCTTGGTCACATATCAATGAAACAGAAAATAATATTAAAAATATTATACGGACTCGGATTCGTGGTCCCAAAACCACTGTCTCGACTAGGGTATAAACCGGACTATTACAAAAACACTCAGGCTTAACTCTTGATTGTTAGGCTGAATCTATTTACTCTTCTCCAACTCAAGTCACTTGTGTTCTGTTTGGTGAGGGCCGAAATTCTTTGGGAAGCAATTACCGATTGGTGGTATTCTGGTAAGGGTAAGGAAATTCAAATGCGTCCTTATTTTGTTCTAGTAAAGACTCTCGTGACTGCTTGGGTAGGAATTCGGTCTCTCTTTTTCTCTAAGGAGGCCGAATGTTGGATGTTGTTTAACACGCTTTTGTTCATCAAAACTATGTTAGGGTCTTGATTTCCGTAGTCAAGGGATAAGGCTAAGAACTAGGTACACCGGAAGAGATCGCATTGCAGTAAGAGGAGTTAGTTTAGTAAGTGTTCTAGTTATGTTTATCAAGTGGTAACTAACCTGTTATCAACTATCACTATAGGTGTCAGAATCAGTGGATAGCACAACTCATAACCAGGTGTGTAATCTCACTCCCCTCTGAATGATTGCATGTGATGTTTTGCGAATAGGCCAAAAGCCGAAAGGCCAGAAAACCAACAACTGTGATCACTCGAGTGTGCGAGCACTCGTAATGGTAAAACAAAATACGAATATTGACGGTAAGCCATTGAGAGTGTCAAGAGCACTCTCGCAAAACTGAGGCTGTAACGGGACTAACCGAGCCGAAACGGGCTGAACGGGCCCAATGGGCTATCCGGCCCACATGGGCGAGATTGATAGAAAACTGTCAAAGGGTAAGTGCGTTGCGAAATCTGAAAATCTGAGACCAAAACCACGCGAAATGGACCACATGAGCGTGTGGGCCCGATTGGGCCTAGAATGGATTTTAGGCCCAATAGTTTCGTAGTGACTCAAAAAGGGTCCCGTGTCACTCGAGGCAACAGTAGGCCTTCGGAAAGGCTGTTAAATGTGAAATTACCGAAATATCCTTGGAGGGTAAATTATCGAAATAGCCCTAGAGGGTAAAATTATCGAAATACCCCTGGAGAGTAAAATTACCGAAATACCCTTAGAGGGTAAATTACCAAAATACCCCTGGAGGGTAAATTATCGAAATACCCCTAGAGGGTAAATTATCGAAATACCCCTAGAGGGTAAATTACTGAAATACCCCTAGAGGGTAATTTACTGAAATACCCCTAGAGGGTAATTTACTAAAATCCCCCTAGAGGGTAAATTACCAAAATACCCCTATAGGGTAAATTACCGAAATACCCCTGGAGGGTAAAGTTACCGAAATACCCCTAGAGGGTAAATTACCGAAATACCCCTAGAGGGTAAATTACCGAAATACCTTTGGAGGGTAAATTACCGAAATACCCTTGGATAGTAAATTACCGTTATACCCTTGATTATGGTTGGTTATTATGTATATGTTTTATTTACACTGTTATACGTATGTTGCATTGATTTATGATATGTTGCATGGGGTGGGATTGATGATCGGAGGAAGTGTTTGTAACACCCCCAAACCCGGCCCACGAGCCACGACCGAATTTAGGATGCCACTGCGGACAACGTTTGAAAAATATTTTGACTTAGAGTGAAAACATAAAAATTTATTGTCTTTAATAAAACGTTGGATATTAAAAATTTCGACATAAATTACAATGTTTCAAATTCTTCGGTTAAAAACTTTATCATATATTTTAAAAGGAAAGTTACTAAAGATAAAACATTTTCAGATAGTAATGTAATCGATAGTCCAACTTATAACATAATAAAAATCCTTAAATACTTTAGGAGGCCCTTATTACAATAAATAAATACTTAAAATACTGAAACATAAATTGTATAAAGAAAATCCTCTTCTGCATGGGCCACCTCGTATCCACTCCAACCCGGTCCAAGCTTTATGCATCACCTGTAAGGTTTGAGAAATATTAGGTGAGTCACACAGACTCAGTGTGTAATTATTTCACATGCCTCCACACATGGGCTTGGCCCACATCCACAAATCAATTACAAAACAGATGGTAAGACAATTCATCCACATAATTTTACATATTGAGCTTGGCCCATATCCACATTGATCCACATAATCAGTCATGCAAAAATGTATCCCAACCCAACCTAGAGTCCATCCAATACACCTACCTTGGCAGACCTGCTGCCCAAGGCCGTGGCTAATCCACCGATCAACTAAGTGATCCCACATATCTTACCTTGGCAGACCTGCTACCCAAGGCCGTGGCAAAGCCACCGATCACCTAAGTGACCCCACATGTCAATATCCACGAGGTGACTCAAGATCATCCTCTATCCACGATGATGCACACAGCTATCATCCGTCGAGATGTGGCACCTAGCCATCACCTCCCTTGATGAAGCACATAGCTAACATCAAGCGCCAATGTAGCACAAGGCTAACATCAGACCACGAACATAAATGTACACCCCGTCCTTCGATATTCATATCCCAAATTTCCATGCACATATATATATCATGACAAATGTAACACCTTTAACCCGTATCCGTCACCGGATTAGGGTTACAAGGTATTACTGAACACAATTACAAATTCAAACATTCACACGAGTCATATTCATATATAAATATATATATATATATATATTAAAGCATAAAACTAATTAATTACTAAACTTATATTCTTATTCATATTATACATATGGATCATACCTCATAACAAAATATATCTATAATCCAAATATGATAAACACACATATCATGATTAAAAACACAAAGCATGGAAACAATTTACATTAAGAGTAAGCCATTTTTTTTTGTATGGCTGTAATATATACAAGGACAAAATTCATAGCTCAAAACATAGTCTAGCCTATACATGCCTTAAGCTCAAAATTTCAACATTTAAGATACCAAACAAATCGATAGTGTGGATGACTTTGATGATGATCCCTTGAGCTCGTAGCTTGATTAAAATCTATAAAACAGAGTAAAAAGAAACACACAAGGTAAGCTAACTAGCTTAGTAAATCTTAAGCATTTAAAAAAATAATTCAATTAAACGCTCAAGCATTTTAGATCAAATACTTATCATCAACCAATCTTTAACAAAGCACATATGGATTATCATTGCCGAACTCTATTACTTCATTTAACTTACTCTCAAGCACTTACCTATATGGCTGAATGTAAATAACCTGCATTATCAACTTACTTGTCCAATGAACACATCACTATATACTCACATAATCCACAAGTTGATATTTTATCACTAGTATAAAAACCTGCTAGGCAAAAGCCTGAATTTCGCACCGGCACAAAGCCTGCTAGACCCAAGGTCTGATATCCTTTCACCGGTAATAAGCCTACTAGGCATAAAGCCCGAAAAATTCACCAGCCCGAGGCTTGCTAGGCTCAAAGCCCGAATGGTAATACTCAAAGATATCTCCCATAAACTATTACATATATTGAATCTCTTTCTCATTGAAATCTTATCATACAAATATTCAATTAACTTCTAATATTGAAATAATTCAACCAAATCACACATTATACTTAGCCAAATTCGGCAATTACATATATAATCACAATGGATTCAATTTCAAAATTTACTAAATTACTTAATAATTTACAACATATATTTGCTTAGAGACTTACCTCGAATATCATTTGTCAACAAAGACCAGCTATTCAATTATCTTCGTTTTTCCCTGATCCAAATCCGTTTTCTTTTGTTCTTGATCTAAACATATTTAAAATAAGCTCATTTAAAAAAAAACATTTACATTCAATTAAATCCTAAAATACATAAATGGGCAAATTACCCTTTTTCCCCTAATGTTTATAACTTTTGCAATTTAGTCCTCAAGGCATATAACACAAAATACATGAAATTTGATTACAATTCTTTGATTCCGAATACTCCTCATGCTTATAATTTAATAAGACATTTTATAATCACTGAAACTATATATACACGCAATTTAGAATCAGGTCAATTTGAATGGACATGTCTTGCATGTTTTATGGATTTGAACATGACCCATACGGAGATTAATCGTGCTATTCATATACTTATTTAGTGTTTTAATATTTAAAGGCTATATGTAAAATTTATGCATATTTAGCCCTAACTAAATTAATTGTTTAATAAACTTATGACACCCAACAGTACACTTAATGCCTATGTAACTAACATGTAAATAATCATAAAATAAACAACAATTAAATGCAGCTAATGTTCAGTCAATTTAAGTTATTTTTATTTACTAACTGCCTTGACCTATCATAATAGCAAATGCATGGCAACCAAATTTTAAGACATGTAATCATATCTCAAACAAGTTTAACCGAAATTTCATACCAACCTTTAACATATATATATACATTTATATTTAAACTACAAGACATTGATCACAATTAGTCAAATTCAAAATATAGCTCCTCATACTGTTTAATAATCTCGTAACAATTAACACCTATTATGCACCATTTGGCCAAATCATACAGTAGTATCTTAAGCAATATAAAAATATTCTTCACTAATTTTATGCATGCCACATTCGAATTCATTTACCAGCCACAATTTAATTTAATAATTATAATTAGCATATGACATAATACCAAAAATCAGCTTAATACACAAGCAAAACTAAAACTGAATTCAAATATGGAGAACGAGCCATTTATTTTGCATTTTAATCTCTCAACTATTTATTTTCACAATTTAAGCTATCACATTTCATATCATATATAATTTTCATACTTTAAACATGATAATCTAAGACATATATTTCTATTCTTCCATCAAACACAACAAATCACCAACATTCATCAAGAATCAAATCTAAAACATACTTTTAAACTAAAATTTTCCACATGGGTTTGTTAATATTCAAGGTAACCAACTCAAACATACAAAGAAATCACAAAAATCATGTTAAATCTCTAACCTTTAAGAACATGCAATGACCGAAAGTTAGGAGCTTGGGTTCCTTATTTTCTTTGTAAGCTTTCGGTGATGAAGAACAAAAGAATAAAAGATGAACACTCTTTCATCCTTTTTGTTTTTCTTTCCTTTATTTAATCTTATAAAATAATATTACTAAATCCCACTTGCTAAACACTTTACATAAAATAAAATAAATAGTCATCATACCGTCCACTTTTTTTTAAACTATGGTTAATTTGACATGCAAACCCATACATGCAAGCAATTATTCAATTAAATCCTTCCAATAAAAAAAATGCTACTCTTACCTATTTTAATAATTTAATCCTTTTTCTTAATTTAATCACACAATTAAATCAATCATCTTATGAAATTTTCACACACACTAATTCACCTATTATTAACACAGAAAATAATATTTAATTATTATTCGGACTCGGATTCGTGGTCCCGAAACCACCGTTCAGATTAGGGTCAAATTCAGACTGTTACAACAATAATATCATTTAAAACAAATATACATCACATGCCATCCCAATTTCATACATATACCATATATAAATTAACGTCATAAAATACTGACCTGATTAATCGATTACCCATCATGGGTATCCACCATCTTAGCCATTCTTGTCGGCTACTAATCACATCATACACATATACATAATAGCACATAATAACAATCAAGAGACAATGCGATAACTACACACCTTTTTGGTACAGTCTACTCAATCCCGGAACCCACGTCTAAACGATTTGCACCCTTGCGATTGTTGAACTCTTCCTACACAACCTAAGTCAGAATCAGCTAATATAATACCAAAATGGCCTATGGCCGAAAACTACATTTTACTTACCTCGCTTATCTAAATCCTGAATCACCACTGGTCTTATGAAGTTGTCGAAATCCCTGAGTGAAACCATATTAGAATCGGCTTAAAGCATAATCTATGAAAAATGGCCCCCTTGGCCGAACACCACATCACTTACCTTGGCCTACCTTGATTGCTTCCAATCCTGAAAGACTCCTTTGATGCTCCTTAACGTCGGCACTATCGTTTACTTGAAGAGACTCAAAGAGAAAAGATTCGGATTTTAAGACTTGCGACAAGAAGAAGGAGAATAAGGCCACAGAAGATTCGGCTAAACCCTTCAAAAGGTAATTCAATATTCGGCTATGACATCAAAATAGGGGATTCGACCTTTTGAAGGAATCGTGAGAGAAAAAGAAGAAAAGAAGAAGTTGAGAAATTCGGCAATGATGGCAAAGGAGGATTCGGCTAACACAAAATAAAAGAAAAAGTTTGGGAAGGGTAATAGATTCGGCCAAGCTAGCAAATGGGGAGAAAAAGAATGAAATACAAATGGCCCTAATACTCTTTGAAGTTTCGGTCAACAATAAAAGAATAGGCAAGTCGAAACTAAATGGCTTTCTCAAAAAGAAAACGGCATAATGAGAGAATGAGAGGAACAATTTTCGGCACAAAGAAAATAAAATGAAGAAAAGAAAAAGAACACAAGTTGTATTCCTAGTTATTTTCGGCACAACTGAATAAGATGAGAAAGAATCAATTTGGCATACCTATCCTACTATTACCAAAACCGAAAATGCCATCCTTCCAAGCCTCAAATTCGGCCAACACCAATTCCCTCACCCAAATCCCTTAAAACTCTCCTCAAATCTCTCCCCTTATCCCTCCTCAATTCTCTCCACGAATCACTCAATCATCAAATTTAAATTTCACTCAAATTCCTCCATAATCCTCTCCACACCTCTCATTCAAAATAAATTGAATGAGTCAACCCTTATCACTCCTCTTAGCCGAATTTTAGGATAAATTTTTGACCAAGCCTTAATCCTTATCCCTTCAAAATCCAAGCAAAAATAAAACAACACTCCTTGTTGTCTGCGTGACTCGAACCTCATTCCATTGAAGCTCCCTTTGACGCAACCTTCCAAGCCCCTAAGGTAGCGTCCCAAGCCACTTTTCCAATGCTATCTTTGTGTCATAAACTGCCACACAAATTTCCTTAAGGCCTCCTTAGCCAAGTTCCCCCCTTTTAAACATAAAATCTCATAATTTCTTAAGGCATTCCTCTATATCCTAAGGTTCTAAAAACCCCCAAAACACATCCAAACATACACTAAGCCTATTAACACTTGAATTATGCACTAAGCCTCTGGTCCTCGGGGTTTTGAAAAGTCACAAGGAAACACCCAAAAGACCCGTCTGTGGTTATCACCGACCACCAGCACGGTGGTGGCGCGGTGATGCGAAGGCCGATTCGAACGATGGTGCTACGATGGTCTTCCAAGACCCTAGCAGAATAACAAAAGGGGGGTTCTTTCGGTCTTCCTTGTTTTCCGAAGCATAAAAATGATTTTGAAATTATTTTTTTATTATTTAAACAAAATTTGAAAAAGCGTCGTTTAAGGAGGGTAGATCCGCGCGTCGACCCGCTTGCGACCCGGAGGATCTGCGTGTTTGATTCAAAAGGATTATTTGTTGCATTAGTCCTTTCCTGTTTTATTTCTTCTTAATCTTGTCCTATTTGATTTTAATTTAGCTTTTAATCTTCATTTCGTTTCCATTTTAGTCCCCCTTTTAATGCAGCGCATAGGAAAGGAAATAATTTCGTGTTTGGTCCCGCACCTTCCACGCACATTTCAAATAAACCCTTTCCCCTTTTATTTTGCTTTGAATGGACCCTAAAATTTCACCTTAAATTCAATTTGGTCCCTTTTAGTGTTTTACAATTATCGTCATTATTATTATATTTATTGGCAATATATTATCACCATCATTAGTATTTTTTATTGTCGTTACTATTATTATATTATTTGCATATATATATATATATATATATATATATGCGTTTTATAATTATTGTTTATTACCCTCAGCTAAAAAAAATATTTTCATTAGATATCTTTTATATGTTCTATGCTTTTAAATTGTATATTACCTAACATCATAACGTATATTATTTTTAGCTAAAGTTTATTTATGTTGTATAATACATTTCATTTATATTTTTTACATATTTAGCTAAAATCGCTATATATTACGTTTATATCGGCTCCATCATATATATATGCCTTTTTTACCTAAGCATGCATTAAATAGGTTTATGTTTGTTTATTGTCCATTATACTTGTTTACGCTTCACCGGGTATTTACAATTACTTTAGAATTGGAATTGTCGTTTATCACATTTTATGTTATTATTCTATTGTTTTATTAAATATTCATACATTATAATTGCTTTCGAACAATTTGGTTCAATATTTTATAACATACAAATATTGGCATATAATTGCTGTCTCAAATAAAAATACATTTTCACGGAATCGATACCTTTTAAACATTCTTCAAAAAATAATAACAATGATAAGGCAATATTTGTGCGTTTAGAAGTTCGAAAGGTCACATCCTAACGTGCTGGGTGTCGATTTTTTTGTTCAACTAAATAACCAAATAACCTCTTTATATGCTTTGAAAACCAAAGATGGTCTCAGTGTCAGAGCATGAATGTGTTATATCCTAACGTGTTGGGTATGGTACTTTTATTCCTTTGAAACGAGATAATCTTGAGATTCAGTCCCAATCGAACGAATTCTCTTTCAAATTTTTGCCCTAGGTATTTTCAAGTTTTCAACATTAGGACAACATCAATCAATTTGGTACCGATTTTTGGCGTTGCGAGGGTGCTGATCCTTCCTCGCACGTAACCGACTCCCGAACCTATTTTCTCGAACACTCGTAGACCAAAAGCTCTGTTTTAATAAACCAAAATGTTTTTATTAAAACAATGTGATCCGATCACACCTCGAATAAAAGGTTGGTGGCGACTCCCTATTTTAAAAGTCGATTCCCGTTTTGTCAAAAATGGATACGACAGCTTGGCGACTCCACTGGGGACTTGATGAGTCAGGCCATAAATTGATTGATTTTTGTCCTTTTGATTGAAAACTTGAAAATTTGTTTTGTTTTTAACGAAAAAATCATGTTTCTTCTAAAGCATTTGTTCGTGTTATAACTGCTACATTGCTGAGTCTCATAATACTTACATTTACATTGCATGACCATTGTGGTCACGCCTTTAAGTGGAGTAAGAAACTAAGCCTTCGTGAGGTTTTCACCTCCGCATGGGCTAGTGGTTTGCTTCTGGGATACATCCGTACCTATGTGCTTCGTGAGGTCTTCACCTCCGCATGGCCATAGGGAAATGTATCCCCCCTGAACCGAACTCGGTCCGTATGAGCCTATAATGGGTGAAGATCGAGGAATCTGCTGGTTCAGGTACCCCTCTATAGAACCAAATCCCATATAGAAGCCCTAGAGCCTACCCTAGGCAGAATGTCAAAATAGTTACCTAGATAAGTGTTTAATGATATTTTACTTGTTTTGATTATGCAATACTAACTTGTGTTGATTTTTTTGATTTGCATGACATTCCATATAGTAGAGGTGTCAATTTCTGTTCGGTTGCTGAGATAGGAAGTTTGCTATGGAAAACGACTTTCTTGATAAAGTAGAGGACAATGCGGCTGTGCACGCGTGGTCAGAAAAGTTACAGTTGGAAAAAGGAGATAGCTTAGTTAAAGATCATACCTCGGAGCTGAGGGACTTCACCCGCGTTAGTGTAACACAAAATGAGCTTTAAGAGTTGCGGGATATCTGGACCCATTGGGAAGATGAAGCTAAACAGATGTTCTGCCGCTGTTATGGTGATATCTCTCACTTATTGGATGTTAAGATAGATAAACACCTGTTTCGAGCTATGGTCCAGTTTTAGAATTCCGCATACAGTTGCTTCACTTTTGGGAAAGTGGATTTGGTGCCAACAATAGAAGAATACACCACTTTACTTTGTATTCCCGAGATGCAAGTTGACAAGGTTTATATCAGGCCTGCCTATGTACCTCCTTTGGCGAAGAAGTTGATGAAAATTACGGGAATGAGTGAACAGTGGATCTCGGCCAAGATTCAACAGAAAGGCGAAGGGAGATGTATTCCTTGGGTAAATTTAAGGGATCTGATTTTGACGCACCCTGATGTGAGGAGGAAGGTTGATATTTTTGCCTTAAGTCTCTACGGACTAGTTATCTTTCCGAAAGCCCTAAGGCACATAGATGAAGCAGTGGTGGATTTGTTCGATCAATTGGATAAACAAGTTACACCTATCCCAGCAATTCTTGCTGAGACTTTCAGATCATTAAATGCATGTAGAAGAGCGGGAGAAGGAAGGTTTATCGGATGCGCACAGCTATTAATGGTATTGTTTTACGGGCATTTTTGGAAGATGGATAAAGTCTCTTGTCGACCCTTTTATAAGGATTATTCACCGATAAAAGAGGAAGTAGCCGTGTCGAGATGAGAAGACATAACGGAAGAAGGATGGAGGACAATTCTTCAGAATCTTCAGGAAGGAGACATTGAATGGAGAGCTCTATGGATGGTGCCTGGAGAGATCCTTTATAGATGCGGAGACTTTAATTGGGTCCCTCTACCCGGAATTTGGGGAGTCATCGGGTATGCCCCTTTGCTAGCAGCAAGGCAATACCAGTCTAGACAGTTTGTGCCAGCAACACATGGGTTGGATCGAAGCGAATTCTCTTATACAGGAGAGGGTTATAAGAAGAAGATTAAGGAAATTGCAAATGCTTGGAAGCAAACCTACCGGATGAAGAGGTTAACTGTAGGCGAAACGGCGACTTCTGAGTATAAAGTGTGGCTGGACAAAAGAATCAACGATAATATCCCGAGACGAAGTTCAGATAATGCTTGATCTACGGAAGAACGGTTGCAAATGACACCAACAGAGTTAGAAATTGAAAAGTAAGATTTTGTAAAGCGAAGTTCAGAGCTTGAGAAGAAGATCGAACAGTTAGAGGAAGAAAAGATGCTTTTGAAGTTGGATGTAGAGATACAGAAATCAGAAGCAGAAAAGATAAAAAAGGGGAAGAGCAAAGCAGAAGAAGAGTTGGATAGCCTAAAAGGGGACTACAAGAAGATGCGTCTCTCAATGAGAACTGCGGGACTAGGAAAGACTTCGGGTCAATGGCGACAAGAGTTACAAGAGGAAAGAGCTAAGACTGAGCAATGGGAAAGGAAATTTCAAGAAATGAAGGCTCAGAAAGAGATCCTAGAAAGGCAAGTGTCAGAAGGCCAAAACAGGAGAAATGAATTGAAGACTAGAGTGGCAGAGTTGGAAAGGTCCCTTGACTATTATCGAAACCGTAACTCAGTAAGAGAATTAAAGGCAAGTCTGAGTAGAATCGAAAAAATGGAGAAGAAGACCGAAGAGTTAGAAATAGAGCTGCAGAACTGTCAGAATCATATTGGATATTTAAAAGAGAATGAAGAACGAAGAGAAGTGGAGCTGTACCACTCCCAGAACCAAGTCAAGGATAGAGATTACCTCATGGGGGAGGCTATAACCCAGATACAAGAGATAGCCAAGTATTTACAGACTCTAGCTATACAAGCTAACACATTGAGCGTACAGTTCGAGACACGGTCGAATCGGGGACGAGAATTGGCTTCCCCACTGACAAAGATTAAAGCCTTAGGTGTTAGAGCAAGGTTGTTCTTGTAATCTATCTTATGTAAAGAGCTTTGTTTTCTAAGAAAGTTTTCTATGGGGAATTGAATCAGAGTTGACACCTTTTTTGCATTCATACCATGCATTTGCATTGCATTGCATACATTATTCACTAAGGCTAGAATCGTATAATCTGCAGTTGCGACACTACGAATCTGGAATCACGTCATCCCTATAGGACACGTCTAAGAACTAGAGCTATGGACGTCGAACTCAATGAGAAGATCAAAAGAATGGAAAGAATCTAGAGAGAGTTGCAAGAACAGTTAGCCAAGTCGCAGCAAGAAGCAAGGGATTTGATGGCAAGATCCCGAGAGGAATCGTTCGAGCAGAAAGACCAAATGACCAAAATGATGGAGATGATATCAACTCTGGTCAAAGGAGAAGGGCCCGTGCAAGGTCCTGATGTTACAGAACCCCATTCGAGAGTTAATCAAGATCCTCTTTATCTCCCAGGATTCACTCTAGCCCACGTCCCTGCAACGCAAAGAGGATACCCTCAAGGGGAACCGGTAGGCCTAGAGCAACGACCCACACCACCTGCTCATCTAGTGCAAGGTATGTTTGCGTCGAACTCCGGAGATAATTCCGCTATTCCAATAGTTCAAGATTTGGATGATCCGGTAGAAATAGCCAAGCTGAGAATGAAGGAACATGATGCCGATGACAAGTATAGGAGTCTAGAAGAAAGACTCAAAGCGGTAGAGGGCACTGGAGTCTTCTCTGCACTGAGCGCCAAAGAGCTCAGTTTAGTACCTGATCTGGTCCTACCCCCGAAATTCAAAGTGCCAGATTTTGAAAAATACGATGGAACGAGATGCCGAAAGGCGCATCTTATCATGTTTTGTTGGAAGATGGCGGGTTATGTGAATGAAGATAAACTGTTAATACATTGTTTTCAAGATAGCTTGATCGGATTAGCCCTCCGATGGTATAATCAACTCAGCAGAGAGAGGATCCAATCATGGAAGGACCTAGTATCTGCATTTTGCAAACAGTACAAGCATGTCTCCGATATGGCTCCCGATCGACTAACGTTGCAGATAATGGAAAAGAAGCCATCAGAGACGTTTAGACAATATGCTCAAAGGTGGAGGGACGTCTCGACGCAAATAGAGCCCCCACTGACTAAAAGTGAGATAACGGTCCTCTTTATCAACACCTTGAAAGCGCCATTTTACGAAAAACTGGTGGGAAACGCCACAAAAGACTTCGCCGATATCGTAATATCTGGGGAGCTCATTGAAAATGGTATCAAGAGTGGAAAAATAGAAGGTCTTGAGAGTTCAAGAAGACCAGTACCCATGAAGAAAAAAGAGCCTGAAACTCACATGGTGGGGATTGGAAGCTGCTATGCTTCTAACCCATACCCAACCCAACCACGACCTCAATTTCGCCCACTTCTGAACTTCTATTTTCCTCCTCAAAACTCTTACTATCAAACACCTTCTCCTTACCCCATCTATGCCACTGATAACCAAAGACCATTCATCATGTTCCCACCTAATAACACGGCTGCTCCAAGTCAACC
Organism: Gossypium australe; assembly: GCA_005393395.2. Lineage (NCBI taxonomy): Eukaryota > Viridiplantae > Streptophyta > Magnoliopsida > Malvales > Malvaceae > Gossypium > Gossypium australe. Next base: position 22,447,873 of record CM016618.1, read on the forward strand.
CAAACACGAACAAAGGCCGGTGAGACCCAATCTTGAAAAATCTCGACTCACCCCTATCCCCGTGTCGTACGGAGAACTGTGCCCAAAATTGTTGGAAAAACAATTAATATCCCCGCATTATATGGCACCATTGAAATCGCCATACCCGAAATGGTACAATCCCAATACTAGTTGCATGTACCATAGGGGAAACCAAGGACACTCCACAGAAAACTGTATAGCCTTCAAAAGGAGGGTTCAGGATCTCATTGATGCAGGGATTTTACGATTTGACGGTACTGGTAATGTGGCTAGAAACCCGCTCCCTAACCATACCGAGGGGAACATAAGCGCAGTGATAAGGGAAGACACCCGGCGAGTTAAGAGCTGTGTCTCTGAAATAAAAACACCCTTGCAAAAGGTCTGGAAGGTGATGATGGAAAATGGGTTGTTTAGTCAGTCCCATGGAAGTTTCGAAGAAGAAAGTATGGAAGGTCAAAGTTTTTGTATCTTTCATGGTATCGAAGGGCACGACATCCAGTCTTGCGAAGAGTTCAGGAAACTTCTCCAAGACATGATAAACAACAAGGAAGTCGAGATCCTTGATGAAATGGATGAGGCCGAGGAAAAGGAAATATGTACCTCTGATAACCAATCACCAGTCACTCGTTATAGTGCCGATCAGCCTCTGGTGATTTATTATGGGGTTAAGAAGAAGGAAGTCGAACCAAAGATGATAATCAAAGTACCAGCTCCGTTCCCTTACAAGGATGATAAGGCAGTCCCTTGGAAATACGATGTCAACATTACCACGCCCGAAGCTACGAATAGGAGTGTTAGCAAAGTGGGGTATTTTACCCGCAGTGGGAGATGTTATTCTCCCGAGGTGGTTGAATCACGTAAGAAGACCACTGGCTCAAATCAAAAAGGAAAGGCACCAATGCATAAGGAGGTGGTCGAGACTGAAACTCCGTCCGAACAGGAGATTAAAAGACCCGTGAATAAGGATGAAGCACATAAATTTTTAAGGTTTATCAAGCACAGCGAGTACAACATCGTGGAGCAGTTGAACAAGAAACCGGCAAAGATCTCAGGGTTATCCCTACTGTTAAACTCGGAACCACACTGAAACGCTTTATTAAGAGTGTTAAACCAAGCGTATGTACCAAGTAACGTACCGGTTGAAAAGCTTGATAGGTGGGTGAACAACTTGAATGCAGATAATTTCATCTCTTTCAGTGATGACGAAATACCACCAAATGGTTGTAAAAGCATTGCACATCACCACCGGTTGCAAAGGCTATATAATACCGAACGTGCTCATTGATAACGGGTCTGCACTCAATGTCATACCTTTGGCTACACTGTCCAGGATGCCGGTTGATATGTCTTACCTAAGGCCTTGTCATTCCGCGGTAAGGGCGTTTGATGGGACACGACGAGAGGTCATGGGAAAAATCGAGATTCCTCTAGAAGTGGGCCCGTGTACATACGATGTTGAATTCCAGGTCATGGACATCGCACCTTCGTACAACTGCCTCCTAGGGAGGCCGTGGATCCATTATGCCGGGGTAGTTCCTTCATCTTTCCATCAAAAGGTCAAGTTTGTCATAGATAACCATTTGATCACGATCGCCGGTGAAGAAGACATTGTTCCATCTGTCGCTACTGACACGCCCTACATTGAAGCAAATAAAGACGCAGTAGAATGTTCCTTTCGCTCCTTCGAATTTATCAATGCTACATTCGTTGTTGAAGGAAATAAAATCCCCGCACCCAAATTATCGAGGAATACCAAGATGGGAATCAAGCTGACTGTGGGAAAAGGAGCCCGAGCGAAGAAAGGGTTGGGAAAATACCAGCAAGAAATGGCCAGAGCACTAAAGCCCGTACATCACAAGGCTCGATGCGGTTTAGGATTCAAGCCTGACGTGCGGTAAAGAAGGAAACAGTTACAGAAAGAGCAAGAAAGGAGGATTGCAAGAGCCTCAGGTCGGGAAGTGGAATGGGAGCCCATAATGTATCCGTCTTTGTCAAAAACATTTACATCTGCAGGAATGATATACCCGGGGAGAGATGATTCACCAAACACGTTGTTATCAGTTGAAAAGGGCCTTCGGAACCTCAGCATAAACGTCATTGACAGAGTAAATGATGCAGAGGAAGACATTATAATGATACGCCCTAGCCCCCCTGGATTTGTTTTGAATAACTGGACTACCGTGGACCTTCTCGTTGTTTCTAAGTCTTCCCCAAAGTAATGCTCAATGCTCACTTCTTGTATGCCCCAAGTTGTGGGGAATTTGTTATAAGAGTTTATGTTGGCTATTTAGCTTTTAAATGAACATTAATGAAAATGCATTTTTTCATGGTCTCTCATTCTCATTGGCTTCATATTTATTCCCTCCTCTCATAGCCTGTCTTTATATATATCTCATATCATGCCATAGTATCGCATTTGTAGGTTCCAATACCTCGATGCTCCTCTATAGTTTCTTTTCCATTTACCTTTCAGGTGCTCAGATATCGATGACGTGAACAATCCCGTTACAAATCCTAAAATCAATTTCGAGCAAGCTGTTTGTTTAGGAGAATCTAAAGTTGACGAAAATGCTGAAGATTATGTCTCAACCCCTGACTTACTGAGAATGATAGAACAGGAAGATAAACAAATTCTACCCCATGAAGAATCTATTGAGGCAGTGAACCTGGGAAATGAAGAAAAGAGGCAAGAAGTGAAAATTGGGACCTCCATTTCAGAGCACACCAAACATGATTTGATCGCCTTGCTTCATGAGTACAGAGATGTGTTTGCATGGTCGTATCAGGACATGCTGGGTTTGAACGAGGACATAGTGGTCCATAGACTCCCGCTAAAGCCAGAATGGAAACCCATTCAACAAAAGCTAAGGCAGAGGAGACCTGAAATGTTGCTAAAGATAAAAGAAGAAGTAAGGAAACAATTTGATGCTGGCTTCTTACAAGTCTCTAAATACCCAGAATGGGTGGCTAATATAGTCCCAGTACCAAAGAAAGACGGTAAGGTGCGAATGTGCGTAGATTATCGCCACCTAAATCGAGCAAGCCCAAAAGATAATTTTCCCCTGCCACACATCGATACATTGGTAGATAACACAGCAAGACATTCATTATTTTCTTTCATGGATGGGTTCTCGGGTTATAATCAGATAAAGATGGCTCCCGAAGATATGGAGAAAACTACCTTCGTGACGATGTGGGGAACATTCTGCTACAAGGTAATGCCATTTGGATTAAAGAACGCTGGAGCAACATATCAGAGGGAAATGGTAATGCTATTTCATGACATGATGCACAAAGAAATAGAAGTCTATGTCGACGATATGATTGCCAAATCTCGAGGGGAAAGAGAGCATGTCGGGAACCTCAGGAAGTTGTTTGAGAGACTGAGAAAATTCCAGCTGAAGCTCAACCCAGCCAAATGTACCTTCGGGGCTACCTCTGGAAAATTACTGGGCTTCATCGTCAGCGAGAGAGGTATCGAGGTTGACCTAGACAAGATAAAAGCCATAAGGGAACTACTGCCCCCGCGCACACAAAAGGAAGTCAGAGGATTCTTAGGGAGGCTGAACTACATTGCTCGATTTATTGCTCAGCTTACCAACCAATGCGACCCAATTTTTCGACTCCTCCGAAAACACAGTCCTGGAGAATGGAATGAGGAGTGTCAAATGGCTTTCGACAAGATAAAACAATATTTGTCTAATCCTTCGGTGCTAGTACCGCCAACTCCCGGGAGACCGTTAATATTGTATCTGACTGTGTTCGAAAATTCAATGGGTTGTGTACTGGGGCAACATGATGAGTCAGGGAAAAGAGAAAAGGCGATTTACTTCCTCAGCAAGAAATTCACGGGGTGTGAAGCGAAGTATTCGTCAATTGAAAAATTCTGTTGTGCTTTGGTCTGGGTGGTTCGAAGGCTCAGACAATATATGCTGTATCATACGACGTGGTTGATTTCAAAACTGGACGCAATAAAGTACATGATGGAATCACCGGCACTCTCAGGAAGAATGGCACGATGGTAAATCCTACTATCGGAATACGACATCATCTACGTTAACCAAAAGTCGATAAAAGGGAGCGCGATAGCTGACTTCCTAGCAGTTCGAACTACCGAGGAATACGAGCCGTTAAGATTTGACTTTCCAGATGAAGACTTGGTGTGCATTACGGAAAAAGAATGTGAGTCATTAAATGAGAAATCATGGAAGATGAGCTTTGATGGTGCATCAAATGCATTGGGGCATGGGATTGGAGCAGTCTTAGTGTCACCAGAAGGGAATCATTACCCATTCACTGCCAGATTAAATTTCTTCTGTACCAACAACATAGCGGACTACAAGGCTTGCATCATGGGACTTCGCGCAACTATTGAACGAGACATCAAAATCTTAAAGGTATCCGGGGATTCGGCATTGGTTATTTACCAAATCCGTGGAGATTGGAAAGTGAGAGGCTCGAAGTTAGTCAAATGTTGCGATCTCGTGACAGAGCTGATCAAAGAATTTGAAGAAGCAACCTTTAATTACTTCCCACTAGAAGAGAACCAGTTGGTCGATGCCCTAGCCACTTTGGCGTCAATGTTCAAAGCAAGCCAAGAAACGGAAATAATGCCTCTCCAAATGAGCATATACGAGGCCCCTGCACATTGTTTTAGCATCGAAAAAGAGACATATGGACAACCATGGTTCCATGATATCTTAGAATATGTCAAGAATCAAAGATATCCCGAGCGACCAAATGAGAACGACAAAAGAACAATCAGAAGAATGGCTACAGGATTTGTTCTTGATGGGGACATCCTATACAAAAAGGGAAAAGATCAAGTGCTCCTGAGATGCGTGGATACTGTTGAAGCCAGAAAGATACTTGAAGAAGTCCATGAAGGAATCTACGGAACGCATGCCAACAGTTTCACTATGGCTAGGCAGATTATAAGGCTTGGTTATTACTGGCTGACGATGGAAAGCGAGTGCATTAGTTACGCGCGGAAGTGCCACAAGTGTCAAGTTTATGGCGATAAAATTCATGCAGCACCTTCGCCCCTTCACGTCATGACTTCTCCGTGGCCTTTTTCTATGTGGGGCATGGACGTAATAGGGCCAATTTCCCCAAAGGATTCTAATGGGCATCGATTCATTTTTGTGGTCATAGATTATTTCACGAAATGGGTAGAAGCCGCTTCGTTTGCTAATGTGACAAGGACCGCAGTTTGCAAGTTCTTAAAAAAGGAAATCATATGTCGATACGGTTTGCCTGAGAGAATCATCTCAGATAATGCCTTGAATCTGAATAACAAGATGATGAAGGAAGTGTGTGAGCAATTTCAAATAAAGCATCATAATTTCTCACCCTATCGTCCAAAGATGAATGGAGCGGTAGAAGCTGCTAACAAGAATATTAAGAAGATTATTGGGAAAATGACTGAGACATATAAAGACTGGCACGAGAAGCTACCATTTGCCCTATATGCATATCGCACGTGTGTGCGGACCTCTACGGGGGCAACTCTCTTCTCTCTGGTCTATGGAATGGAAGCTGTGCTGCCCATTGAAGTTGAGATCCTCTCCTTGCGAGTCCTAATGGAGTCAGAACTAGAAGAATTGGGATGGGTTCGAGCTAGATATGACCAGCTAAATATTATCGAGGAAAAACGCTTGAAGGCAATTTGTCATGGACAAATGTACCAGAAGAGAATGATCAACGCCAATGACAAGAAGGTGCGACCAAGAGAATTTCGTGAGGGCGAACTCGTACTGAGAAAGATTCTCCCCATACAAAAAGACTTTCGAGGAAAATGGGCACCAAATTGGGAAGGGCCATACGTCGTGAAGAAAGCTTTCTCCGGTGGAGCTTTGATCCTCACTGAAATGGATGGGAAGGAGTTACCAAATCCAGTGAATTCAGATGCCGTGAAGAAGTACTACGCCTAAAAAAAAATCAGGACGAAAACCCGAAAAAGAGCGTCTTGATAAACAAAAGATATTGGGACGAAAACCTGAAAGGACGTCCTAATGACGAGGATTCGGGCATAATGAGCAAGATGATTTGAACAGGGAGTCAAACAGCGAGATATTAATGTTTGAATCGAACTCGGAAGCTTAAAATTCTCTACACAAGAAGCTTTGCTCAGAAAGATCCAGGATGAAGAAATGCGAAAAGTTCATGCACTAGATATCTAAAGCACTTGCGACAATTGAATCTACTTTCCTTTTTATGACATTTCCTTTATTGAATTATTCCTTGTCAATTTTCCTAACACTTTAGAAATAAATATGGGTGTGAGGTACCCCTTCCATACTCACTTTCCCATCTTCAGACATCTCATGATTGATTCATTTAAATGATAAATAGTGAAATTATATACTCTAAACAAAAGGAATGTTGAGCATTACCTGGATGAAAATTTGATAAGTACAAGAGCCTCAAGGTAGGGACAAAGTTCAACAGGGGGCAAAAGGGTGATATACGAGAAATGAAAATTACTCGTAAAACTTGAGGACGAGTATAAAACCTGAAAAGTTAAGGATTGAAGCAATGAATTCAGGTCATCATGAAAGTCGTAACGAAAAGAGATACTTGACAAACAAGCCCAGGGTGCATGGCATAATCATGTAGGCATAAAAGCATTTAAGACAAACACGTGCATCACGCATGACACATACAGGTACACCAGTAAAGCAAGAAGTTCTGACAATAGCTGTACCGAACCAAGGAGAAAAGAGATATCCGAGTTCCATTGGATGATGCATTTAATTTCTGTTTTTCAATTTCTGTTAAAATCAACTCATAATGCGAAAAGTGAGTTGGGCCTCGGGTTACGCACGCTGAGGTATTTTTAATTTCTGTCTTTAAATTTCCCTTCAAAAATTAACTCATAATGCGAGAAGTGAGTTGGGCCTCGGGTTACGCACGCTGAGGTATTTTTAATTTCTGTCTTTAAATTTCCCTTCAAAAATTAACTCATAATGCGAGAAGTGAGTTGGGCCTCGAATTTCGCACGCTGAGGTATTTTTAATTTTTGTTTTTCAATTCCTGCCAAAATCAACTCATAATGCGATAAGTGAGTTGGGCCTCGGGTTACGCACGCTGAGGTATTTTAATTTCTATTTTTCAATTCCTGCCAAAATCAACTCATAATGCGAGAAGTGAGTTGGGCCTCGGGTTACGCACGCTGAGGTATTTTAATTTCTGTTTTTCAATTCCTGCCAAAATCAACTCATAATGCGAGAAGTGAGTTGGGCCTCGGGTTACGCACGCTGAGGTATTTTAATTTTTATTTTTCAATTCCTGCTAAAATCAACTTATAATGCGAGAAGTGAGTTGGGCCCTGAGGTATTTTTAATTTTTGCTTTTCAATTCCTGCTAAAATCAACTCATAATGCGAGAAGTGAGTTGAGCCTCAGGTTACGCACGCTGAGGTATTTTAATTTCTGTCTTTCAATTCCTGAAAATCAACTCATAATACGAAAGGTGAGTTGAGCCTCGGGACACGCCGAGGTATTTAATTTCTGTCTTTCAATTTCTGTTCAAAAATCAACTCATAATACGAGAGGTGAGTTGAGCCTCGGGCCACGCCGAGGTATTTTTAATTTCTGTCTTTCAATATATGTTAAAATCAACTCATAATGTGAGAGGTGAGTTGAGCCTCAGGTCACACACTGAGGTGTTGTAATTTCTGTTTTTCAATTTCCATTCGCAACTCCTCGGGTCGCACGCTGAGGTATTTTCAATTTCTGTTTTTCAATTTTTGTTTTAATTTCTGTCCAAAAAAAAAAGAAAAAAAAAAGAGAAAGAAAAGGTCAACGCATATTGCGAGAATACAGAAGCAGTTTGAAAAGTTCAGATTCATTTCATCGAAGTCCCAGTGGAGCAATTAGTAGATCGAAGCTACAAATTTTTTCGTCGTGAAGTCACATTGGAGCAAGCAGATCTCACCCTTAGAATATTGAGGAAAAGCAAATTGAAGCTACGGGACATCTCACGGAAGCAGTGGCAGAATGGATCAAAGTAACAGGGTTTGAAGACGTTTGAGGAAGACGAGGACCATTAAGTCGAGGCTTGACCAAGACCGGGCAAAATTGGTTCTTCTATTGTTTTTGCTCTATTCTCGTTTCACGACAATGAGTAAAGAGGGGCAGCTGTAATAACCAATTTTGCCCGGGCCCAATACAGATTAGAGGCCCAAGTGATAAAACAAAATAATAAGCCCAAATAGTATGAAAACAGTTCAAATTATTTATAAAGTCCAATGCCCATTTACAAAATTACTAAAAAAAGGAGACCCAAAAAAGAAAAGTCCAATCGATTACAAAACCATTAAAGCCAGCCCAAACCCGGGTGACCCATTTACAACAATCAACCCAACTAAGCCCGATTTACAACCGGCCCAATATGGCCCAAGGTTAAACGGTCGAGAAACCCTAGGGTTTCCCTTTCCAGAGCCGCCGCCGCGTCCTTCGCACGCGCGCCTCGCATCACTCCAACTCCCTATGCCTCAGTCGGCTCCCTCACGCGTCTGGTCGGCCTCAAGCACCACTACGCACGCTAACCAAAGGACGTCTCGCACACCGACGTCCTGCCCATGCCCTGCAAACAATAAACAAACAGAGAAGAATGGCAGAGACAGAAACCGATCAACAAGAAATCAGTTATAAAAACCAAGGGAAAGCTATTGTACAGGGGCTTTTTTTTTACGCATTATTAGCAATAAGAAAAAGGTAAGAGTCGATTTCTTTTTCTAAAAATCATTAGAAATCAGAAGCAAATATTAACAAGATTCGAACCATCAATAGAAAGATCAAAAAACTTCAGAAGGTTGCATTAATTTCATTATCCTTGTTTCTTTTGATTCGATACCGTCTCCTCGTCTTTTGTCTATAGTTTCAAAATCAAAATACCAAACAAAAAATAACAGTAATAAAAGAGAATAAAAGATAACGGATCATACCTGAAACATCGGGGCACACCATTGGAGACTCATCTCCGTCGTAGGAGCCCGACTGAAGGCGAAGAGGGCGAGGTCTCTTGCCTCTGGTCCTCAGGGTTTTGAAAAGTCACAAGGAAACACCCAAAAGACCCGTCTGTGGTCATCACCGACCACCGGCACGGTGGTGGCGCGGTGATACGAAGGCCGATTCGAACGACGGCACTACGATGGTCTTCCGAAACCCTAGCAGAATAACAAAAGGGGGTTCTTTCGGTCTTCTTTGTTTTCCGAAGCATAAAAATGATTTTGAAATTCTTTTTTTATTATTTAAACAAAATTTGAAAAAGCGCCGTTTAAGGAGGGTAGATCCGCGCGTCGACCCGCTTGCGACCCGGAGGATCCGCGTGTTTGATTCAAAAGGATTATTTGTTGTATTAGTCCTTTCCTGTTTTATTTCTTCTTAATCTTGTCCTATTTGATTTTAATTTAGCTTTTAATCTTCATTTCGTTTCCATTTTAGTCCCCCTTTTAACGCAGCGCATAGGAAAAGAAATAATTTCGTGTTTGGTCCCGCACCTTCCACGCACATTTCAAATAAACCCTTTCCCCTTTTATTTTGCTTTGAATGGACCCTAAAATTTCACCTTAAATTCAATTTGGTCCCTTTTAGTGTTTTGCAATTATCGTCATTATTATTATATTTATTGGCAATATATTATCACCATCATTAGTATTTTTTATTGTCGTTACTATTATTATATTATTTGCATATATATATATATATATATATATATATGCGTTTTATAATGATTGTTTATTACCCTCAGCTAAAAAAAAATATTTTCATTAGATATCTTTTATATGTTCTATGCTTTTAAATTGTATATTACCTAACATCATAACGTATATTATTTTTAGCTAAAGTTTATTTATGTTGTATAATACATTTCATTTATATTTTTTACATATTTAGCTAAAATCGCTATATATTACGTTTATATCGGCTCCATCATATATATATATTCCTTTTTACCTAAGCATGCATTAAATAGGTTTATGTTTGTTTATTGTCCATTATACTTGTTTACGCTTCACCTGGTATTTACAATTACTTTAGTATAGGAATTGCCGTTTATCACATTTTATGTTATTATTCTATTGTTTTATTAAATATTAATACGTTATAATTGCTTTCGAACAATTTGGTTCAATATTTTATAACATACAAATATTGGTATATAATTGTTGTCTCAAATAAAAATACATTTTCGCGGAATCGATACCTTTTAAACATTCTTCAAAAAATAATAACAATGATAAGGCAATATTTGTGCGTTTAGAAGTTCGAAAGGTCACATCCTAACGTGCTGGGTGTCGATTTTTTTGTTCAACTAAATAACCAAATATCCTCTTTATACGCTTTGAAAACCAAAGATGGTCTCGGTGTCAGAGCATGAATGTGTTATATCCTAACGTGTTGGGTATGGTACTTTTATTCCTTTGAAACGAGATAATCTTGAGATTCAGTCCCAATCGAACGAATTCTCTTTCAAATTTTTGCCCTAGGTATTTTCAAGTTTTCAACATTAGGACAACATCAATCAATTTGGTACCGATTTTGGGCGTTGCGAGGGTGCTGATCCTTCCTCACACGTAACCGACTCCCGAACCTGTTTTCTCGAACACTCGTAGACCAAAAGCTCTGTTTTAATAAACCAAAACGTTTTTATTAACACAAGGTGATCCGATCACACCTCGAATAAAAGGTCAGTGGCGACTCCATATTTTAAAAGTCGATTCCTGTTTTGTCAAAAAATGGATACGACAGTAATCAAGTCATTCATCACAAAGACGAACAACCTGTGGCAACATTTACTGTTCTTCAACCATGTAGTGCTAATGATAGGATATCATTTACCCATGTCTTGGACTATGAATTCCTCTGTTGTAAATAACACTACATACTGTAGAAGTTGTACACCCAACGCACTAGATTTTTGTTCCTTATCTATTCGAACTCAGGCTTTTACTTACATTAAAGTGTATGAGTCAGACATACATAGTCCGTCATGCACTTAGTATTTAGGTATGCCACACGATGAATGTCACAAGTGAATAAATCCATAAACAGATTCATGATCTATTCATCTTGGGTCCAGTCTGATGTGCTATCAGTCCAGTCAGTCACATTTATGTCTCTATCTTCTAGGAATCATTCGCTCTGATGCCCAAGACAAAGCATCTCCCCAATTGGACTTGATAGATGATATATTAGTCTTTCAATCAATTTGCTTATTTTTTATTAGACTAAGGACATGTTTAGCTTCGTCTACTAACATAAGTTGTCTTTCTGTATTACGATCCGACCACATAATACTACTTAGTATTAGTTTAAACATTAGACAACCAATAAGAAACATTTGCTTCCATTTTCTTTGCGTGCAAAAACCATATGAAGACAATTATAAAAAGTAATTAATGTAATCAATGAATTTGTTTTATTAACCAATCTATTCGAAAAAATCACAAGTGTACATAGACGAAAATACTACACTTAGAGTACCAGATCAAACACTAAGTGTAGTGCATTTGTTATTTTATATTTATAATCTTTTGAATAAATTGATTTAAATAAAATTTCATCATACATTAATATCATTTGTATTTATCCTTGGCAGTTTTTGCAAGCAAAGCAAAATGTAAGCAAATATTGGCTCAATGATTATCTTATGTTTAACTAATATATTAAGTTGCATTATATGGATGAATCATAATGTAAGAAGGCAATTTATATTAGTAGATAATCTAAATTGTTCATTATCTAATTGAATTTTAGAAAATCGATTGAAAGACTATTATGACATCTTTCAAGTCCAATTGGGAAGATACCTTCTCTTGGGTATTGGAGCAGATGACTCACAGAAGATACATATTTAGATATGATTGTTTGAACAAAGAATAAATTGGACAGGATGCAAGTTGAATTTATCCTAAATTAGTTTATAGATTTATTCACTCGTGACATTCATTGTGTGACATACCTTAATCTTGAGTGGATGATGGAGTATGTAGGCATCACTCATATACTTTGATGTATTAAAAGCCTGAATTCAAATAGATAAGGAATCGAAAGCTGGTACATTGGGTATACGACTTCTACATTATGTGGCATAATGTAGCATTTTTCCACTACAATGGATCATGGCCCTGTAAAGGTATATGGTATCCTATCATTGGCATCACATGATTGATAAAAAAAGGAGCGTGGCCATGAGTCGTTTGTCAAAAGATAAATGATTTAATTACTATGTGTTAGTAATTGACTTTTTCATATAAGAAGATATAATGGATACCATGAGATAAAATAGGATTATATTGGGACAACATATTCTATCTTAAAGAGATTAAGGATATCTTATGAGGGTAACACACTTATGACAAGGTCACTAGATGAGCACTTAATGAGTAGCTTTCATAATGATATACAATAAAAGAGAGTTCAATTATGGTACTATAGTGTAATGATTCTGTGATTAAATAATATTGAAATAAATAAGCGAAAAGTTGAAACTTAAATTCAAATTATTTGAGCCTTAATTATATATGTCCAATCAGTCCCTCCACTATCTCGAGATAATTCGAAATAAATTGCATGTAGAACCTGTTAGGATTGTCCCGATTAAGCAACAAGTAAAAATAATAGCGGAATAAATTGAGAAATTGAACACACAAATTTAACGTGGAAAAACTCCTCCAAAGAGGATAAAAAACTACAGGCAAAGATAATTTTACTACAATGGCAAAAGAACGAAGAGTGCAAAAGATGGAGATAAAAACTAAACCCAGAAAACCCGAAAATAAATAACCCTCAAAACGTAAACACAAAATTCTCTAAATGTGTTATGAGTTCTAATATCTAATGGGTGTATATTTCTAAGGTTGTAAAAGAACCGCTATTTATAGGCTAAATTAGTAAGTCAAACAAATTATGCTAATAAATGCTAAATATATTATACTAATAAATACTAAATCTTCTAGAAAGAAAATATATTTTGTTTAACTTGACTTGTAAGCAATCTCTTAGAATTTGAGTCACACAACTCTAACAGAACCGATAACTATGGAATGAATGAAAATGACAATTAAGAGAAATGGATTGCATGTATCACTATCCCTGGTGAATATATTTTCTCGCTAAGTTCAAAAGATGATTTGAAAATTAATTTAATTTCTTCGAATTATTATTATTATTAATTATAATTATATAATTGAAGTTCGAAGTGAAAATTAAATTAATTAGTCATCGTAGATTTATTGAATGATATATCTTTCCTCTTAGATTCTGAAAGGTAAAATTGACATGACTTTAACAAAACTAGAATTAGGTTAAGAAAATAATTTAATTGAGGAAAATAATTAATTAATTAATGTTTTGGGAAATTAGAAAAATAGCTATTATGTTTGATAAATTATAAGTGTTGGATAAAAGTCTGAATAACACATGTAATTTTACCCAATACACGAGACAGACATGAAAACCCAATCCCATGTGAAGAGGGCAACAAACCTTAGTCCTAGTAAGGGTAAGATATCACCCCCTTGTATTATACATGTATTAAAATAATTTATTTTCTATTAAAATATTATTTTTTAATTTATCATCGTTCAAGTAGAACTTTTGTACTGAATCTCTATAAATAAGAACTATGAGTAAGACCTAATTACATAAGTTTATACAAGTTATTGAGCACCACTATTCTGTCAAAAAATAGTGACAAATTATTTTTAAAAATTTCTATTTTCACAAAAAGCTCATTGTTTTCAGTTCTATAGTGAGAATAAACTTTCCCATTGAAAGTTAAGAAAAAGTTTTCATTTTGTGCACTTCAATTGTTTCCTTTGAGCTCATACTCAAAGCAATTCAAGGTTTAAGGAAAGAAGAGAATGTCATTCAATAGAAGTCAAGAAATGACTCCGACCGCCTCACCAACAACACAAGTACTAATTCAATTAGTAGTTTATTACTATAAATATCACAAGCTTGGTTTTAAGAAAAAAAAATACACTTTTGTTTTGCCTTAAAACATTGTTTTGTAGACCAATTTTTCCAATACCACTGTTGAAGTCTCTCATCCCAAGGCTTCGACCTCGTCTGGTCCACCAAGTGAGATATCACGGTAGCATTTTACCACAATGCTGGAAGATGACACTCTCTTCCACTCACAATGTCGATGAGGGTCGACATGGAGCCACTCTAATTTTCTTTTGCACCAAGTTGACATTTTTCTCTCAAGTCTATCTTGAGCCTTCAAGGACCCAAGTTATGACCTATTCAATGTGAAACAATATATAGTCTCAGCCACTGCTTGTCTTGGTCGCTTGAAGGTATCATCTATGCCTGTCCGGACCACTCAATCTCAATGCCTTGACACAAAACCATCAAGTTGTGACCTTAAGGAACCCTCGTTGGTTATAGCCCTCCGTCGACTGGATATCACCACATCTTTGACACTCTATGGTGCATCCATCGGATGTGGCACCAATCGTACACCTGCGGCATCTTTCGTGGATGCATGCATCCCTCTGGAAGTTCGCAGCATGGAAAATCCAGACACATATGCCATCCCCAATTATTTATTAATTTATATTAGTTTCCAAAACCTTAAACCCCAAATGCAGTGTTAATAATTTATGTTAGCTTTCTCTAATTTTCTTTTAAAGTTTTTTTGCTAAGTCCATGCCAACTTCCTGTTTCCAAAACTACTCGTTAATTTTTAAATTAATCATGTATATTGTAGAATAATTTGCCATTATTTAACCTCCGACATCGAAATAAAGCTTTTTAAGAATGAATTTACTTTTGTCGACAACTAACTATATATTGCCACATGCCTCAACAAACTTAGTTAGAAGCAAAAACTTTGTACATTGTATATTATATATTGTTGGTACATTTATATATAGATAATATTTATATATATAATAAGAAGGGGATTGATTTACATTACTAAGATTTTTTATAATAATTTTTATTTTAATAATTCGATTATCATATTCCGTGTTCATATAAATCTTTTTGAATTTTTATTAAATTAAAAAAATTAAATATTTTGATTTTACTATTAAATATATTAATAAATATACTATGCATACGTATTTTAATAAATTTAACAAATAAATTATTAAGATAGTATAAAAATTCTAAAAGTGTAGTGAATTCCACCCCTCTCTATATATGGATAGACATACATGTATGTACATGCTTTACATACAAGCATACGATGCATAGTTACGTGCTTTTGCATGAATAGATTTAATTCATTAAAGATTTAGGTTTTCTTAATTAAGAAATGAATTTCTTAATATATTGCGAGTTATATTTTCTATGGAAATGACATTTCACTAATTAAATCTCATATATTCCCAAAATTATCTTTTAATTTCTTAATGATCTTTAGATGATTAATAAATTAAAACAACTTATCTAAAATAGTAGTTAAAATATTTGTGTGATACGAATTTATATTGTGGTTCTCTTTTAAATATTTGTGTGATACGAATTTATATTGTGATTCTCTTTTTTCTCCATGATAAATAATAAATTCATACAACAACTTTCTCTATTTAATATACACAATAAAACATCCCTTTTACTGATATAAGATTCAAAAATTAAGATCAGTTATAATCATTTGACTGTTAATTAATCTCTAATAATATATTATGAAAATACTCCAATAATATTAATTAATGTGATATATATTAATAAAAATAAGGTTAATGTAATAATATTTTCAAAAATAAAAATAATTAAATAATTCTTAGTTCAACTAACTGGATCTATAAATAGAAATAGGTAATAATTAAGAAAATAATTAATACAATGTGGAAAATATAAGAAGCATGTGGATGAGCCGAGAGTTCAGCCTCTCACTAGGCTTGGGACCCACGTGGAAAACCAATGGATGCTATCTGCCACGTGATCAACCAGTGGGCCCCATAAGTCCCAAATAAAAAATTGTTTAATTAATCTTAGATTATTATATAAGAAACTAATTAAATAATTCAATCAATAATTCCAATCATCTCAAGTTCCTGACTAATAATGGAGGCAAAGAAATAATGTGGCATGTCAAAGGGATTTAATGGAATTAATTTCTTTTTTGTGAGTTTGGTCAGTCTAATTTATTTTAGTTTCAAAAAATATTATATATCACTACAAATTTACCTGTTAGCTTCAATATTTAAAAAAACCGGGGTTGTTTTATATTTTTATGATTTATTTTAATTTCTTTCTATAAAATTGATTGGTAATGTTTTCTTAAAAAATTTTGTTGGTTACTTAAAACACTAACAAGTTATACAATTTAATGTTTATAAAATAAGCGGAGGGGTTATTTTGCAATTTAAACTCCTCTGTACTTTTTAGTTTTTACAAGGCCTTCTGCTTTTCCTATTGAGTAAACTACTTAATTAGTCACTAAACTTTCAGCGTGTTCAATGATTTGCCACAGTTAGCTACCACCACCAAGAGGTTTCTCTCTTTTCCCTCTTCGATTCTACTCGATTAGATTTCCAAGAAATGGTCCAAAATCGCGAAATCTAAGCCTCAACCTTTCAAACTTCATTGACACTGATTTGAAGATTTGTCCATCAAAATGGCTCAATTTTGAACTATGGTCTTTGCCATCTACGCTACTTCTTGATTGTTTGGATCATTAAACCAAGGCTTGAAGCTCCGAACTCGAGCTCAATCCAAAATAAGTCTCTTCCTCTCTTTCTTTGTTCTTTTTCTTTTTAAGATTGTTGGGGATCAACTCGTATAAATGAACAAGTAAACTAGAGAAGAACGAACACACAAATATTTTACATGGAAAACTCCTCCGAATAGGATAAAAATCACAAGCAAATGAGGCTTCGGCTTTTCACTAAATAAGTAAACAAATGAAAGTACAATATAGAGAAAATAAATCAAAATGTATTAAACGTACATTACCCAAACCCCAAAAATAAGGCCCTAACTTGGGAACAAAATTCTCTTAATAGTTACCACAAAAACTCTCACCAAAACTCATTTGCGACTACATCTTGCGGCCCTCAAGAAAAGCCATTGCTAACTGGCGTGTCAAAACAGGGATACAATGGCTCTTTTAAATAGACTTAGATTAGAGTTCTAATCATACTAAAACATCCCTAGAATAATCAGAGTCCAACTGGGAGAAGCAGTCCTACTTGAAGTCTAAAACGCAGCTGCCAAATAGGATAACACGTCGTGACATTGTGACGTCGTGACGTGCTAGCTCTCCTCGTCACGACATCGATGTTGCATTTGCCCGAGGTTTACATCGCATCCTCCCGACGAGCCCTACCTATTTGTTACGACGCTGAACCAGTTTTTACCCCTCTTTGATTGTTCATTGATTGTTGTCTTAAGTGTCTGTAAACTTTTCGATAAATGTGCAGCACACCCCACAAAAAGTTTTTCCTTTATGTTTTTTACTTCTCTCTTCTTCTGGTTTACTTTTCCATTGCAAGCTATTCAAAAGGCTCCTTTTCCTTTTTGTTTTGCTTCTTGTTGTTGGGTTTTATTTTATTTGGATTTTGGATGGATATATTTTTGTTTCAATTTTCGAGTAGTGCGGTGGTGGTGGGTGGCCAACAGTGGGGTGAGGAAGATTGAAAGGGGTCTAGAGTGGTGGACAGAAATGACTATGAACAATTGGGGTTTGAAGGAACAGAGGAGAAAAAATGTTTTTTTTTTTAAATTTATCTTATATTAATTAAAAAACTAATAAATAAAAATGTAAATGATTAGGTGAAAATCTGGTTACATTAATTAATAAAAGATTTTTAACTTCCATGTTAGCAATTTTTAATTCATGTCATCAATTTTTTAGTCCATGTCATCATCCCGTTTCATACTTAATGCCTTAATGGCTAGAAAATTTGAATTTAGGTACTTTAGTGGTTAATTAAAAATTTTCATAATTAAGTAGCCAAAATAGAAACACACTAAAAATTCAATGACTAATTAAATAATTTACCTTTTCTTTTTACTGATTTAGTCCCTATAGTTTTAGAGTTATTCTTTATCCGGAAATTGCTTAACAATTTATCTACATTAAATATTTTCAATTACATATGAAAATTGTCTATCTTTTGATTTATAAAATCTTACTTTTATGAAATTAACATAAATATTTTAATATCTATGATCTTATTACTTAACATATAACTTCCACTTCTATAAAAATATATATATATAATTTCAATTAATTAGTTGACAAATCTTATTAAAATAGCCTAATAATTGACAAATTTTAATTCAAATAGCAATAAGGACATAATATTAAAATATTAAAGAGAGGGATCCACTTATACATGTGTAAAATTACAATAGTTTTACATATTTTTATACATTTATATACTATTAATATTTTAATGATCCACTTACACTGGTATAATATTAAAATATTAATCATACAAAAATATATGAAAGAGTGTAAAACTACTTTAATTTTACACCGATGTAAGTGAATCCCTCTCCAAATATTAATATGTTATTACTTATTTTAAATATATAATAATAAAAATTATTACTAAAGTTATTTATATAGATATAATTATTAAAATATTTTTTACATTTTTAAAATAGAAATATTGAGATAAATATTAATAAATTAATTACTTAAAAGCTTTTATCATTAAACAATTAATATTTGAAATAGTTTTAGTTTATCAATAATATTTAAAGTATTATATTAATATTAGAAACTCAAAACAATAGTATTATTTTAATATTAATATTACGTTAGGCATAAAATATTATAATAATTATTAAAAAATTTATTAATATGTATAGTAATAAAATATCAATACTTTTTTATTATGAAACTTTTATTGTTAAATATTCATAAATTATAGTTTATACATTTATTGTTAAAATTGTAATATAAAAATTTTCAATAAAATAATAAGAATACTATTTATTATTTTAAATAATAAAATTTTATTAAATAATAGATAGTATTAATTATATTAAAATTTACTAATTATTAAAATAATAATTGTCACACCCGGTTTCCTTTAAGTCTAGAGGTTAAAATTGAAAGAAGCTGTAAATTGGCGACCACAATTGAAAAAAAAAAGGAAAATTTAGTCACTGAATTGAACATGGCTGGGATCCAATTTTGGTTCGATTGGATCAAAACCAGGTCCCTTAGTGGGGGATAAAATGACTGTCAATGAATGGTTTCCATACGGTTGAAGACCATGAGGGAAGACTTATAAATACTTGGGAAATGACTTCCCAGTGAGAATTATTCTCATTTATGTTTCATTTTCTTCACTTCTTCATCTTCTTCCTTGGTGTTTCGAAGAAAAAATATTTATGGGAAGCTCTACATGAAGCGGTGATCATGAGATTTGGAAAAAGTAGAAATCCCAACAAGCTAGTAAGATTCTTCGTCCTTTTGTATACGTAAGATTAAGAAAATGAAATTAAGGATTTCCAAAATCCTTTTTAGTGGACATGTTTCTGGAAAATCTCATGCAATTTCTTCTAGAATCGAGAAGTGAAGCGAGGATCTTTATCAGAAATGATTGAGACAGGAACCCCATGTAGTCTTACAATCTCAAAAATATACAACTTTGCTAGCTTTTGCAGAGAATCAGTTCGAACCGGAATGAAGTGAGCAGACATGGTCAGTCAATCCACCATGACCCAAACAGAATCCTTCTTAGTGGGTGTCAAGGGCAACCCGCTAACGAAATCCATCGTCACTCGTTCCCACTTCCATAAAGGAATCTTAACTGGCTGCAACAATCCTGAAGGCAACTGATGCTCAGCCTTAACTTGCTGGCACACTAGACATCGAGCTACAAAGTCAGTAACCCCACGCTTCAAACCCAGCCACCAGTATAACTCACGAAGATCGCGATACATCTTATTACCACCGGGATGCATAGCATAAGGGCTACTATGCGCCTCCCTCAGAATCGACTGCCTCAGACCTACATCGTTCAGTACACAAATCCGACCTCAGAAACAGAGTACCCTATCATTATTCAGTCTAAAATCTGAAGTGCTGCCACTCTCAACCTGATGGAACCGTAAACTCAGAGACTCATCCCCTAACTGCTTATCCCGAATCTACTCAATCCAAGTCGACTTAACTTGCAACTTGTCCAACATACTCCCATCATCAAACAGACTAAGGCAAGCAAACATTGCCCTCAAATTAGACATCGCCTTACGACTTAGAGCATCGGCCACCACATTAGCCTTACCAGGATGATACTCTATCGTGCAGTCATAATCCTTGAACAGCTCAATCCAGCGATGCTGCCTAAGATTTAACTCTTTCTGAGTAATGAGGTACTTGAGACTCTTGTGGTCGGTATAGATGATACACCTCTCACCATACAAATAGTGTCTCCAGATTTTCAATGCAAAGACTACTGTAGCCAACTCGAGATCATGCGTAGAATAATTCCCCTCGTGTGTCTTAAGCTGACAAGTTGCATAAGCCACAACCTTACCATCCTGCATCAGAACATATCTCAAACTAATGTGCGACGCATCACTGTATACCACAAGCTCCTTCCCAGATTCAGGCTGTATCAGAACAGGAGCCTGAGTCAGAACAGACTTGAGCTTCTCAAAACTCGATTGCTACGCATCAGTCCAGACAAATGGCACACCATTACGCAGAAGCTTAGTCAACGACCCAACAATCAAAGAGAACCCCTCAACGAAATGCCAATAGTATCCCACCAAACCCAAAAAGCTATGGATCTCTGATACATTTTTAGGTTGTTTCCACTCCAACACAGCCTCAATATTTTGAGGATAAAAACGAATCTCCTCAGTAGAAACCACATGCCCCAGAAAAGTTACTTCACTAAGTCAGAACTCACACTTGCTTAGCTCAGTATAAAGTTGTTTCTCATGCAAAATTTGAAGCACTACTCTAAGATGCTAATCATGCTCATGTTTAGTCTTAGAGTAAACCAGAATGTCATCGATGAAGACCATGACAAACTGATCCAGATAGAGCTTAAATACTCGATTTATCAAATCCATGAATGCAGCCGGTACATTCGTCAACCCAAAAGGCATAACTAGGAACTTGTAATGTCCACAACGAGTCCTAAATGTCGTCTTATGCACATCCACCTCCTTAACCCTCAACTAATGATACCCTAAAGGGAGATCAATGTTAGAGAACACAGAAGCCCATCGAAACTGATCAAATAAGTCTCGATCCTCGGAAGTGGATACTTATTCTTAAAGGTCAGCTTGTTTAACTGTCGATAATCTATACACATTCCCATGGTCCCATCCTTCTTCTTGACGAACAAAACTGGTGCTTCCCACGGAGACACACTGGGACAAATGAAACCACGGTCCAACAACTCTTGCAACTGAATCTTAAGCTCTGTAAGCTCTTTCAGTGCCACTCGATAAGGAGCAATGGACACCCGAAAGAAGGTCAGTCCCAAATTCAACTTTCCGATTCAGTGGTAATCCAGGTAACTCCTCAGGAAAGATGTTAGGAAATTCCTTTAATGTTCTAATGTTCCCAACAGAAGAGTCCCCAGAATCCAAAACACTTACATAGGCCAAGTACGCCTTACACCCTTTCCGGACTAGTTTCTCACCTACTAGAGCGGAGATCACATGCGATAGATAGTCTCGATGCTTA
Source organism: Gossypium australe (assembly GCA_005393395.2). NCBI lineage: Eukaryota > Viridiplantae > Streptophyta > Magnoliopsida > Malvales > Malvaceae > Gossypium > Gossypium australe. The sequence continues at coordinate 22,469,530 of CM016618.1, forward strand.
CTAATTATAACCATCTCCACATCATCCTTGGTCCTCAGAACGACCCTTTTAGACGCGCAATCCAAACTGACTCGGTGCTTTACCAACCAGTCCATACCTAGAATCAGATCGAACTCCCCAAATGGAAGCTCTATCAAATTAGCCAGAAATATCTCCCTTGCACCTCTAACGGGACATCCTTATACAGTTTACTAACCCAAAAAGACTACCCCAACGGACTTATTATGGTAACCTCACTAGAAGTACTCTCAACCGATAACCCCATATTTTCAGAAACAAAACAAGCTATATAGGAATGAGTGGATCCTATGTCTATCAGAACAAAATCAGGTACATCAAATATAAAGAATGTACCGGTGATGACGTCAGGAATATCTTTGTCCTCTCAGCGACATGCAGCATAAATTAAAGCAGGCTGCCTCGCCTTAGTCTGACCAGCACCTCTGCTCTGTACTCTCTGTCCACGACCCAAATCGTTACCACCCTTGCCTAACTACGGCCCCTAGGTGGCTGCTGAACTACTCTCTACGACTGCGCGGGACCTGATGTCAGAGCTTACACCTGATCAGCCCTCAATGGACACTCTCGAATACGGTGTTCTAATGACCCACATCTCAAACAGGCCCCAATCCTCCTCCAACACTCGCCCGAATGGTGCCTACTATAATCACTACACCGCTGCAACCCAGTAGGAGCAACAGAAGAAACAGGAGCCCCTACTCTAACTGGCCCATCAGATCCAGCTTTTTTCTTAGGCCTCTGCACAGAACTCGAGGGATCCGAATCTCTCTTGTTCTCACCTCTCTCACGGTCCTTGTTCTGGCGCTTCGCGCGCTTAACATCCTCAGCAATCTTTATATTCTCTACCAAAACCGTGAACTCAAGCTCCCTCTGCGGAGCTATCAGAACCCTCAAATTATCCCTCAGACCGTCCTTAAACCTAACACATCTCTCATACTCCGATGCCACCATACATCGAGTATAGCGGTCCAGCCTCTGAAATTCGGCCTCATATTCGGTCACAGAACGATCACCTTACGTGAGGTTCAGAAACTCATGCCTGCGAGCATCAACATAGCTGGCTCCGACATATTTGCTCTGAAATATAGTCTTAAAGAACTCCCAAGTGAAACGATCAGACTGAGTGCCCTCATTAACAGTTAACCACCACTGATATGTTTCGTCGCGAAGCAAAGAGACTGCACCCTAAAATTTCTACTCAGGGGTACAGTCCAGATCATCCATAATCCTTTCTGTGGCCTCTAACCAATACTCAGCCACATTTGGGGCGACTCTTGTGACACCCCTAAATAACTGAGCTCCATTAGACCAAAGTCGTTCAATTACCGACCCTCGGCCCTCAGATCCAGAATTGGGCCCAACTACCCTCTCTAATATCTTCAGCATGACTTGAAACAGTGCGTCATCCTAAGTCGACCAACTTTGAGACCCTGTCTCAGTAGCAGGTGACATCGGTGTCTCACTAGTGTCTAGATTCGGCATGTTATCTAGAGATGAGGACTCAGCTCGAGCCCCTCTACGGCCTCTACCTCGGCCTCGAATACCACGTCCACAGATACCTCGTGCGCTCATTGTGACTTAAAAGTTTTATCTACATTTAGAGTTTTATGCATCAGTTCAATATTTATTAACAGATGTTTTATGCATAAAGTATCAGAAGTTCAGAGTTGTTTTCGAAAGCTTTAGTCTTAATCAGTTCACTACATTTTCAGAGTTTACTAACTATAGTGTTTTCAAGTAGACTGTCAATAATGTTTTTAGAATTTTCTATCAGAAATCAGAAATACTTACATGATTGGAGTCGGAAACTCGGTGTACCACATACTTACTTTAGAATATTTTAAACCATTTGAAAACCAATTCTATAAAACATATTTTTGGACCCAAAATCTACAGCCGAGTTTTGTAACCTGGCTCTGATACCACTAAATGTAACACCCCAAACCCGGCCTAGATGTTATGGTCGAATCCGAAAATGTCACATGAATGGGTTGATAACCATTGTCATTAAGTTAAAACTGTTTCAGTTCGTTAACCTTTAGAGTTGTTATTAATTTCAAAGCTTTCTTTTATTAAAATATTTAGAGATAAAACGTGTTTGTTGCAGAAGCTTGTAAAAACGTTGTGTCCAGAAAATTCGTTCAAGATTTTAGAAAACCATCACATTTTTAAATAAGTGAAAACCAAAAATCCCAAACCAACGTCAAAGTCTTAAAAGAGTTCAGAGTCCCAGCAAATACAACTTCAATGCCAAAACTTAATAACCCAAAATCAAAATACAATAGTAAAATAAGTGGTCACCATCGAGTCCTCCGTTGCACTGATCCGCCTAAGACTATAGGTTACCTGTACAGACAAATAGAAAGTGGTGAGTTTACGTAAACTCAGTGTGTAACCCAACAGAATTAAGCATGTACACATACAGCATATCACAAATCAGACAGATTCATATTCGGGCCTAGGCCCACATCAGATATAGATAAGCAAATTAGATAACAGAGTCCTACCCCCATCCTCTACACACCATCTCCAACCATCCCTACACACCATGTGGGGTTTAAAACACCCACCCAACCCTACACACCATGCTGTACTGATACGGCACATATCAGATATAATGCAACTATGCTACCAGATATTAGGTATAATCTGCCTTTCAGAACACTTCCTCCAATATATATATATATATATATATATATATATATCATCTCACCCCAATCACAGTAATAGAAAATGCATACAGAGTTAACAGATAAATCATGCTTAACATGCTTTCATTACAGATAACAGTATACAAACATCGGCATGCTCATAACAGTACATTAGTCTACAGAACACATAGTTTTAGGGTTTAGTAGCATTTACCGACCCCACGGTAGGCCCACACGCCCATGTGGGTTACCCGTGTGGGCCCACATGCCTAGATTGGCCTTACCCGTGTGGATTACATGGTCTGGCCCAGATATCACACACTCGTGTGACGTACTCGTATGGGCCCACACGTCCAATTCGGTCTAGCTCGTGTGGCCCACACAGCCATACTCCAGCCATCACTTGGTTGTGTCCTGCACACGGCTTGGCCTTCATCGATCACACGGCTTTATCATCGCACACGGCCTACCATACGGTAGTGTGTCATCGACAGGTTGTAATTTTAGCTTTTGTCAAATCTCATTTTTCTTCTTTTCGAGTGCATACCTAGTTCGATTTAGACACTACAACAACCCCGAGCCCTCCGAAACCTAAAAACAGTAACCTAAATACCAATTTTAGAAGATTGACTAACAATTTGCCAACAAAAATTCAACCACAAAGCTGACTTACCACCAATCCACTAACTTCGTCGATCAGTTCGTTGGAGCGAAACCACCTCTCGCATAGCCTTCTTCTACAATACGACTACAAAACATCAACAACCCAACGCTAAAGAGTTACAATAAAACTCCCTCAAACATTTTAAAACCTAAAAATTAACACGAAACATAAACAACACCACTTACCAGAATGAAAAAGAGTACCGAAAATTCGAGACACGACGAATTGCACAACAAGAAAAAGTAACAGAATAGGAAAAAGAAGTAGAGGAAACTGTCAGGAGCTTTTCTGGAAAAGAGAGAAATATTTTCAACAAAAATAAAATAAAACTAAAATGATTTGATAAAATCCTAACTCCCCTCTAACCCCTATCTCAACCACCTCAAAAACCCAACTCCACTGAGACTCTTGCGCAGAACTGAACAAAATTAAATACTCATGCCTATGCAGGATTTCGAATACAAGACCTCTAGCAAACCCACACTCCACCTAACCACCAGACTAATAGGCCTATTTTAATAGGGAATTACAAAAAATTAAATATAAGCCCATAGAACAGAGATAGGGCTTACTTTCAAAAATAACAAAATTTGCCCAAGCTAGGGCTTGAACTTAGAACCTCACACTCACACACCCAGAACACTTAACCACTGAAGCAATACCCAAATGTGTCACATTTTCACAAAAGAAGAAATAAGAATTTTGGGGCGTTACTATACGGGTCGTTCAGATCGACTGTGGGCCTACTGTAGGGTCGGTAAGGGCTGACCAAACTCTATTTTGTATGTTATGATATTCTGATGGACTAATCTGAGTAGGATACTAAATGTATGCATGTTATCTGCATATAAACATATTGAGCATGTCAAATCTGTTATTTCTGTATCTATTTTCTGTATCTGTTTGGCGGTGGGATTTGTATATGTGGAGGAAGTGTTCTGTATGGCGATCACCGCCTATATTCTGGCAGCATGGCTACATATTATCTTATATGTGTCGTAATAGCACGATATGGTGTGTAGGGATGGGTGGCTGTTTTTAACCCCACATGGTGTGTTAAGATGGACGAAGTTTGTGTGTAGAGGATGGGTGATAAACCATAATTTAAACATATTTTAACCCAATGCTTAGCTTAATTTTGGATGATTTTCCATTGAATTTGATGAATTTGAAGCTCCTAATATCTTAATTTCATGTTTTATACTCAGGAAAGCTTAGGAAGTCGAAAAGGACAAGAAACGGGCCAAAAAGGGACAAAATGGGCCTACACGGCCTGGACCACCGTACATGAGCAAATCCACACGGCCGTGTGTGCTAAGCAGGATCGAACACGACTTGGACTATCGACCACGGGTTTGTCCCTGCCAAAACTAGGATGAATTCTACTCGAAATAGGATACTTATGGGCCAAGTAAGGCATCTCGAAGCCTATATAAACACCCTAGGGGGCAACCTAAAAGGGGAGTTCGACAGGACGTCGAATAGACGTTGAGTAGAAGGAGAAAATACTCCAGGACATCCGTCGGGAACAGCTAAGGAGAAGGATCTCCATCAAGACTGAGGATCTCCCATCAAGTTCTATAGAAGTTTTTGGGTTTTCTTATGTTTTGTTGTTTTCCCTATTCTAATATGTTTCCCTCTTTCAAATACCTGAGGGGATGAAATCTAAGACAAATCTTATTATTATTTGATTTTTGAGATAAATACTTGTATTTATTCTTAATTGTGAGTTCTTATTCTTGTTTTGATAATTCAGGTTATTGATTCAAAATTGAATGTGCTTATTTAGTGGAGCAAAAGTCCCTGTTTAAGAGTAGATCAACACAATTAAGCAGATTTGATTGCAACTCTAGAAATAGGGCGACGACAATCTGCCAGATTAGCGTCAAACCTAATAAGGGAATCCATAGATCGAGTTAATGCGACAATAGGGGTTTTAATTAGAAAGAGATTTCAATTAATCAACCTAGAGTCAGTTGTTAGTAGCCTTGAAAGAGGTATTAATATAATTTAGGGATTTTTACGGATTAAGTCAAGTGAATAAATCTCATGAATCAAAAGTAATAAGTGAAGTCTAGGTGGATTCTTCCTTAGGTATTGCCTATCTCATATAAGTTGTCCAAAAGTATTTTCCCAATTTACTCTCTGTCGCGTTCATAGTTAATTAAATTAGTTAGTTAATTATTAGGCTAGATAATAAAAAGATAGTTATTACTAGTAATCTTGGTCCTTGAGGATACGATATTCCGGACTCACCATAATTATACTACTGTTCGATAGGTGGTCTTGCCTTTGTCGAAATAATAGTTAGTTTCGAGTTCCATCAAGTTTTTGGCGCCGTAACCAGAGACTAAGATATTAGGAACAATAAATTTTTATTACTTTAGCCATTTTATTTATTTACAATTTATTTATATTTTTATTTTATTTGAACTTTTCTAATTTTTTCTTTTATTTGCTTTTGGCAGGTAATTCTAGTTTATGACTAGAAGAAACTCGACAAGACCCTTAATTTTTTATAGTGATATAGAAGGCACCATTCGCAGAAATCGTAGGAAAATAAGGAGAAACCTACAATACATAGAAGAAGAGCAAGAGGACGATACCAACACTACCGAAGAAATGGCTGATAATAATTCGTTACCTCCTGTGGTTGCCGCAAACCCGGTGAATCAAAATCCTGCTCCTCGTACTATGTATGATTATGCTAAACCTAATTTAACAAGAACTGAATCAAGTATTGTTAGACCTGCTATTGCTGCAAATAATTTTAAACTGAAACCTAACACTATATAGATGATTCAACAATTTGTTCAGTTTGATGGTTTGCAGGATGAGGATCCAAACAATCACTTGGCAAATTTTCTTAAGTTTTGTGACACTTTCAAAATTAATGGTGTTTCTAATGATGCCATTCACCTTTGGTTGTTTCCCTTCTCGTTGAGAAACAAATCTAAACAGTGGTTGACCTCGTTACCACGAGGATCAATCACTACATGGGAACAAATGACCGAAAAATTTTTATTAAAGTATTTTTCGCCGGCTAAAACGGCTAAATTGAGGAATGATATCTCTTCTTTTGTGAAGATGGATTTAGAAACACTTTACAATGCATGGGAGAGATACAAGGATTTATTAAGAAGGTGCCCTCACCATGGGTTACCCTTGTGGCTACAGGTTCAAACCTTTTACAATGGTGTGAACCTCTCAACTAGGCAATTGATTGATTCAGCCACCGGTAGAACCCTAAATAACAAAACCCCTGAAGCGGCTTATGAATTTATAGAGGAGATGTCATTGAATAACTATCAGTGGCAAGTTACAAGGACAAGGCCAACAAAAGCCGCCAGTGTTTTCAACCTCGACGCAGTAACCATGCTATCAAATCAAGTAGAGATGTTAAATAAAAAGATTGATGGTTTGTGTGGTCCTTCACAGGTACATCCAGTGATGCAATGCGATACAAATGGAGGAGGGGTGAGCAATACAGAATATCCATCCTACAACCCTGGCATAGAAAACGAATAGATGAACTATATGGATAATAATTCTAGACCTCAAAATAACCCTTATAGTAACACTTACAATCCAGGTTGGAGGAACATCCCAACTTCTCATGGGGTGGCCAAGGAAATCAAAGATAATAACCCCTCCTAGGCTTTCAACAGCAACCTTACCCACAAGAGAAAAAGCCAAACCTTGAGGAGATGCTAACAAAATTTATCACGGTGTTAGAAACCCGTTTCCAAAACACTGAAACAACACTCAAAAATCAGCAAGCATCGATTCAAGGGATCGAGAACCAATTAGGACAACTTGCTAAGATCATATCTGAATGACCACAAGGTAGCTTGCCAAGCAACACTGAAACTAACCCAAAAGAGTAGCTTCAAGCCATAACAACTCACGATAGTGAATGGTTAGATGAACCGGAATTGAGGCAAGAGAAAGTGGTAGAGGAAGGTAAGGTTGAGGTAAGCCATGATAAACTAAAACTGGTAATTACAGAGTAACAACCTCATGTGCCATATCCCAATGCGATAAAGAAAGACCACATAGATGAACAATTTCGTAAATTTCTTAAACTTCTAAAGAAATTACATATTAACTTACCGTTTCTTGAAGCTCTTTTATCAGATGCTAGATTCAAGGAAATTTTTAAAAGAGCTTTTGACAAACAAACGAAGGTTAGACGATACATCGTATGTGGAGCTAAATACAGTGTGGTCAGTAATTTTACAAAATAAACTACCATGAAAGTTAAAAGATCCAGGGAGTTTTACAATTCCGTGCTTAATTAGTAGTTTATCTGTTAATAATGCTTTAGCTGATTTAGGGGCAAGCATCAATGTCATACCTTATAAAATGTTTAAACAGCTGGGTCTTGGGAAACCCAAACAAACTAGGATGAACATTCAATTAGCTGATAAAACTATTAGAATTCCTAGGGGTATAATTGAAGATGTACTAGTAAAAATTGACAAATTCATATTCCCAATAGACTTTGTTGTTTTAGACATTGATGAGGACAACAATGTTCCTTTAATTCTAGGAAGACCCTTTTTAGCAACTGCTAAAACTAAAATTGATGTTGGTACAAGTGAACTCATATTTCGTGTAGGTGACGAAATGATCACTATTCAAGCTCTTGACACGGCTAGGACATTGAGCAATAAAGGTGAGAACGTAAATTCTATTAACGACTATTCGATTCAACCTTCTTTTCAGGAAGCACCGTGAAATTACACAACTGAGCCATATCCTAGACCTCGTGCCAACAAAGAAATAACTCATGAGGAACGACGACTTCAAATCGATGAACTAGACGAGTGGAAGACACATTTCAAGGAGAAACTAGGAACACACAAAGAAAAATCGAGACAACTCCATGACAAACTTAAAGATGGGACAAACCAATTTCAAATTGGGAACCAGGTATTGTTGGATAAGATAGACCCTTGAATCGCCACTACAGACCTTAACACTAATGAAGAGATCCATTTTACGGTGCTGAATGTCTTCCCATACGGAACAGTCGAGGTAACTAATCCTATATTCGGCACTTCTAAGGTAAACACAACTCGAGTCAAACTATATAATAATCATAGAACTGATAGCAGGGGAGAGGAGTTTCAATTCCTCAAACCACCATGATTATGCGAATGAGAGGTAAGTCCAGCTTAAGACTTTAAACGAGCGCTTCTCGGGAGGCAACCTGAGCACTAACTTCAGTAATTTTCATATTTTTTATTTTTAGCACCTAACTACAAACTAACCAAATTAATAAAACGTAGATTTCCTTACCACACAGCCTTGCACACGGGCGTAGCCGTGGCTTTGTGGACACCACGAGTAAGTACATCGACATGAAAAAGAATTTTTTCCCAAACATGGACTGCGATAAAATGCCACGGCCGTGCGATTCGACCGTGGTCGACACTAAGAAAGTGACACGGGTATACGACACGCCCGTGTCCCTAGGCCGTGGCTAACACTGATTTATCAACTTGGGCGTGACAACCTCTACACAGGCGTGGGAGAAACGAAAAAAGCACCATACGGCCATGCAACATGGTCGTGTGACCGAACACGCCCATGGAACACGTGCATGGACAGCATCTAGGCCCCTGATGTCTATCTAAAACCCCCCTTCTTCTCACCTTCTCCCAAAATCCTTTTTCAACCGCCACACTCCTCTTCCTTTCTATTACCTTCATCTTTCCATTTTTCCTTTCCCCCTTTCCCTCATTCGTTCTTTACACCACCATTCCCATGTCGAAGAAGAGAAAGGACCCTAGCACAGTCTCCTCGTGCGAGACCGATCTACATAAGTTCATGCCGGCTGCTTCATTAACTCGACAGGACAAGGACCTTTGAGTCCATTTATTTTTTCTTTTTCTTTTCTCTTCTCCTTTATTTTCCTTCACTTTATCTTTCTTGTCTTTAATTTATTTTATTATATTTTGAATTCTTTAATTTAGGTTCAAAAGGCTGTTAGGGAATCACCACACCACGACCCTAATATCCACCTCTACCTTCATCCACGCCCAACTTACCGTTCCTTTTCCTTGAGTTCATCCAAAATTTAGGAAGTTTCACTTCTCCCCCTATCTTATGATTGTTTATATTGTATATATTTATCTTTGTACATTGAGGACAATGTACATCTTAAGTGTGGGGAGGTTATTTAATTGATAATCAGAAAATCCCTGAATTATTTCTTGTTCTCAAGTAACTTTCTCATATTTACTATTAAAATGAAACTTCTATTGATGTATGATTTTCATTGATATGTTTTAGATTAAGCCCTAGATAATTGTACAGTGATGGTTTAAACTTTAAGATATTAGAGAATCAAGCATGATAAGTCTATTTTCAGAATTAAAATTTATTAGGTTGTTTCCCTAAATTTAAATATTACTTTGAAATTTGAAATTTACAAGATTGACATCAAAAACCATAATTTCTGTGAGATTTTTTAGCCTTTTAGAGCATATATCTTTTCTTGCTCACTTTATTGATTATGAGTATGCCAATACTGATTTGTTATTCTAGAACTTGCTTCGATGATACATGTCGAGACCACACTTTTGATTTGATATACTGAAATGATAAAGGCACTTAGGTTTTAACCCACTTACTCCATAAAAAGCCTACCTCCATAATTAACCCCTAGTGAACCCCTTTTAGCCTAATAAACCATTTCTTGACTCACCTATTAACCCTAAAAAAAACCAAATTTTTAATTCTCCTAATCTTTTGACGTCCTTTTTTGTTGAGATTTGAATTGAGCAGTTGCCTAACTATGTTCTCTATTTTAGTTGTTAAAGTTCTTTCTTATCATTGTATATTATAAAAATATATATATACAAAAATATTGGAGATTTATTCATTTTTAGTTTAAGCTTGAACGATTAATTTCATATCTTTAGAAGAAGCTCATGTTATTAGTAATAAAGTCTTCAATTAATGTAATCATTCAGTACTAGGCCATTTTTTCTAGTTAGGAAAATTGTCAATTCAATCTCGATTCTAACCCTTTAATTTAACCTATATTCACACCTTTAACCCAAGCCCCATTACAACCCTTTTTAAGACCTTTTGATTTGTGTATCATCTCATTTTACAGTGGTGGAGATTTGATTTTCATGCAAGCTTATGGGATTAACTTTTCATGTTTGACTTTTGAGAGCTTAATTTGAACCTTAAACACTTTTGAGTGATTTGAGTGAATCCTTACTGAGGATGTCAATTCTTGTCGATTTTGAATCAGAGGTAATTATTTAGGTAAGGGAAGACAACTATATTTTCGTGCTATAAAAATTTATGACTTAGATTGTTTGAATCTTTATGATTCTTTTAGTTCAAATTGTCAATGTATGAATTATCTATGAATTATGATGAAACATTATTGATAAGAATTATGAATTAAGGAAGATAATTTTAATTGTGAGTTGAGAATTTTGCTTGAGGACAAACAAATGTTTAAGTGTGGGGATATTTGATAAACCATAATTTACACATATTTTAACCCTATGCTTAGCTTAATTTTGGATGATTTTCCATTGAATTTGTTGAATTCGATGCCCCTAATCTCTTAATTTCATGTTTTATACTCAGGAGAGCATAGGAAGTCAAAAAGGACAAGAAACGGGCCAAAAGGGGACAAAATAGGCCTACACGGCCTGGATCACCGCACACGAGCAAATCCACATGGCCATGTATGCTAAGCAAGATCGAACACGACCTGGACTATCGACCACGAGCGTGTCCCTACCAAAACTAGGATGAATTTTATTCGGAATAGGATACTTGTGGGCCAAGTAAGGCATCTCGAAGCCTATATAAACACCCTAGGGGGCAACCTAAAAGGGGAGTTCGACAGGACGTCGAATAGACGTCGAGTAGAAGGAGAAAATACTCCAGGACATCCGTCGGGAACAGCTAAGGAGAAGGATCTCCATCAAGACTGAGGATCTCCCATCAAGTTCTATAGAAGTTTTTGGGTTTTCTTATGTTTTGTTGTTTTCCCTATTCTAATATGTTTCCCTCTTTTAGTATGAACTAAACCTCTCAAATACCTGAGGGGATGAAACCTAAGACGAATCTTATTATTATTTGATTTATGAGATAAATACTTGTGCTTATTCTTAATTGTGAGTTCTTATTCTTGTTTTGATAATTTAGGTTATTGATTCAAAATCGAATGTACTTATTCAGTGGAGCAAAAGTCCCTGTTTAAGAGTAGATCAACACAATTAAGCGGAGTTGATTGCAACCCTAGAAATAGGGCGACGAAAATCTGCCAAATAAGGGAATCCATAGATTGAGTTAATGCGATAATCGAGGTTTTAATTACAAAAAGATTTCAATTAATCAACCTAGAGTCAGTTGTTAGTAGCCTTGAAAGAGGTATTAATATAATTTAGGAATTTCTACGGATTAAGTCAAGTGAAAAAATCGCATGAATCAAAAGTAATAAGTGAAGTCTAGCTGGATTCTTCCTTAGGTATTGCCTATCTCATATAAGTTGTCCAAAAGTATTTTCCCAATTTACTCTCTGTCGCGTTCATAGTTAGTTAAATTAGTTAGTTAATTTTAGATTAAAAATAAATCCCTTTCATTATTAGGCTAGATAATAAAAAGATAGTTATTACTAGTAATTTTGGTCCTTGATTATACGATATTCCAGGCTCACCATAACTATACTACTGTTCGATAGGTGTGCTTGCCTTTGTCGAAATAATAGTTAGTTTCGAGCTCCATCAATGGGGGTAGGATTCTGTATATCTGTTCTGCATATCTGTATCTGTTATCTATATCTGAAATGGACATAAGTCTGTATTTGTATCTGATTGAGTATGAGATTTTTAAATGTTTTGCCTGCGTAGTTTTGTTGGGTTACACACTGAGTTTACAAAAACTCACATATGTTGTCTGTTCTGTAATGGTAATCTACTGACTTAGGCGGATCGGTACAGCGGAGACTCAGCAGTGACCACTCGTGCGAGAACTGATTATACTCAGTAATTATAGTTCTTATTTAAATTTCGGACTTAATTGAGAGTTTGTAATTTATGGGACTCTCTAGACTGGACGGTTTTTAAACTTTTGGTTTTGGGTTTGTTTGCTTGTTTATTTGCATGGTTTAACAAAACGTTTATGCAAACGACGATTTTACTCAAACAAAAGGTTTTTTTTAAAAATACGAATTGGATTTCCAAAATATAACGGTTTTATTATACTTCCAATGTAAAATATGTTTTGGAAAATAAACCAATTAATTAACGTTTCCGACAATGAATATGAGTTAATAAGTTGAGATTATTTAACATAATGACTCTGTTTTCAAAACTCATTCTTTATGACATCTCTAAATTCAGCCATAACGTTTAGGTCAAGTTTAGGGTGTTACAATTCTACGGTAACAATTTATTGGATGCCATAGATTAAAAATATAATGTATAATAGTATATTAAAAATAAAATAAGTCTAAATGCATCAATGTTTTGAACAATAAATATAAATGTTTTTAAAATTAATTACTGAATTAAATATAGCAACATGTTGTTTTAAAAGAAAGTGTTAATTATGACTCCTATTTGAGTCAAATTTGAGAAGTAATCTTCTAGTTAAACTATGTTTATTTGTTTCAATCAAACACTGATTAGTTTAGATTATTTTATTATTATTTTACCTATGAATTTAGCCTATAAATAAGCTCTTTTACAACCTTAGAAAACACACCCATTAGATATTAGAACTCATAACACATTTAGAGAATTTTGTGTTTACGTTTTGAGGGTTCTTTGTTTTTGGGTTTTTGGGGTTTAGTTTTTATCTCCATCTTTTGTACTCTTCGTTCTTTTGCCATTATAGTAAAATTATCTTTGCCTGTGGTTTTTTATCCTCTTTGGAGGAGTTTTTCCACGTTAAATTTGTGTCTTTAATTTCTCAATTTATTCCGCTATTTTTCTTGTTGCTTAATCGAGTCGATTTCAGATATGGCAGCAACAAGGTTTGAAATTGAGAAGTTCGATGGTGAGACAAATTTCAATCCGTGGCAAGTTCGGATGATGGCAATTCTAGTTCAATCCGGTTTGAAAAAGGTTGTTACCAAGAAAAAGCCTGAGAATCTAAATAAAACAGAATAGGAAGAGCTTGATGAAAAGGCTTTGTTTGCAATCCAGTTGTGCCTCGCGAATACGGTATTGCAGGAGGTATTGATGGAGAAGACCTCATCTGCCTTATGGAAAAGGTTAGAAACTCTTTATGCGACTAAGTCTCTGGCTAATCGTTTAGTGTTGAAACAATGTCTATTTACGTTTCGCATGAACGAAGGTGAGCTTCTTAGAGATCACATCAGTCAATTCATTACTCTTTTAAATGATTTAAAGAATGTTGAGGTTCATATTGACGATGAAGATCAGGCTATGCTATTATTGTGCTCTTTACCCCATTCATACAAGTCTTTTAGGGAGACCCTGATTTATGTCAGAGACAAACTCTCGTTCAAAGATGTGAAGGGTCATTTGTTGAGTAGAGACAAACTCGACAATGAGCTTCATTTGGATAGCAAGGCAGATAGGCAAGCTTCCGTTTTGATAGCATCAAAGAAACGAGACAAAAGGTGTCGCTATTGTAAAAAGTTAGGTCACGTCAAAGCAGATTGTTATAAACTGCGAAAGAAAAGAGCTGCTGAGAGTAACGAGGAAGATGTAACTGGTGCTAATTTGGCCGATGAAAGCGGTGATGATTTCTTGTTAGTGTCAACGAGCGATAACTCCAAGCTCACGTCCGAGTGGGTCCTAGATTCGGGATATTCTTTCCACATGTGTCCCAATAGAGAATGGTTCTCCACATACAGTTTGGATAAAGGTGGAGTTGTGTACATGGGAAACGATTCATCTAGTAAGGTAATTGGTATTGGTACTGTTAAAATTAGGACACACGATGGGACGATTAGGACACTCTCAGATGTCAGGTATGTACCTGATTTACGAAAGAATCTCATCTCCTTTAGTATTTTGGACTTGAAAGGATGCAGAATCAACATCGAGTCGAGCGGCATTAAAATATCTCGTGGAGCTCTCGTTTTGTTAAAAAGTAAGAGAACTGGCAGTCTTTATATTCTGGAAGGTTCTACATTGACCGGTGAAATCGGACGTCCCTCGTCCGTTACAGAGTTGAAGTCAACTCATTTAGAGCGGAGGCAACTTGGTCATAGGAGGGAAAAAGGTATGACCGTTTCGTTGAAGAGAGGTTCTCTTTTGGATGCAGGTTTTGAAAAGTTAGGTTTCTGTGTTCGTGAAAATCAAACCCAGGTTAGTTTTGATTTGGCAGTGTAGAAGTCGAAGGCTAGAAGTCTTCCAGTTTCTAAGCACAGATTCGACTCAGTTAATTCCCTGCATGGTTCAAAATAGGCTCGTGGCGGGCTTTGGCAAAGATGGCATTGTGGAAATATGAGTCAAGGTGGAGATTTGTTAATTATGACTCCTATTTCAGTCAAATTTGAGAAGTAATCTTCTAGTTAAACTCTGTTTATTTGTTTCAATCAAGCACTGATTTGTTTAGATTATTTTATTATTATTTGACCTATGAATTTAGCCTATAAATAGACTCTTTTACAACCTTAGAAAACACAGTCATTAGATATTAGAACTCATAACACATTTAGAGAATTTTGTGTTTACGTTTTGAGGGTTCTTTGTTTTGGGTTTTCGGGGTTTAGTTTTTATCTCCATCTTTTGTACTCTTCGTTCTTTTGTCATTATAGTAAAATTATCTTTGCCCGTGGTTTTTTATCCTCTTTGGAGGAGTTTTTCCACGTTAAATTTGTGTCTTCAATTTCTCAATTTATTCCGCTATTTTTCTTGTTGCTTAATCGGGTCGATTCTAACAGAAAGCAA
Source organism: Gossypium australe (assembly GCA_005393395.2). Taxonomy (NCBI): domain Eukaryota; kingdom Viridiplantae; phylum Streptophyta; class Magnoliopsida; order Malvales; family Malvaceae; genus Gossypium; species Gossypium australe. The sequence goes on from CM016618.1 coordinate 22,484,775, forward strand.
CGTGTATAATATTATGTTATGTCATATTATTATAATTATTAAAAATTATATAGTTTCTATTTTAGATTTTATATAAAAAATTAATTTTTAATTTTAATTTTAAGTTTTTTGGGTAACCCATTTTTATATCAAATATAGTCTAATAGTTTTTTTTTTCAAAGAGGATGTTGAAGATATTAACAAAATATGTGTAATTTTTTATTCCAATTTTATCACTATAATTTTATAAAGAATTTATCTTAACATATTTTTAAATATAATTAACAACTAGACGTGAGTGTTCAAACCCTTTATACCCATTCCACTCAATTGTTAAATCTTGTGTAATTTTGGAAATTAGTGGTAATATGTTGCATCAACAATTACCTTTTCAGTTGGCTTCAGATTGCATATCCATGTTGCAGTCTGTTTATCATGATAAAAGCATGTCTTTCTGTCTACATTTTAGTGAAAACCATGTCTCGTGCTAACTCCTATTTTAAACTTGCAAGAGCTTCAGTGGTAAAGTATATATTAATTGAGAGTAATTTATTATTTGAAAATTAAAGAGAAAAAGTTGAAGTATAAAAATGAAATGAGAGCAAGAATTCATTTAATCTATAAAAAGCAAAGTAATTATTGTTTGCAACTTTTAAAATATAAACTAAACAAAATAAATTTAAGAATTAAATGTAATTTTTTTTAACAATTAAAAATTTATTATCAAAATTAAATATGTTTATTATCATTTTCTATATCCAAATCCCATAGAAATATATAAATAATATTGAAAGATGAAATTAAAAATAATAATAGAAAACAAACTAACGAAATATGGTATCCATGGATGAGTTGTCCAACATACCAACCTAGCTAACAACATCTCTAAGTTTACTATTTGGCATCCAAAATCAAAGTTGAAACATTGGCTCACTCTTCCTGCCCTTGCCTATGCTAATGCTGATGCGCGCATATTTATGATTTTAGTTATTCATGCTAAACATGAAGATAAACATATGGCTAAGATGGTACTTTGTATTCCTATAAACCCAAAATTATTAAAGACTTTCCATAAACATTGAACTTTGAAAATAGTGACAGATCATGGAATATCCCCAACTTGGATCAACGTTTCAACAATAACATGTCACGTTTAAGTTTGCTATTTTCATAAGTTATGATGGGATGGGATGGGATGGGATGAGATAGAAGAAAATAATAATAACCCATCAAAATTAATACTAAATGAGAAGCAGGGTGTGATGCATGCACATGAAGTTGCCATCTGACTTTGACCCTACCATCTCTCCATTAAAAAAATACGAAGAAACCATATATTAATTTAATTTAAGCCTTAATTTTTTTTGGAAACCACTTTCTGACAATGAGCCATTATTTCTTGGTAATATCTGACAATGAGCCATTAATTATTATTATAAGCTTTTAGAGAAAGGAGGAGGCAAAATGTAATGGGATGTTGGCTTTGAAAGGCGTGATGTTCTACGTTCTAATTAATGGATCAAAATTAAGAGAAAATAAAAAATAAATTCGGAGAGAGTCCCACACAATTGGTTACAATGAACCTAAATGAGTCCATTCATTTTACTTTACACTGAGATAACGACTATTTTTAAGCTTTATTTTGTTTTGTATCATTCATTTTAACTATATCTAATCCAATTAAAATAAAAATTTTTCAACCTAAATAAAAATAGGGCTAATATTTAGTATATTGATAGTTATTTTAGGTTTAAAAAATTTATCTTACATATTTTTAAGTATTAATTTTTTTAATATTTTACCATATTATTATAGGACACTTAAACTCCTCACCCAGCTTGCAGGGGCGAAGTCATAGATTTTTATTAGGAAAGTTAAAATTAAATTGTAATTTTTACAATAGTAAAAATGTAATTTCACCATTTAAATACCCTATATTTTTATAAATTTTAAGCTTAAATAAAAAAATTTCTATTTTAGAGGGGGCCGAAGCCCCTACCAGCCTCCTAAATACGCCCTACCTACCTGTGGAGACTAAAAGCTCAACAAATAATATATTAAATATTTCCCCATAAAAACAAAAGTAAAAGACTATTATCTTGAGGTTTGATGTAAAATATACTTATCTCTCTACAAACACATTTATTTGAGGTTCGAACAAAATCGTATTTAATCATTTAATATCTATTTATTAGGTAAATTTTAAATAAAAAATTTATAATTTTATTATTTATCATGTACCTTTATTTTTTAATTTGAATTACAAAATAATATTTTTTAATTAATTTAAGTACTATAAAATTAAGTGCTAATTAATTTATTGTTTACCTCGAGTAAAACTAAGAGTGTGTTTGATAAATCATTAAAAATTTTCATTTCATTAAAATAAAAATTTTTAATTTTTAATATTTTATTTGTGTTTAATAATCATTTTATTTTTTTACTTAATATAAATTTTTCAACAAAAAAGTGTTGAATAAGATAAGTAGGTATGTAATTACTTATCACTTAATGTAGAAAATATTAAGTTGATTTTATTTTATTAAAATTTTGAAATAAATAATTCTTTTTAAAAAAATTGTGATATTTAAATTACCATATTTATATTTTATCTAAAACTATCCAAAATAAAATAAACTATATTATTTTTTTAAAAAATCATTTTTTTTCAAACACCATAATTATATTTCATACTTATATTTATTAATTTACCAAATAATTTTTAATATAAATTCAAAGGTTATAAAATTTAACAGTAAAAATTTAGCATTTATTTTTTCAATACTTAAATTTCCAGTTTATCAAACACACCTTAAATATTTTAAATTTATATATTAATCTTTAGGTGGAACTAAGTTATTTTTATTTAAAAATTAAATCATTAACATTATTTAGGACGTTTTAATCGAAAACAAATTGATTAAAGTTCAAAAGCTATGAAATAAAAGAAAATTAGAATGAATGAATTAATCTCAAGTTAATATATTTGAAGTAAAATAAAGTTTAAAATATTTAAGATATATTTACATTAAAATTATTTTTTAAAAAAAAAGAGAAAGATTTATATGTTAAGAAAATTTTTAAAAAATGCTAAAACATCAATTAAGCCAATGTATTAAATTTGCATTTAATTAAGTCTATGTCATTAACAGTTTTGACCACATTGTCTGTTTTTAATCTAATATTATTCCCATAAAAATGATTAAAAATTAGAAAAATTATCACAAAAATATAAATATTATTAAATATTAAAAATGTTTAAAAACTGAAAATTGATATAAAATTATAAATATTATAAAAATATTATTAAATATTATAAAAATATAAAATCTAATAAATTATAAAATAAATAAAACATACTTAAAATTTTATAAAAACAAATTGAAATTATATAAAAATATTAAAATTGACATAAACTCATAAAAATTAAAAAAAATCATTAACACTTGAATTGGACCAAATTAGTCACTTGGATCGATTAGACCAAAATTGGCAAAGGTATCGATCCAGAGAAAACCAGTAGACTGGTTGAACAGACGATTGAATCAATTTTTTAATACATTTTTTTATATTTTATAATTTTAATATTTTATTTAATTAAACTGGATAGATTAATTGAATTAACAAACTAGTAGGTTGATTGGTTGACCACCAGTCCTGTTATAAAAACCTTGGCTTGAATATTTTATTCTCTAATAGTTAAATAATAAAATTTGGGTTTGATAAAAATATTTTAAAATATTTCATGCTTCAGCCGTGTGGCGTCTGACAGTTACAATTTCTAGTGACCGAAACTCGCAAAATTTGAAGTTTTCAGCACGCACCTGGAGTTTGTAAAACCTTGGGTTAGTGTACTTTTGTATCAAATATCAGACGGATAAATGAGTGTTTTTCAAACCATTTGCAGTAAATGGATTATTTATCAAATCTCAAGGAGTTTGACTAACTTTTTTCCAATAGCAAATAATTAACATTAAAATTGCTATAAGAAAATTTGTAATTAAAATTTAGAAATCAATAGAAAGAGAAGCTAGTCAAAAACTAAATCTCGACTTTGATTCATCGATTTAATGATGTAGAATTAGATTTTTATATTCTTTGATAAATTTTTTATAGAACCATTTTTTCTGTTAAAACTTGGTTCCATTCAGTGTTGCAACATGAGATTTTATAGAAAATTGCAACCGTCAATTCATGTCTTGTTAGATTAAAAATTGATTTGCAGCCTTGTATTAAATAATTGTATATTTTGAAAAAGGTAGAAGATGTAAGGTTTAATTATTAAAAAAAAAAGGAACAAGATGAAATTCCACAAAGTCCTTGATAAGGAGACTATTTTTCTAGGTTTTGAATTTCACAAGGACTCTTCCATCCAAGGGGAAGTCATCTAGCCAACTAAGGGGGAGATTTAGAAAGCTTATCATGTTTTTAAATTAAGGATTATCATCTGATTGCTCAAAGACTATTTAAGATTCAAAATTCAAAGTATTAGGATTAATGTTATCCTAGTTTAAACTGCATATGTAAAGGCTATCAACTTGAATAGTTAAGGTGAGTTTTTGAAGCTTTGTTCAATCCATTTTGGGACATTGTTACATGGTAGTTTATCTTTGATTTCCTAGGTCTTATTGGAGTGATTTATTCACTTGAATGTGAGAATATTTGGGGAGAGCAAGTGCAAATAATTGTATATTGGTGAGGCTGCTTTACCTCGTATTATTGGGTAGTTATGGCTTACATCACAGGGTCCTTCAAATGAAAGTTATACACGAGTCAATGGTGGATTTTAAAATTAAAAATTTTTACTTAAAATTTAGGCAAGAATCCAAAAAAGATTATTTGATCGAACAAATATTTATGTCGTTCATTACTACTATAGAATTTAGGAGTTTTGATCATTAAATGAGGCATACTTGTCAGATCTTGGAAGAAAAGAAATAAGTGCTAACAATGATGTAATCAACAACCGATAGGAAAAATGAATCGAATAGAAATTGATTTTGGATTCGGGATGCAAAAATAATTTCAGCAATAAAGAAGAATACTGGAAAGATAAGAGAGAAGAAATAGGGGAAAAGAGAGCAAAATTTTAGTTTAATTTGGAAAAGAAAGCTATAGTTCAATTATTATTAGGAAAATGGATTAAATAACTAGGATGTTCAATCTTTTAGGGGCTTGATGGCAATTTACCCTTGCTGCCGAAATTAAAAAGAAATTAAAGGTAAATGGTGTGGCCCAATCTTGAGCATGCAAGGGAGGACCGTAAAGACTTAACCATTAGGCTACTACCCATTTCTTGATAAATTTTAAATTCCATTAATATTTGTTTTAGAGTAGTTTTCATCCGAGTTTGCTGAAATTAAATTGAAAGGAAATGATAGAGAAGTGGTTTGAATCTTAGACCTTTATAGAGTGCACTAAATCAACATTTGATTAATTATTTTGATTAGTTCCATGTATTTTGGGGCGTGACATTTCACTCTTCAATTTTTATTATTTCATCTCTAAAAAATCAATGTAAATAAATTTGTTATATTATAAATGAACTAAACAATAATATTATTTTAAATTTTAAAACAAATCATCCATATGTTGTAACCACTAAGTAATAATTTTACTTTGGTAGATTTATATTTAAGTAACTTTCAATATGTTGTTTTAATTAATTTTATTAATAAAAATTATAATCTTTAGTTTAAATATTATATTAATATTTTATCATATTTTGTTGGAAAATAATAGATATTTTGGAACTTTGAGGGATATTATGCTCAAAATTGTTGAGTAATGAATGATAAATTGATGCTCAAATTAAACAATAGTTCTGTCTCTTGATAAACAATTGTATCTTTTGAACAACTGTATCTCTTGGTGAACAGATTCATTGCTTTTGGTTTAATTTTGCATCTTTTCATTCATTGTGTCTGTTCACTTATATCTATTAACTTTTCAACAAAACTCTTCATGAATCGGTCTAAATCTCTTCATTCATTTCCTTTTCTCTATATAAAGCCAAGTTAGGAGACTTCCAAAATACATCATCAAAAACCATCAATATCAAAATTTCTTTCTAAATTCATTCCTCTTGGTGATAGAGAAAGGCAAGATTATGTTCAATTGATCACTGTTATTTTGCTACTACTATGATCATTTGTTGTTGTATCTTGAGAGACAAACGTCCAACGTTACTCAAAGCACCGAGGAGAGGTCGAATCTATCTTAAGGAAACTGTTCATATAGGCATCAACAAATTTTTTCTTCTAATTTTCAACTTTTTTTAATTACAGGTATTTTGTTATGTTACTGCTATTGCATTGTATTGCATTATTATTATTACTGAAATATTAATACTACATACGATATTATATTTTCTTACATTCTTAAGACAAATTATTTATTGTAGTTTTAATATAAGGTGTACAATTTACTATCGTAACTTATTTAGGTTGGTTTATGCTTCTGTTTTAGATTTTAATTTATTTATGGATTCTGATTCTTCATTCTGAATACATAAAAAGTCTCATAAGTTAAATAACTCATCCAATTCAAAGGCTGGGGAGATTGTTGCTGCTCAAGCTTAGATGCGAGCCAAACGTTACCTATGGTTATGAGTCACAATGAAAAACCTACGAAATTCACTTGAGAGAATTTTAAAACATGGCAACAGAAAATGTTGTTCTATTTGACCATGTTGAATATGACAAAATTTCTGAAGGATGATCCTCTTATTTTTAGAGAGGATGAGGAAGATGCTATTACCACTTTCAACATTGCCGAAGCATGAAACAACTTTGATTTCCTATGCCGTAACTACATGTTGAACGGTTTATCTGATGAACTTTATGAAGTATACAGTATCAAGAAAACGGCTAAGGAATTATGGGAATCACTAGACTATAAATACAAAACTGAAGATGCTGGTGCTAAGAAATTCTTAGGTGCCAAGTTCTTAAACTTTGTAATGGTTGATTCTAAAGCTGTTGCGAATCAGGTGCAGGAATTCCAACTAGTTATTCATGGTATTCTCACAGAAAGGATGGTTATAACTAATTCCTTTCAGATGGCAGCCATTATTGAAAAACTTTTCCCTACTTGGAATGACTTCAAGAACTATCTTAAGCATAAGAGAAAGGAAATGACAGTAGAAGATCTAATTGTCAGACTTCGAATTGAAGAAGACAATCGAGGTGTAGCTAAAAGGCTAAATAAAACAACTAATCTTAACTTTGCCAAGGCAAACATAATGCAAGTTAAGATAGACTCCAAGAAAAGAAAAAAATTCTCAGACTGGGTCTAAACTAGGAACAAAAGAGGTGTAAGCTAAAATTATAAGGAAAAGGCTTTAATTGCAATAAGATGGGATACAAGTCATCCGATTGTAGGCTCCAAAGAGGGTTTGAACAAACGAGGCCAATGTTGCAGAAAATATTTCTAAGAAAGTATCTAATCTTAACATCTACGCTGTGATTTCTGAAGTCAAATCCAAGAGAATGGTGGCTTGATACTAGTGATGTAACACCTCTTACTCATATTCGATGCCAGAACGAGGTATGAGGCATTATCGGACTTACACACAAGCATTCATACAAAGCTGGGACATGAATTTCTGTTCAAAATTAAAACTTTTCATCAAACAGTTCACACGCTCGTGTGGAGGAAGGGCAAGCTCGTGTGGCATATCACATACCCGTGTTCCACACCCGTGTGGATTTATTTCTCAATTCGAACCTACAGGGGTTTTCACACGGTCAGACACATGCCTGTGTCAATGGCCCGTGTCCCTCACACGGCCACGACACGCCCGTGTCTTAGCCCGTGTGCAAAAACCTTGGAATCCTGTTTCTAACGTTATCACCCCATAAATGTCACACGGCCAAGGCACATGCCCGTGTCCTTTGACTGTGTGGCGAATTAAATTCCTAATTCAGGTGCAGACTTCACACGGCCTGGGCACCCGCCCATGTACTATAGCCGTGTCTTCTTCACGGTTGAGACACACGACCGTGTCTCCACCCGTGTGGTTACTACTGAGCATACTGACTTGCAAACCTAGCATGAAGGGAGACACACGGCCTGACCGCATGCCCATGAAGTTGACCGTGTGTCACACATGGCCTAGACACACGTCCGTGTACCTACCCATGTGGACAAGAACAAGGCTATTTTCCAAGCTCTTTCTACCACCCCAACTCATACAAACATAAATCACTCCAAACCATCAACTCATTCATGCATAATTAAACCAAGTAAATCAACCATGCAACTTGCACATTCATGAATAACTTCATCATTTCATAGATTAATAAGAAAGAGCCATCAACTATGGCCTTATACAAAAGAATTCATTTTTGAATGAGCCAACACATTTGGCCAAAACAATATGACATTCAACTAAGTCTAGTCCCCATACATGCCATACTTAAAATGCTAAATCTAACTATACCAAGATGTGCTGATAGTGTAGGTAATCCTCTGATTATCTCTGTATCCCGAGCTAGCTCTTCGACACTATAAAACAAGGGAAAAGAGAAGGGAGTAAGCTTTAAGCTTAGTAAGTTTATATGTAAACAATAAGCATCATACCATATACTTATCAATCAAAAACATTACATACTAAGTAAAAACAATTCAGAAGCCTTACCATATCCCAAACACATATCCTATAACATTGCTCACATTTACTTGCACTTATACCCTGCACTTATCACCACAAAGCCACATGTAATTTCACTTAGACAAGTTTCTCGATGAACCCTTCGGAATAATGTTAGATACTCGGCAGTTTCGCACACAGCTCACCATTTAATAATTAACAAGATGGTATCGCACACAGCCCACCAATAATAAATAAATACGGTGGTATCGCACACAGGCCACCAATGATAATAAATACGATAGTATCACACAGAGCCCATCATTAATAAATAACAAGGTGGTATCGCACACAACCCACCAATATTAAATAAATACGGTGGTATCGCACACAAGCCACCAATAATCACATGTTCATGGATATTTATCCGTCCCTATCTTCCTATTCCGAAGGTTCATCCAAGAATTTCCTCACTTTCTATCATTTTTAATAGATCTTAAAAACAATCATTCGCATTCATACAATGTATTATAAGTAAAACATACGCAATAAGGATGTATCATTTATACATAAACTTACCTCGATACAAAATTTGACAATTTGCAATTTAGCCCGAAACCTTGCCTTTTCCTCGGTCAAGGTTGATTCCTCGTTCTTCTTGATCTATAATAATAAAATTTACTCATTTGATCACTACATAAATCAAGACACTTTAAAATTTCTACTTTGGAAAAAAATTACCGTTTTGCCCTTAACTTTGGCAAAATTATGATTTTACCCCTAGGCTCGTTAAATAATTTTCATCGAATCTCTTCATTTCCTAAGCTTAACCGAACCCTTATTACTCTTATAGCAGCCAAAACTTTCAATTGTTTCACACATTTACTACATAATTTATAACCTAAACAAAATGGTCATTCTTTAGGGTTTTCATGAAAACCATTTCACAAAAGTTGTTTATTTAACAACCATAATTCATTTTCTTCCATAAAATCTCAGCAAGTAACATAAACACTCTCATGGAAAAACCTTAAACTTTCAACCATTTTGCAAAAGAATCCCCTCATTAGCTAGTTTAAGCTTTAGGGGTTCCAAAAACACAAAAATCATCAAAAATAACCATCATAATCACTTACTTGTAAGAGGATAGCTTGACTGAAAGTTTGAGCTTCAAAAACCCCTTCTCTTGATGATATTTTCGGTGGAAGAAGAAGTGAAAATGGGAAAAGATGATAGCTTCTTTATTTTATCTTATTTTATTCAATTAAGTCACCAAAACCCACCTAACCATTGACCATGTCTCATCCTTGTCCCTATGGTTGGCCAAAACTCTCCCAATGGCCTAATTTCACATTAAGGACCTCCAATTTAATATTCTATAGCTATTTGACACCTCTAGCTTGTAAAATAAAACTTTCGCACTTTATGTGATTTAGTCCTTTTTCACAATTAAGCATGAAATCACCAATTAATGCACCAAAATTTTTATGCACTCATATAATCATTGTATAACACATCAAATAATATTAAAATTAATTTTTTCTAATCTCAGATTGGTGGTTCTGAAACCACTGTTCTGACTAGCCCCAAAATCGGGCTGTTACAAGTGCCACACATCATATTTGTTGTGACAAGGACTCCTTTGTTGAGTTGGTTCCTTGTGCGAAAGGGCAGAAGCTCTATATGGGCAACGGTACAACTTCCAAGATTAAGGGGAAAGGTACTGTGATTTTGAAGATGACTTCTAGCAAAAAGTTGAAACTTCAAAATGTGTTGTATATGACTGACATACGCACGAACCTTTGCCTTTGGGACCCTCCTAAATATGCATAGCTTTAGGATGGTATTTGAAACCCAAAAGTTACTTTTGTCAAAAGGGGGAACATTTGTGGGAAGGGGATATGTATTAAATGATATGTGGAAACTCAATGCTATCTTTGTAAAAGCTAATACGATGAATAAGAATGATACTTCTTCTTCTGTTTATATGCTTGAGTTTTTTTATTTATAGTATGGTCAATTCTGATACTTTACATAGATTAATTAACTTAGAGCACATTCCTTCATTTCACATTAATTATAATCATAAATGTGAAACGTGTGTTGATGCAAAACTAACAAGGTCTTCATTTCAACCTGTTGAAAGAAATACTGAACCACTTGATCTGATACATAGTGATATTTGTGACTTAAATTTTATTCAAACTAGAGGAGGGAATAAATATTTTATTACCTTCATTGATGATAGTATAAAATATTACTATGTATATTTACTTAAAAGCAAAGATGAAGCTATAGAGAAATTTGTTCTTTATAAGTAGGAAGTTGAAACCCAACTTAATAAAAGAAGTAAGAGGGGTAGAAGTGATTGTGGTGGTGAATATGTTGAACATTTGGTAAATTTTGTGCACAACATGGTATTATTCATGAGTGACACCACTATACTCTCCTCAATTCAATGGAGTAGCAGAGCGGAAAAATTGAACCCTAAAGGAAATGATGAATGCAATGCTAGGAAGTTCTGGGTTGTCACAGAACATGTGGGGGAAGTTGTTTTATCAGTGAATTGCCTTTTAAATAAGGTGTCTTGCAAGAAAAATAACAATACACCATATGAGTTATGGAAGGGCAAGAAACCTTCCTACAACTACTTGAAAGTGTGTGGATGTCTTGCAAAGGTAATGGTTCCTTTACCGAAGCAAATGAAAATAGGTACTAAAATGGTGGATTGTAATTTCATTTGTTATGTGTGCCACAGCAATGCATATCGGCTTCTTGTGCATGAATCAAAGAATCCTAAAATTCATAAGAATACGATGTTAGAATCTAAAAATGCCTCGTTCGTTGAAAATATATTCCCTTGTAAGACTAGGGAAGTTGGGTTAAATTTAACAAAACGAACTTCAGAGACTATTGATAGTCAAGACTTTCAACAAGAGGTTGAAGTCGAGGCAGATCCAAAAAGAAGTAAAAGGGAAATGGTAGAAAAGTCCTTTGGATCAGATTTTCTAACCTATATTCTAGAGACTGAACCTCAAACTTATAGTGAAGCTATACGCTCATCTAAAAGCACTTTTTGGAAAGATTCTATCAAGAGTGAAATTGATTCCATCATGAAAAATCATACGTGGGAATTAGTGGATCTACCTCAAGGAATTAAACCACTAAATTCTAAATGGATTTTCAAATGAAAAATGAAAGCAGATGGAACAATTGATAAGTACAAGGCTAGATTGGTTATAGACAAAAGGAAGGCCTTGATTACTTTAATACATTTTCTCCTGTATCAAGAATAACTTCTATAAGGATGATTCTTGCTATTGCCGCTTTGCGGAATCTAGAAGTTCATCAAATGGATGTTAAGACAACTTTTCTAAATGTAGATCTTGATGAGGAGATTGACATGGGCCAACTTGAGGGTCATGTAGCTCTAAGGCAAGAAAGAAAAGTTTGTAGATTGGTAAAATATTTGTATGGACTTAAGCAAGAACCAAAGCAGTGGCATGAAAATTCTGACAGCGTTACGATATCAAATAGATTTAAAATTAGTAAGTGTGAAAAATTTGTGTATGTCAAAACCATTGTTGATGGATATATAATTCTATGTTTATATGTTGACGACATACTATGTCAAAACCACTGTTGATGGATATGTAATTCTATGTTTATACGTTGAGGACATACTCATTGTTGGAAGTAATAATGAAATGGTAAAACGTACCAAAAACTTGTTAAATTTAATATTTGACATGAAATATATGGGACTTGCCGAGATGATTTTGGGCATCCAAATCAAAAGGTCATCTGAAGGTCTTGTATTGACTTAATCACACTACATAGACAAGATTCTTGAGAAATTTGGCAAGGATGGTTTTGGTGTAGCCAAAACTCTGATAGATATAAGTCAATATCTGTCCAAAAAAAAAGGTGAAAGTTTTGACTAAGTGGAATATACAAGAGTCATAGGTAGTCTAATGTACCTTATGAGTTGCACTAGACCTGATATTACTCTCACTGTAAGCAGTTTAAGTAGATTTACAAGCAATCTAGGGGAGAATCACTGGAAATCTATTGTGAGAGTACTGAGATACCTCAGATATACTCAGAACTATGGATTACATTATTCCAGAGGTCTTGTTGTGATAGAAGGATTTTTCGGTACCAGTTGGATATCTGATATTCAAGATACCAAAGGCACAGTGGTTATATTTTTACATTGGAAGAATGAGCTATGTCATGGAAATCATCAAGGCAAACGATTATAACTAGATCCACAATGGAATCTGAGTTTGTAGCTCTAGACAAATCTAGAGAAGAGGCAGAATGACTATGAAACTTTTTAGAGGATATTCCTGAATGGCCAAAGCCTATGCCCACAATATTCATATATTGTGATAACCAAGCAACAATTGGTAGAGTACGGAACGTAATGTATAATGGTAAGTCAAGACACATGCGTCGTCGACACAATACCGTTAGACAACTGATCACAACTAGAGTTATCTTTATTGATTTTGTAAGATCAAAAGATAACACTGCGGATCTACTTACCAAAGGGTTAAACCAAGATCAAGTTGATAAAATATTGAAAGCAATGAAACTAAAACCCATGAATATTTAAGGCACAATGTGAAGGAAAACCCAACCTAGCTGACAGGAGATCCTAATATCTAGGTTCAATAGGACAACCTATTTGCATAAACCTTGTGAGGTCACTGTGGGGGTTCTTATCCTAAGTTCATTCCTATGATGAAAACAGGGATTACAATGTGGAAAGGGTTAAGCAATGCTTTTAATGATCATTGTGTATTTTGGTGAAATGAAAAACATAAGTCACCTATATGAGAGTGAAGTGGGGCCACTTCAAGGAAACTATTGGGGCATAGTTCTCTAAGCTCTTACAGAACTAGGAGGATGATGGGATCAAAACTTAACTAATATTTCGATAAAGGCAATGACACCTATCGAACAGTAGTATAGCTATGATGAGTCCAAAATATTGTATCCTCAAGGACTAAAATTACTAGTAATAACTATCTTTTTATTATTTAGCCTAATAATTAATGGGATTTGTTTTTAATCTAAAATTTAACTAACTAATTTACATGAATGCGATAGAGAGTGAATAAAGTAATCGAATAAACCAATGAATTAAGACAATACCTAAGGAAGAATCCACTTAGACTTCACTTATTATTCTGACTCTGAATTAAACGATTTATTTACTTGCCTTGATCCGTAGAAATCCCAAAATTATGTTAATATCTCTTTCGAGACTAAGAACAACTGACACTAGGTTGATTAATTGAAATCTCTTTCTAACTAAAACCCCTATAGTCGCATTAACTCGATCTATGGATTCCCTTATTAGATTTGACTCTAATTCGGCATATTTATGTCATCCTATTTCTAGGGTTGCAATCAACTCCGTTTAATTATGCTAGATCTTCTCTTAAACAGGGACTTTTGCTCCACTGAATAAGCACATTAAACTTGAATTAATATCCTGAAAATATTAAAGTAAGGGTTAAGAAAACATAATTAAGAACAAGAACAAGTATTATCATGTAATTCAGAATATTTAAATAATAAGATTCATCTAGATTTCATCCTCCCTAGGTATTTAGGGAGTTTAGTTTATAACGTATGAGGAAAACATCTTAGAATTAAGAAAACAACAAGACATAAAGAAAACAACAAGACATAAAGAACCCAAAAACTTCTAAAGAACTTGATAGAGATATTTAATCTTGGAGTGAATCTGCTTCCGAGATGATTCCGACGGCTTCTTTCGAGTAATTTCTTCAATCTACTCTGCGTGCTCCTTTAAGTCTTACTCTGGCATGTATTTATAGACTTAAGAAGGCTCAGAAACCCTAAAAATTGGCTTTTTCTGCGTGAAGACAAAGTAGGGTGAGACAGGGACACGGGCGTGTGCTCAGCCCGTATGAGGGTGTCCAAGTCGTATAAAAATTTGCATGGTTCGCGATTGACACGGGCATGTGCCCTGTCCGTGTGGTTCTGGCTTGGCCGTGTGGATCCTTAAGATGGCCCGTTTAGTCTGATTTTGGCCCGTTTTCCACTCTTTTCGCTTCCCTATGCTCACCTAAGTATATAAATACGAATTTAAAGGATTAGGAGCATCGTATTTACCAAATTATATAAATAGACATACAAAAACACGCTAAGCGTGGGATTAAAATGTGTTACTTTAATGGTTTATCAAATATCCCCATACTTAAGCATTTGCTTGTCCTCAAGCAAAATCCTCAACTCACAATTAAAATTAAACTTCCTTAATTCACAATTCTTATCAATAATGTCTTATCATAATTCACAAATAATTCATATACTGATAATTTAACTAAAAGAGTCCTAAAGATTCAGACAATCCAAGTCACAAATTTTTTATAGTACGAAAACATAGGTTTTTCCCCTTATCTAAATAATTACCGTTGATTCAAAACCGACAAGAATTGACATCCTCACTAAAGATTCACTCAAATCACTCAAAGTGTTTAAGGTTCAAATTAAGCACTCAAAAGTAAAACATGAAAAGTTATTACCATAGGCTTGCATGAAAATCAAATCTCCACCACTATAAAATGAGATGATACACAAATCAAAATGTCTTAAAAAGGGTTGTAATGGGGCTTAGGTTAACGGTGTGGATAAAGGCTAAATTAGAGGGTTAGAATTGAGATTGAATTGATAATTTACCTAACTAGAAAAATGAACTAATACTGAATAATTACATCAATTGAAAACTTATCAATAATAGCACGAGCTTCTTCTCAAAATGTGAAATTAACCGTTTAAGCTCAAATAACATAGAACTAGTAATAATGAAACTTTTCTTCTTCTTCTTTTTCTTCTTCTTCTTTTTATCATGTACAATAATAAGAAAGAATTTAACAACTAAAATAAAGAACATAGTTGGGCAACTGACCAAATCAAATCTCGATAAAAAGGGAGTTAATACAATAGGAAAAATTCTCAATGAATCAAAAAGAATAATGTTTGGGTTAATATTAAGGGTAGATGAAGAAACGGTTTGTTAGGCTCAAAGGGGTTCACTAAGGGTTAATTATGAACATAGGCTTTTAATGGAATAAGTGGGTTAAAACCTAGGTGCCTTTATCATCTCAGTATATCAAATCAAAGGTGTGGTCTCGATATGCATAATCGAAGCAAGTTCTAGAATAACAACTCAATGTTGACACATTCATAATAAAGTGAGCAAGAAAAGTGTATGCTCATAAAGGCTCAAAATCTCACAAAAATTATGGTTTTTGATGTTAATCTTGTAAATCTCAAACTTCAAAGTAATATTTAAATTTAGGGAAAACAACCTAACAAATTTTAATTCTGAAAATAGACTTATCATACTTGATTCTCTAATGTCTTAAAGTTTAAACAATTAATGCACAATTACCTATGACTTAATCCAAAACATATCAATAAAAATCATAAGTCAAAAGAAGTTTCATTCTAATAGTAATATGAGAAAATTACTTAAAAACAAGATATAATTTAGGGATTTTCTGATAATGATATAATTATCCTCCCCACACTTAAGATGTACATTGTCCTCAATGTACCAAAATAGATAATGACAATATAATAAAAATATCATAAGAGAGGGAGAGAAGTGAAACTTCTTGAATTTTGGATGAAATTCGTTGAATAGTGAATGCGGAATTGTGGATATAGTAAAGTGAAGTGCATGGTTCTGAGCAACTATTAAGAAAATAAACACAACTGTGGAAGAATATTAAGGGATTACTCGATTAGGAACAATCATAAAAATCTAAAATATAGTTCAAAATATAAAAGATAAGTATTTGAAAATATGATAAGAAACATAAAGGAAAATAGACTAAAAATAAAAATAAAACAAAAAATAAAAATAAAGATAAAGATAAAAATAAAATAAATGGACTCAAAGGTTCTCATTGTCAGATACGTCGCGAGGTGGCGGTGCTGAAGGTGAAATATGGAAATGGTGGCAGATCTGTTGTAATGTGGCCTCGAGACTGTCGAACCGCTGGTAGCACTACTGCTCGAAGCGAGTGAGATGGTCGGATATGTCATTCAAAGTAGCAGTAAAAGAAGGGGGTCGGTGACTCAGTGGTGGAGGGTGAGGGGGATCCTCGTGAGAGAGAGGGACATCATCAGTGATGACCTCGGGATCATCTTGATCATCAAGACGAGAAAATCGGTACTGGGAAGGATTGAATCCACGACGTCGCTCGATCATCCTCATATGTAGCATGTTCGAGATGCCCTGAGGAGACATTTGGCCAACAAGTGTAAGCGATGAGGACTGTGCCAGTGTGTCGAGGAGACCGAAGTGTCGAGCTAGGCAAGTCACGTAAGGGCTGAGGCAGATGGGGCCCTACTTGTGGCGGTCAGTCTAATGGCTGAAAGATAAAACAATGAATTATGCCAAGTCGATAATATGGCCATGGGCCATGCTCTATAAGTAGTAGGCATCGTGTGTGCTCACGACGCCGGTGCTCTCTCTCTATCCTTTCAAAGTATGAGCTAAAAGGACATGAATATACCGTCTAGCTGGAGAGAGAGAAGTCGCCTTTAAGCGACTAGCATAATAGGTCGTCAGACCGCCCGTGATATCGTTCCAACAACGCGAGGGCGAGTAATGAATATGGTGATGTAACTAAAGAAAGTCCTCAGCGCTCATGAACTCCTCTGTGTATAGTCCCAAAGCAGCACCGAATTTTGGGACGCTCATGTGGCGCACCAAACCGCCAAGGCGAAATATGATAGTGCTAGGCTCGTCATGGACTGACATGACGCTTTGAAGGTGGAACGTCGAGCAGAATTCCAAAGAAATCTCCATATAAGTGGGCTCGACGATACTGAATAAACAGTTTCATGGAGTTGTGATGATGAATGCGCGAACCTCATCAGCGAGGTGGACCTGCTCCAACGCGGCCCAATCAATATAGCGGCCCAAACCTAGGGGTTGTACTCGAAGGAGCTGAAATAGATCCTCCGGTGGATCTGCGGTAAATCTAAGGTAAGGATGGCGAACTTCAGCGGAGGCACTCGAGGAAGTCGCGTCGGGACCCTTCCACTTTTTTGAAGCGGGGATGGCGACTTTGGTTTTACCTCGAGTATTTGTCATGGTGTACCTAAAAAATTAAAACAATGTATCAATAAGATATCACCAAATAAAATTCAAGTAATTCTAAGAAAATTTACTCCTAAACTAGTATAGTTGAATATCAAATTATCAAGAATCACAGTGGTGGAAACACTAGTAGAATAAAATTAGAGAACAGAGTCAGAACTACAAGTTAGATTCTGAAAGTAAGAATATAAAATAAGTATTACTAGGACTAAACCAACAAATAATAGTATATGAAACTAAGAGCAAAGTAGTCAATATAAGAACTAGTATCAAATTATCATAATATCATTTAATAAATATGACTAACCTAAAAGAAAGGAACTACGGACATAATATATAAGAAAACAAAAAAATTGAAGAAAATAAAAGAACTAATAATAATGATGAATAAAGAAAGAAATAAAGAAATAAAGAAGTAACTAAATAATAATAAATAATAATATAGAAAATAAGATAATGGGTAAAAAGGGAGAAGAAGAACCGACGGTGGCCAAGGGCGGTGGTTGAAGGCTCGGCGGTGGCTGGGCAATGGCGAGTCGGGTCAGGGAGGTGGTGTGTGCGCAAGGGGGTGAGTGGTCAGAGAAGAAAGAAAGAAGGGGAAGAGGGCGGTTTGGGTGTTGAGGGTTTAGAGGGAAGGGAAAGAGAAGGGAAAAGAAGAAAAGAATGGGAGGGGTTAGACAGTGCAACGACCGAAGAAAGGGGGGTTGGGGTTGTGGCAGAGCTGGAGGGGGAGGCGGCGGCTAGGGTTTGGGGAGTTTTTGGGAAAAAGAAAGGACAAGAAAAGAAAAAGAAAAAGGGGCTATATAAGTGACACGGTTGTGTAACGACCCGTGTTGGGCCACACGGCCATGTCACACACCAGTGTGATAGAGCCTCTAGCCTGTGTTCATCGTGATTTGTAAAAGCTCAGTATTCACATGGCCTTGGACACGCCCTGTAATATCCCGAAATTGGGCCTAGTAGGATTGGGCCGATTGGGCCTTGGGCTTTAGGAAATTTTGAGTATTATTTTATTATTTGTGTTAGCTTGGGTATAAATTATGTGTGTTTAGCATAGTCTTGTGAAGGCTTGATTTTATTAATAAGGCTAGAATAATTCTTTGTATTAAAAATTTAGTGAAGTGGATTAGGTGAACTTGACACTTAAGTTAATTTAAGTGTTAAATTAAGTACATGTGGAGTTAGTGGCAAGGTGGTAAGGAAGCATGAAGAGTTACTTGAGGATAG
This sequence comes from Gossypium australe, assembly GCA_005393395.2. Lineage (NCBI taxonomy): Eukaryota > Viridiplantae > Streptophyta > Magnoliopsida > Malvales > Malvaceae > Gossypium > Gossypium australe. The sequence continues at coordinate 22,503,731 of CM016618.1, forward strand.
TGGTTCGAGTAGCATGATTAGCATTTTGAAGACTTCATATTTATGTATCCTAGCATTAATGGACGGTCAAGCTCTAATTATGGTAAGTTAGACTTTAGATTTTATGGTAAGTTGAATATTAGTTTAGGAAAGCTAGTATTTTGGGATAAGAATCTTAAGATTTATGGAAGGATGGAGGGATAAGGGGCTTGAATGATGGAGAGTTGTTTTGGAAATATTTTTATGGTCATTTTGAACATGAATGTGGACGCATAGATGGCTAGGGGGGTTGGCCGAATTTTTGGAAGGATTTAGGAGGAATTAAAGAGGAAATATGGGATTTGGGTGAAAGAATTGGTGTTGGCCGAATTTGGGACTTGGTAGGATGGCATTTTCAGTTTGGTAATAGTAAGATAGGTGTGTTAAAATTCATAGTTAATAGTTTTGGTTTTTCTCTTTTTCTCCAAGTTTCGGTCAAGAGGGTTATAGGCAAGTCATTTGGGTATTTGGTGCATTAAGGTGTGTTGTCAATATTTTTCTAACCTCCTCCTATTCATCATTTCTTTCTTTCAACCCCAAATCCATACCTATTCTCTTGTGGCCGAATATCCTATTTCTTATTCAATATGAGTCATAGCCGAATCTTGTAAGTTCTTTTGTTCTCTTTTCTTTTCTTGAAACTTTAAAGCAGAAACACTATTCATCTTTCTCCTCTATTCTTTTCACCATATTCAAAAGCCGAAACTTTGATCTAGTTTATTCTTGGCCGAATCCTCTAAGCTTTCAACTCTCTCCACTCTTGCGTTTACTCTTTTCATTAGTAAAGTGCCGAAACACCATCTCAACCTCGTTTCTATACCTATCTTTGTGTTAGCCGAATATCTCATTATCATTGGGAAGGTTTAGCCGAAACCTTTTTCTCTTTTTGGTCTCTTCAAGCAACGTAGTGGTAAGTAATTTCTATCCTAGCAATCGGTGTAGGTTCTCTTTCTTTTAAGCGTGTCGAATCATGGATTAAGTCTTGGTTTTAGGCATGGCCGATTGTTCTTAGTGCCATAAAAAGGTGTTCTTTTGTGTGTAGCTAAAGGAAGGGAACTCATAGTGTGATTCGGGATTTGGTAGGAGACCAAATCGGCTTTAAGGGAGAAAGAAGAACCACGTTTCGAGATCGTGTTAGATTCGAGTAGTGCAGGATTTCACTAATAGGCAGGTGTGTGATTAACCCACCTTTTTCCGGGTTTTTGCTATATTTGTATGTGTTCATTATGTACTAACAAGTGCAGTAAAAGTTATGAGATAAATACCCTTAAAGGGGTATGTCGATAATCTGGTAAGTACCAAACCTGATGATATGTGATTATTAATATGAATATGTGTTATGACTATGCTTGATGAACATGCTCACGCATCATTATATTATATCATTATTTATGTTACATATGCATGGGTTGGGATATGATATGAAAGAAGGTACGGGTGTACTTCGAGTACGTGGTTTGATGTTAGCCTTGAGCTACATCGTGGATTGACGTTGACTAAGGTCACGTTGTGGATTAATTGCGATTTAGTTCGCGTGGCTTGATGAGTGGCTGTGTGCCTCATCGTGGTTGATATCGGCTATGTGCCATATCGTGGTTGATGAGTGACTATGTGTCCCATCGTGGTTTTGGTGTTAGCTACGGCTACATCGTGGATTGGCGCTGACTGAGGTCGCGTTGTGGATTATTGTGCTTAATTGCACGTGGACGGCATTGATTGCCTTTGGAGTGAAAAGGAGAGGGTGATTTGTTAATCCCCTGGTGTGTGGTAGGCTGGATACGGGGGTGTTTAGAGGATGGACCCTAGGTAGGGATTGGGTGCACTTTGCATAATTTTATTTGATATGAGTAATTGATGTGAAAATGGGCCAAGCCCAATATGTGAATGTGGATTGGGTTAAGAAATGGGCTAAGCCCAGTATATGAATGTGGATCAGTGTGGAAATGGGTTAAGCCCGATATGTGGAATTATGCGGTTAATTACCCTGTTACCTGATAAGTGATATGAATATGGGCCAAGCCCAGAATGTGTTATTAAGTGAATATGATATCTTATTATCTGTTATATGGGTTAATATGTGGTTAACATGTGGGTGGAATTCAGTGGAGTAATTACACACTGAGTCTGTGTGACTCACCCAATTTTTTTCTCAAACCTTTCAAGTGATGCTCGGACCGGGTTGGAGTGGATACGAGGTGGCCCATGCAGAAGATATTTTATTTGTTTCACACATTTTATTTATGAAAGGTTATCTATTGTAATAAGGGCCACTTTAAGTATTTAAGGATTTTTATTATGTTTTAAGTTGGATTGTTGATTATATTATTAATATCTGAAATTGGTTTATTTTTAATAACTTTCCTTTTAAAATATATGATAAAGTTTTTAACCGAAGAATTTGTAACATCAAAGTTTTACTTAAAGTTTTAAATATGAAATGATTTATCAACAACAACAAACTTTCATGATCTAGTTTATGATTCAAAATATTTTTCAAACGTTTTACGCAGTGGCATTCTAAATTTGGCCATGGCGTATGGGCCGGGTTTGGGGTGTTACAATTTGGTATCAGAGCCTGGTTCAAAACTCGGCTTTGAGGGTTTTGGGCCCAAAAACATTTTTTTTAAAATGGGCTTTTCAAAGATTTGGGCTTTCAGAAATTTTTTTTTGGGTTTATTCTGGCATGGCACCTGTATCTCCGACCCGAAGTCCACAAGGTAAGTACCTCTAATTGTTGTGTGAATTATTATATGATTGGTATGTGGGCATAATTGGGCTCGTAGATTAGTGAACTAGGAGCTATTGAACCCTAGGACTAGTCTACTCCAACACAGAATTGCATAAGACTTAAGTGCAATCAAACAAACCTGTGAAGTAAGTCGCCGAGTTAGGGTGTGGCAACCATTGTGCGCATGTCTAAGAGTGGATTCGGTAAGAGCTTGGTATTAGGTAAGTGACGTGAGAAAAAAAGATGACATGAATTTTTCTTTCAAATGTAGATTTTTTTTAAAATGCTAACATGGAATTTGTATTTTTCATAAAAATAGGATTAACGAAAATAAATTCATATCAAGTTTTAAAAAAATTTACGTCACTTACTTGCTGACTCATCTGAAGTTAATGACAACATTAACAATATCACTGGAAACTGACGGTCAAATGTTAAGTCTAATGATTAAAAGAATTTTTTTAGTAGGGTTCGCCACTTCAAAAACTTAATTGAGTAAAAAAAAAAAATTACGAAAATCTTGATGGATTTTTTTTGAAACAGTTGAAGAGCTATTTGGACTTTTTACTAATTTCTATTGCAACTAATTTCTTTTCTGACTTCTGTTTATTTATTCAAGTTTATAAAAAATATTATTATATATCAAATAATAAAATCAAACCCTTTTATGATTACAATGACTTGGCTGCAATTTCATTTCTTTGTAATATTTACTTCAAACAAGAGACTATTGTTTTTAAAGATGAAACCGAAAGTTAATGGATTTTGCTCCATCAAAGGAACAGGGAAGTCAATTTATTATTTATTTATTTTAAATTTATGGTATTATCATAATTAAATTTGATTATATGTTGGCTGTTTTCAATCTAGCTTGGTTCATTCCACTGGGTTTCGGCATATATATTTTGCCCCACATTAACTTAAATAATTTTATTTAAATTAATTTAATTATAAAAATATATAATTATTAACATACAGTTATACTTATATATCTTAAATATTTTATTATTTTTAAATAGTGAATTAAATTATTTGAGCAAGTCAAGTTGAGTCTAATTTTTTTTAAATATTGAGACACGAACTTGACTCATAAAGACCTCTTTATCATACTAAGACAAGTAGAATAAAATTATTTAAGTTCATTTCTTGCATTTAAGGATTGATTGTAAAACTGCACATGAACTTTATTTCAATGTGTAATTTGATATAAAAACTTTGATTTAATGCAATTATACAAATGAAACTTTGATTGAGGTTCAAATTTAAACATGAAATTTGAAATTTTGATTGTGATTCAACTATATATATTTAAAGAAATAAATACATCATTTTCTTTTCATATGAGAAATATATAATTATTTTTGTATGTAAGATGGTACTATATCGAAAATTATTTTAATAATTTACTAAAATTAAATCAAATCAAATTTTCAAATAAAAAATTACACTAAATAATAGTTGATAGGTCTCAATTCAAATTTTAACATTTATAAACTTTTTTTATCACGAAACTAGGATTTCATTATAAAATAAAATAACATGTCATGATTGTTTGTTGCAAGCAAATGACAAAAATAACAAAGGCCTAACATCCAACCTCCATCTTTCTCTAGTAGGTACAATGTATCCGTCCATTCCTCAAACTATACTTCATAATTTATTTTTAAGCTAAACACTTAATCCAATAATAATGCCTTACCTTTGTCTTTTTTGGTTATTATTATTATTATTATTATTATTATTATTATTATTATTATTATTATTATTATTATTATATATTTCTTCTGGGTATAGAAGGTTTTTCTAGTGGCTCACATTTTCATATTGTCGCATGCAAATCAACTTCCAAAAGTTTAGCATCCTTCTAATCATTAACTTAGATCCCATAAATTATAAATAATTAGAGGGAACCACAATGCAAATACATGGAATCAGCCACATGTTTTCTCTCAAATAATTAACAAAGTTTCAAAATTCAACTATAAAATATGCCAACTTTAATTTCAAGGTTTTGTTATATCACTATCCAATATTTATGAAAGCATTTAAAAAATGTAAAATTTATTGTTAAAATAAAGGTTAATATACTATTTAGAATTTAATTTTTTTTATTTAAGTTAATCTTTAAATTTGACAATTATTATATTGAGACTAAAATTTACCCTTTTTTTTGTCCAAATTAATTTTTTATATTACCTTAAAAAAATTAAATCATAAAATATCAACACCTCAATATGAAAATAAATACCCAATAAAAAAATTACATCATAGACTACCTTAAAAAAATCAAACTTCAAATAATTCATTAACCCTTAGGAACTAAAAACACCTAACTTTATTATTACATAAAAGAAAAAACCATCAACAATACAGTTGGTGTGGTATGAGTTCAGTTCTATTTGTGTCTGGTCCCACTAAATGGATCAAATGTTTGTAAGGGAGGAATAAGTGGACAGAAGTGGATGGCGCAACTTGGTTAATTAAAAATTATTACTTATTTTCATTTGCAGCAGAAAACTGTATTAGAATAAATAAGTGGTTAAAGATGTTGGAGATAAGACGAACAACCTCCCTATCAGCTGTAATCTTCTTCAACTTTCTTTTCTTTTTTCTTTTAAATGCTGCTGTTTGAATAATGAAATAGTTATAATATTAAATTTTGAACTAGTCGAGATGATTGATTTTTTATTTATTTATTTTATTTTATAATATTTTCTTGAAATAATTAAATGAATCCATCAAATTAATCTAGATTCTATTATTATTTAGTTTTTCACGGCTTAAAAAGTAAATAATGGTAGTAGGTAGGATCATTTGATTCCAGTCCCATTAAAACACATTTACCTACACAGAATTATTAATATAATTTTTGAGAATTGTGAATTCTATGGGTCTGAGTCATGTTAGTCGCGTTACTGTTAAGAATTTAGCATCCTCTTGTAATTCACTAAAAAAAGTCCACTTGAAGAAAATATATAAGATAAAAGTATTATGAAAGTCTTTGTACTAAAAATTAGGTTGTATTTTATTTTCATTACCTAAAAAATATAAGTAAATTAGTTTTTATACGTTAGATCAAATAACAAACTGACCATTCTCTTAAAATTTTCATCCACTTCTACTATTAAGTGCTAGTGTAATTAACGAAACAACCAAACAATGACACGTGGCTTGCCATGTGTACGTAAAGTTGACGTGACAATATTTAATTTTTTTTAAATCCTTAAAAGTAAATAAAACTTTTTATAATCATTTAAACCCCACGCTTAAGATGAACTTGGACATAGTTTTTCAAATAATAAATAACAGAAAATTATTTTAAAATTATTAAGAATTATAAAAAACTATAAAATTTATTAAAATTAACAAAATTTATTTAAAGTAACATCCAGAATGAACTTGGACAAATTTTTATCCAATTACAAATGAACTTGAATAATCATTTATCTAGATTCATTCAAGACTGATTTATTAAATAATTATAAAAATTATAAAAAAATTATTTAAAATTGATTAAGAATTCTAAATAAAATTTAAATTATTAAAATTTATAAAAACTATAGATACACACATGTAACATGTTTAAAGAATTCAAATATACAAGCATATAAACAAACACATATGTATCTTCTTACTCAAGTTGATATTTTTAATTAATCAAATTAATAAATTTTATTTTTTATTTTATTATAAATCTTAATTTTTTTATAATTTCTTATAATTCAAGCACATATATATACATTAGTAACCTTTCATAATAATATTTTATTATTAATTTTTAAATAATTAATAATCATTTATAGTTTCTTATAATTCTTAATAAATTTTAAATAATTTTTATAATTGTTTAAGAAATCATTGCATAATGAACTTGAATAATCATTTATTCAAGTTTATTCTGAATGTCGTTTTAAATAATTATTTCGCTATCAAACAACCTACGAATTTAAAAGTAATGAAATAAAATTGCATGGGAGAAGGAAAGTTCAACTTCTTTTAAGTCCTACTAAGACAAGAAAAGAGAATGCGTTAATGTTTAAGAGTCTATAAAAGCAAAAACAAATGGCAACATAACTCTAGAATCAATGAAACAAAGAGTTGAAACAAAAACCTAGAGCACTAGCTACTCGACTTTGAGTTTTAAGTTTTCAACGATCTACTCTCCTTAAATATAATAAATAAGATTTGGAAATTTAGGATAAAAATTTCAAAGAATTGGATTTTTTTTTATGGAATGATTTTTTATTTTTGAAACTCTTTTAAATTCTTAATAAAATCAAATAATTCAGTTAAGTAAAAAAAAAGGTCAAATTTCAAGGATATAGAAGAAAAGAAGAAAATGTTGAATTCTAATGATGGTTCAGAAACTAGTTTTCATATAAGCACTTTTTAGATAATAGGGTGTTAGATTAAGGATAATCAAACACCGAAAACTTAAGTTCTAATATTAAACGATGTAAAATCTCAAAATCGAGTTTAAATTTAAAAGAATGAATCGTTAGGCTATCGAAACACCATCAAAGGAGTAAAAAAAATAAAATCTGAAGAACTCGCACCTTGGATCATGTGTGATGAAAGGAATTCAAGAAAAAAAATATTTAAAATATACATTCAGATGATTTATGTAAACAAGAAAGCGTTTATTGAAAAGTTTCGAGACAAAGTCAAATCGCAAACCACAAATCTTTCGCTGTATTGTATCCACCCAAAGACAATGAACAAAATACACTCTTTAACCTTTAAAGAGTCTTTTAAAATTCTCTATGCTAGACTGAGAGTTTTGAGGTAAGGATGAAAGATGGGATATAAAAATTCTGTATTCAAACCACTTTTGAATAACCTTTAACTACGTAGAGGATATTAAGAGATTTTAGTCAAACTTGACATTTCACTTAATATAAACATGATATCATGTTTTATTATAAATCTAACATAATCCCCTTTAACCGAAATTTATTAAATATCATATTTATTCAATAAAACAGATTTATCCAATTAAAATGTGAAACATATTCAATATCATCTTAATTGACCACGCACATATATTTTCTCAAATTTTAACAAATATAATTAATTTAACTTCTGTTTTACGTGAAATATTATCCCATTCTTCTTCAAGTTCAAAATTGTTTCAACCATAGCTATGACCATATAAGATCCTATAAACAGTGGGTGACATAATTGCTACTCAAATTGTAGGAAGTCATGATATGACATAATCTTTATGATAATCTTTATGTGATAATGTTAGTGTGCAGTATATCCCTTTGTTCGTCATATTAAAATTGAACAAAGTCATGAAATAGCCACACATGTATAGTCCAATCCTTTATTTCTTGTATCCCGAGTTGACTAAGATAAACAAATGAGTTTGGTATCCCATATCAACTTATTTGTCAACTCATTTTAGCACGACCATGCATTCTAGTTTTACTTGATCAAAGGGTCCAAGATATTCCTCCCATCATGTAGGAGGGACAAGTTCTATCTTGATCATTTATATCACATTACATAGTTTGTGATACATCCAACAACAATCTTACAATACTACCAGTTATGAAATACGTTTGATTGTGTCAAATAATATAACTCTAAATGTTAGAACTATGATGGCTTCAAATCTAAGGGTCATATACACCATTATCACTATGTGAATTGTTGTGAACATTACACTATAATCTAATAAGAATTCTCATGGTGGGTTAGTCCTATATATTATTCCCTTTGTGATAACTTGATATTCCATATTCATGTCAACATCTTGTTAACTTTCACACAGATGGACTACCATTAGATGATTCCTGCTCAAACCCTAAAGGCTGAGCCATATAAATTTAATATTATACGCTCAATGTAAGTTTTACTAAGGCGCATATAAATTTTGCATATACCTTGTCTTGGGCACATGAAATCAATATTTATCTCCCATCAAATCTCAATAATATCGATATAATGTGAATATTTTCTATAAAATAATATATTATTATACTTTTTTAGGTAGAGTGAGACTCGCCTTAACGGAAAAGTGTAAAATTTGAATCATGGATTACACTCACTTTGAAGGTAGAGTGAGGCTCACCTTAAAGAAAGGGTAGGTTGATTATAAGCTTACGTGGATGTGATAAGAATAGAAACTTATGTATAACAATTCTCTTGGCTTTTCTCTTCATTATCTTGTCGAAAACTTGGTCAATATGTTGATCTTTCCAAAGATTTTAACAAAGCAAGAAAATTGTCAAGTTTCTTCTTCTCTTTTCAGTTTGTTATACGCTTGCTTATGGATGTCATGTCAAGTCGCAACTTGTAAGATACTTCATATCATTCTTGTTTAATCTTCTATTAAAAATATATTTTAGGATAAACTGCATTATAAATCACTAAATTGCATTATACTTTTCAACATCTATACATTACATTAATTTTATCATGATTTTAAAATAATACCTTAACATTTACATATTTTCTCAATTTAATCTTAATTGTATAAATTTATAATTTTCTTTTCTTTTCTCCCTGCCTTCTTCCTTTTTTTCTTTTCTATATTTCTTTCTTCTTACTCACCCAAACTTCTCTCATGTAAAATCTCCTTTTAGTTCATTGATTATTGGCTAGAGATTTAGTTTTCTAGGGATCCAAAATTTTTAAAATCATGGGATTTAAAATCCATTAAAATTTTAATACCAAAGTTTTAAATTATGGACAAATTATGAAATCCCAAAAAAAAAAAAATAAAAGAACACGAGGAAAAGGAGATAAGAAGCTGTAATAAAAAAAGAGAGTGAAAAGAGAATTTGAGGGTTTTGGCAAATAACTGCGTCCCTAGCATTTCATTCCATGCTCCTTTTTTTTTATCTCAAGTCTTCATTTTAGGAAAACATAACTTGAAAATAGTAGATAACTAAATATTACTTAGGCCAGGCCTAACCCACTAACAAGCTCATGCAAGCTTTATTAGCTACTGAGTGTCGTCTATAAGGCTCTGTTTATTTGTCAGTAAAATATTTTTCGGAAAATAATTTTTGGAAAATGATTTACTTTTTTGGAAAATGATTTATTTTTCTGGAAATGATTTACTTTTCTGGTGTTTGGATTAATCTGTGTAAAATATTTTCTGTTGTTTAGTAGATTTCCTGAAAATATTTCATAAAAGCTGTTTTAAATTAAACAAATATATATTTAAGAATTTATTATCTTTTCATTGTTTAATTGAGTTTATTATATCTATATTAATAAATTTATAATTAAAATTTTTTTACATATATTGCAATGATTTATTTATAAATAATAATACTCAATTATTAAGCTAGAATATTAACAGTCATAAATTGAAAACAACCAAAGTCAAGTTCGCTGTCCAGCTACAATCAATTCAATTTACTCACAGGTATCCATGGTACAATGTCCCTCGAATAATATATAAATATGTGTATTCACGTGAATCATATAAAACTAGAAGTATCCAACCAAATGTTCCAAGTAAACCCAACATCTATCATCCTTGAGCACTTGGAATAAAATGTTTCCATTTCCAATCTGAGAATACTAGTTCCAGGCACATCCAATTGAATGTTTCAGTATTTCACTACTGGTACAATCATGTGCATGTAACTCTTTGAATTTTGTTTACAGGACCTTATCTTCAGACAAACCGTTGGCAAATGACAAATGCATATCCGCTAATTTAACTATAAATCAATTAACCTAAAACCTAATTAAACCAATGCCAGGTACAAATCCTAAGAAATTTGGCAAGGATACAAGTATGAAAATAGGATCAAGACATTTTTCACAGCAACAATGTTATTAGATTTAACCACCTAACTTTAGACAGGTCTGTCTAAATAAAGCAGGAAATGCTAAATTAAGAGAATGAAATCAAAGGTAGTGTGTCGGGAAAGTTCAACTTAGAAAGAAACAACATATTGAAGATCCATGGAACACATAAAAAGGGACAAAAAACTTGGCTATGTAAGTACAGATCAGTAGTTAGCCTCTTCCAGATGGCTTCCCATCATCTTTCAGATATTGAAATATAATGTCAATGAATAACGAAACCACTTGTAATTATGTAGGTGGCTGGAATATGTTGACAGCTGAGTAACTTTGCATAAAAAAAAAGACAGCAAAGCTGTAGACTTACACCAAAACAAACTGCAGAACTACAGATGGTTCTATGGATAGGGTATAAAACTGCAGATGGTAGCCATGATTTTTGTATTCAAACACCACGCGTGTTTTGAGAGGATATACCCATGGAACTGGAGTATTTAAGCAAGCAGATTCAATAATTAACTTAATATTCCAAAAATATATATCCTTTTTCTATGTACATAACAAGTACTCTATCATTATGCCATCTGCTGCATCAGCTTAATACTAGAATTCCATCAATCATAGAAAATACAATTAACCTTATTGCAAAACTTTCTTGTAATTCTAGTAAACTTGGGAGAAAATGTTAACTAACTCAAGATTAGCAGTGATAATGCGCACACACGTGTACATTGGCTCATACTCCATAGCTAGGAAAATCTATTTATACAACTTTGACCATCAGAGGAAATTATAAGTAGTTATACAAACTTAGACAAACAAGATCAAGATAAATACTTTCTCCGTCTAGTATACCTATTGTTCATATGTTGATTATAGTTGGAATTTAAAGAAAACAGGAAAATAGCCAAGGGAAATCACATAGCATAGTGGGGAAATGATTATTTATAAGACTGAGAATGAACTATGGTTAATGAATTGCAATCCAAATGCTTTGGCAAAATGCTAATGAGGCCAGGTGAGTACTAATTATGCTCAACGTTTGTTGTAACACCCCAAACCCGGCCTAGAAGTTAGGCCCAAATTTGGCGTGTCACATTGAATTGTTTTTCGAAAACCATGTTTTCATTGAAAACCCTTCTTGTTTAAAAGCTTAAGTAAAATCTCAGTTACGTTAGTTTATTTAGAACGTGGTACATTGAAAAAAATTATTAGTTTTATTTCCAAACATCTTTTTAGTTGCAAAAGCTAATTTTGAAAGTAATTGATTTACGAAAAAGATTAAGTCGCGAAACCATTTCGAAAATCTTGCGAAAATGTAGTGTTTTGAAAACAATAATCATTATGAAAAAAAACCCGTGATTTACTTCTAACAGATATAATTCAAAGTAAATAAAAATCCCAAGTTAAATCCAGAACCTTAAAGAGGCCTTATTACAACCAAATCAAAATAAAGTACTTATGAATAACTTAATAGAAACAAAAAAAAAAAAAAACAGAAAGCATAAGCAGTGTATAGTCTTCCCCGAGTCCCTCGCAGCAACGACCCTCCTAACGCTGGGGATCACCTGCACAGTTAAAACGGTGAGTTTACGAAAACTCAGTGTGTAATCCCCTTACTAGAGTAACAGTTAGTATATAGAAATAGAAACCAAAATAGTCTGGGCCAAAGCCCTTTAACAGTAACAATTCAGCCAGATCAGAGCATACATGGGCCAAACCCACTACAATATCATTTGGGTTACAGCCCAAGACAGAATCAATTGGGCCTAGCCCAAACAAATAACAGAACAATTGGCCTAAGCCCAGTACAGTGGCAGATCTCATAACAGATAAGTAATAGTATGAGGATGCATCCCACCCCGATCCAGCCAACACACCACCCGTACCAACCCTACACTTACGTGGGGATAAAATTGACCCACCCAGCCAGCACACCAATGTTAGCACCGGTTGCTGCCCTAACCAAAATCGCAGCAAAGCTGCTAGTATATATATACGGCTCTAAGCCTTCAGTAGCGGTACTATAATTGGCACAAAGCCATCAGTAACTGTATTATGTTTGGCACATAGCCATCAGCGACGGTAATATAATCGGCACACAACCTTGGGTAAATATGACCGACACAGTCGTCGATATATATGTTAGACACATAGCCACGAGTAAATACGATTGGCACAAAGCCATAATCAAGATGGCACAGAGCCATATTTAGGTTGGCACAGAGCCATAATCAGATTACGCGGCTTTAAGTCGTCCATCGGTCCACAATCGTCTCAGGCGACCCGTGCGACCTTAACAGATAAATATTGGATCCACAGTCGTCATGTGACCCGTACGACCCTATCAGAACTTCTTCCGTATCAATGTCCCAACCCCATGCAATATGTCGTGTATGTCATGATCAATCATTACACGTGTATGCAAAATGGCCATGCTCAGTAATAGTCATTTCAACATATATTAACAACATATCAGTCACACGCCCACAGTCAAGTCAATTAAAACACAGTCATACAATCACAGTCAAATCAGTCAAATTCATAGTCTAAGTCATCCATTTACCCACAATGGCAAAATAGTCATTTTACCCTATAAAGGTATTTTGGTAATTCTACCCTACAGAGTATTTCGGTAATTTTACAAATCAATGGTATTTTGGTAATTTTACCAATCGAGGGTATTTAAGTAATTTTACAAATCGAGGGTATTTCAGTAATTTTTCACATAAGGGGTATTTCAGTAATTTTGCAAATCGAGGGTATTTCAGTAATTTTATAAATTGAGGGTATTTCAATAATTTTACAAATCGGGGGTATTTCAGTAATTTTCGCAAATCGGGGGTATTTCGATAATTTTCATAAATTGGGGTCTCAGCGACCCAACAGAAGGCCCACCGTCACCTCGAGCGACTTAAGTAACCTAAACAGTCACAACGGTGTAAATGGGCCTAAAGCCCATTACTCGCCCAAGTGGGCCCACACACTCGTGTGACCCATTTAGCCCAGAAACAGCGACAGTTATGCAAACGTCACAGTTCAAACCAATAGAAACCACCACATACATTTTATCCGTGTGGTCCCACAAGCCCACAAGCCCACTAGGTCCACACAGCCCACTTCGGCCCAACAAGGCCTAGAATTACCTAAGCCATGTACGCGACATGACAAGTCTATCTACGTGTCACTTAATAGTGAAGTTTACTCACGCAGGCCCAAAAGCCCATACGACCCATTTCAACCCAAGCCCATTAGATCGCTCATGGCGGCCTTCCTCGTAGTACGCCCACTTTCGTGAGCTGGGTTGATCACATGAGCATTCGCACACTCATGTGGCCCAAAAGCCCAATCCTTCGGCTTTTTAGCTTTGGCTGATCTACAGACCAATCAGTGTGGAATACACACTTTCGGCTTTTCAGCCGATCATCAACAGAGCACAAAGTTACACACCTTAATAGGATACTAGATGGCTTAATTCTCTTAGGTTACTGGCTAGCGTTGACCCCCTTGTCCCTTATTGAAAACTTGAATTATAAGCAGATTCAATTAACAGAATAGGTTAACCGAGTGGATTACACCCACATGTGATGATTACAGAACAATAGAACCCCAAAGTAAGGAAGGATAGCATTCGGCCTTACCCCAGGTTCCTCGACTAAGTACTTACCTACAATCCAAAAAAGAGCGAGAGGTTCCAACCACTTCAAACTTTAGATATTTCCCCCACTCTCAAGGGGTTCTAAAATTTGATAACACCACACCTAACAGAGAGGAACTAGAATCAGCATCAAAATAGAGAAGGGTAAGATACATTCGACTTTTAAACAGTACAAGAGTAGAGTACTTCGAAAATGGTTAGAGAAAATAAGAATGAGTCCAATCCACTTACCGCTTGCCAGAGATCAATTGTTAATCCAAAGACTGACTAAAGAGACGCAAAGGAGAAAAAGTCAGTAGAAGGTGTAAACAAGGGATGAAACTGAGTAGCAAGGGTTTTATTCGGCCAAATCCTAGAAGGGAGGAAAAGAAATATTTGAGACAGACAAGAGGGTTGTATTCGGCTTTAGAGAGAAAAGAAAGGAAGGAAAGTAAACGGAGAGGAAGAAGAATCAAGAATCGGCTAAGTCAATTGCTTGAATGAAGGATTGAGAGTATTCGACCAACAATGGTGAAAAGTAAAAAAGAGAGATGTCGAAGAAGGAGAAAAGTGAAAAGATTCGGCAGGTTGAGTAGAGAAAGACTCGGTCACAAAAAAAAAAAAGCAAAACAATCCCACAAAGTACTTGAATGGTACTCTCCCTAATTCGGCTAGAAAATAGAGGGAAAGAAATAAACGCAACACACCAAAACAAGTGCTAAATCTGACCTTTGAGAGGAAAAGAAAAGGAAACAAAACCAGAAAGCGAAAAGAAAAAAATTCGGCAATGCCTCCTTTTCAGAAAAGAATAACAAAGTGACCAAAAGCCGAAAAATGCACAAAACCGAACTCTCAATTCCCTAAACAAATTTGGCTACCCACTCCCCAACAACTTCTCATCCCATAGTTCCCTCCTATTATCTCTCCTTAATCTACTCCTCACCTCCCATTCAAATACCAAGACCAATTCAAACCTTCACCAAGTAGAGTTCCACTCCAACTCAACTTCTAGCTCAGCAAGGAGTAAAATAAATTACTCTTTTGAGCAGGGAGAGACTTGAACCTCTGACCTCCTTGCCCCCCTTGTGACGCTACCTCTTTGCCAGTCCACCACACGCCACTTGCCATTAAGCCACAAGCTCCTCTTGTGTTATAAATTATCAGAAAAATATTCTTAAAACCTACCCACTAACATCAAGGCTCATTTAAGAGAAAAAATATAAATTTTTGCTAAAGACTAGGTTTGAACCCAAGACTTCTCCAACACTCCCAAACACACCTAATCACTTAACCATTAAAGCAACCACCAATTTTAATATTTCTTGCACACATAAACTTTTATGTGCAATCTCTTAGCGGCTCCCATGCATAAGGCCCAACACTTCTAGGCCCAAAAATTCAAGGTGTTACATTTGTCATATTGTCGAATCAACTATCTATGACCTTAGTAAACTTAGTACGATGTTGGATTTGACAAATGGGTAATAATGAATAAAACTTAGAGAATTCCTAACATTGAAATATCATCCACACCAGAACTTGAATCGGTAGAATTTGCCCAAACTCAGAAAAAAATTAAAAATAAAGAAACAAAGAAAGGCATAAAATTTCAGGCATAAAATCGGTAAAAATATGGACAAGTAAAGAACAATAAGAAAAAAAAAAGAGTTTTACCTTAAGCCAAGACCCTGTGAAAAAGAATGGGAGTTGCCTAAGAAAGAGAGAAAGAGAGGAATGAGATTTGCCTGAGAAAGAGAGAAAGAAGATGAAGACGGAAGAAGGAGAAGGACTTTTACCTAATTGAAGAAGGAGATGGAAAATGTCTTACAGAAAAAAATCTGTAAAACATTTTCCCTAAAACCTGTTCATTTTACCTGTGTCTTGGAAAATATTTTTCAAATGTAAAATGTTTTCAAGCTTCTAAGCACCGTAAAACCAGGAAAAAATTTTCTGGAAAATGTTTTCCTGGCAAACAAACGGACCCTAAAATTGAAGCTTTAGGTCTACCCACTTTCCTACCTGAAACTTTCTTTCGGATTGTTTCTTGTCAGACAACGATTTCATGCGATTTTGAGCCTTACTTAAGTAGAATTTCAGCATTTTTGTAGCAGCTTCTCGGGCTTGCAAGCTATAGTCAACTACATGAAGCTTAGATTCTCTAGGAAGATAAGGCAAATAAATGGGAGGTGGTTGACCATAAGCAGCTTCATAAGTAGTGCAGTTTGAATGGCCGAGTGGTGGGAGGCGTTGTACCACCATCCAACCAAGCAATTCCATTCCCTAAGTCTCTCCCTTGTCTTGCAATGCAAATAATTTCCACGATTTACCACTTCGGTTTGATCATCTGTTCCTAGATGATAGCTTGTCAAGAATTTCAAGGTGGTTACTTACCAAAAGGAACTTGTAAAAATTTTGTCCACGTAAGATACAATACTATTGGGAATTCCATGCAACTTCACAATTTGGTCCATAAAAGATTATGCCACTGTGATAGCATTGAATTGATGTTTGGGGAGCAACAAAGTGAGCATATTTAGATAACCTATCCACGACTACTAGTATCACATTATATCCATAAAGTCAGCAATGAAGCTAGCTCCTTATACCATCCATGAGATATCTTTGCAAACCCCGAAAGTGTAAAGTTATCCTCCATCTGCTACAGTTACACTTAACTTACATCCAGGCTAGATGTTCAAATTAAGTTTCTTAGCTAATCCCTTGTCCAAAAAATTATGAGCACTTCTTGAGTCGATAAAGGCACTAAGGCAATGTTTTCCCACTAGATATTGCACTCTCACAGTTTGGAACTCAATGGTGCCTATCATAGCATTAAGGGATAGCACTGGTTGTTTAGTAGTAGCCTCTTCATTCACCAATAAACAGGATTGTCAATGCAATACAAAAAACCTTTGGCACTCCATCATCTTCAATCTATTCTGCAAGAATTTGGTAAAGTTGGGATTTTACACAACCGTGCCCCATTATGTACTAGTTACCACACCAATAACACAACCCACGCTTCCTCTTATCCTCTATCTCCGCATTAGTAAGACTCTTGGGTAATGTTCTAGGATTAACACGTAATGGATGCTTAGAATTTGGTGAAGGAAGGGAAAGGTTAGCATTAAATTTGGTAGGTTGGACATTAGGGATTTGCTTTCGGTGTAGGCAACAAGGGTGGTAAAGTATGGTTCTTTTGACTAGTGTTTAGAGGGGTCCAATGAGGGCTCTATGTGGTGGTTGATTTGATGGTTGTGGTAGCAGTAGATTTTGGTAAGTTGGGAGATGTAATAGATTTAATGTTTTGGTTAGATGGAATGCTTCGTTCAAGTTTTTAGGGTGGAATAATTTTAGTGGTTTTGATATTTAGTCCTTAAGATTACTAGCAAAAATGCTCAAGGCATAAGAATTGGATAACTGCAACTGGTTAAGAGCACTAAAAAGATTTCATATATTCTACAGTTCTTAATTGTTTCAGTGTGACCAACTTTGGCATGGGATCTTCGAAATCACCAGGTGCAAACCTATTTTTCATTTCCTCGATGTAAGTAACCAAAACCATATTATGAAGTCCCCCTTCCAGATGCAACGTAGAAAGTTTAACTTGGGCATTTTTACTACCCTCTCAACTTCAAGATACTATTCAACCTTCCTCAACCATCCTTTGAAGTCTTTCCTATTGATCTTTGGGCATTTCTACTTGTACGGACGGTGATATGGGTACTCTGGGTACCATTGTAGGTGTAGATCCATCCATAATCAAAGGTTCTTTTTCATAATCGATTTGTGAAGAGCCATCAAGAGTTTATGGGCCTCCTTGAAACACTTATGTCGGTATAAGCTCGAAAAATTTCTAAAACTTTGCTTTCATCTCCACTCTAAGGTTATCGACCTTTTCATCCATTAACTTAAGTAGGTCTGAGTGCATGAAAGGCATCTATTGCTTTTGGTGGAGGTAGGGGTGAGCATTCGATCGAATCGTATCGAATCGAGTCGAAAATTTTCGAGTTAATCGAGTTTTCGAATCGTATTTTATCATCCTAACTTAATTTGAAAATTTTTCGAATCGAGTCGAGTGAGACAAAATTCGAATCGAATCGAATCGAATATATTTGTTCGAGTTAAGTTTTAAAAAAGTGACTTTAGTGTTTTTTATTTTTATGTAATTTTTGAAAAAAAAATTCTTTAAAGTTTTTAAACATGATCATACAACAAAAAATTGAAGTAAATAAGTGAATAAACAAAAGCAACACAACATCAACCTAAATTAACCAACAACAATAACAAACCAAACCAAACTAATAACAATAACACATCAGTTCAAAAACCATTATAGAATAGTTTAAATTTCTTCTCATGCTTCAAACACCATTGGCATTGATAATCTTGAAACATCTAGTAAAAGTATTGAATGAGTTAGTTAAATGATAAAAATGTTAGCAAAAATAAATTTAATAAACATTTAACTTTATAAACTAATGCTAATTATATTACCTTCTTGATCTTCAGGTATTTTTGACAAGTCTAGCAAATTTAAAAACAAAAGTGTTAGTTAAATTATGCTTACTAATATAAATAACACAAAAGATTATTTTATAAATTAAAATTTATATATTACCATCTTCCATGGTTTGAAGTTCATCAACATAATCTTCAAGATTGATGGCATCATTAGATTTCCGAAGCCAATCTTGTGTGCAAACCAAAGCCTTGACCATGAGAGGAGTTAGAGAACTTCTAAAACTATCGAGAACACGCCCACCCGTGCTAAATGCACTTTCTGAGGCAATCGTTGAAATAGGAGTAGCAAGAATATCTCGAGCCATTTGTGAAAGAATATGGAATCTAGGACTGTTCATTTTCCACCACAACAGTAAATCAAATGAACTTGTATCATCCTCACCCAAATATCTATCCAACTCAGATTTGCTTTCTAATCCAACTTTTTTCTTCTTCTGAAGGTATTTTTGTTTGGCCAAGCCCGTTTTCATTTCCGACTGATCTATTTCCATTGAACTACAAAGATTTGTCGAAGAACTAGATCTACCTTCAAACAGTTGAATTCTCCCATCATTAGAAGAATACTCGTCAAACAAGCAATGCAATTCTTTATCAATCATTCTCATAATGTCATTAGCAACATTAGAAAAAAGCAAGTTGAGCCCAAAGTCCAAAAAACTCATTTTACATCGTGGATCAAAGATGACCTCCAAGTAAACTAGCATGTTGATCTTGTTTCCTTCACCCCAATACTTATTATATTTCTCTCTCATTTTGTAAGTCACAAAAATTATGTCTAGATCTCCACAACTTTGCCACCCATCAAAAAGACAATGCACATCCGTCAATACTTCAAAAAGTGAATGAGAGGTAACATGCAAAGATCCGGATACTTTCAGTGTAAGATGAGAAAAAGGCTCTAATAGTTTTATAACTCTTCGAACAATTTCCCAATCATCAAATGTAGGAATTCCATCTCCAGCAGTAAGGTCAAGAAAAAAATTATGGTCATCACGTACATATGATTCAAATGCACGCTCATATTTTTCAGCCACCTTTAACATCATATATGTTGAGTTCCATCTAGTAGGCACATCTAAACACAATTAAGCCTTGCTATCTATCATTTCTTCTTTTACCCGTTGGTTGAATTTTATCAACCTCAATGGTGATGCTCTTATATACCTCACAGCACCTCTAACTCGATCCACAGACACAGAAACATCCTTAATACCGTATTGCACAATGAGATTAAGAATGTGTGCAACACATCTCATATGAATAAATTTTCCACTTGCAACAGAAGCATTTCGATGATTCAATTTCTTTCTCAAATATTCAATGGCAACTGTAACACCCCAAACCCGACCCACGAGCCTTGACCGGATCTGGTATGTCACGGAGTAAAAACGTTTTGAAAGATTTGGATTAACAGTGGAAATCTGAAAATATTGTTGAAGTTATAAAACGGTGTTTGCTAAAACTCAGATGGGTTGATTTGATAAACACGATTGAGTTGAAACCTTTTTCTTTTGAAACCATTTGATCATTTAAATTTTTAGAAACATCGGAGTTTTCGTTAACATGGTAAATTTTGCTACCCGATGGTAACATCTTTGAGAACGCGTACGAGTACTTATTTTGAAAACGTTACTTTTAACCGATCGATTTAACAGTATATAAGTTCATTAGCAATATAATAGAAATACAGTAAAAGCAACTACTTAAACACCCAAATAATAATTAGCGGCCATATTACAAACCAAATCAAAATTTAGCAAATAGTAAACTTTAACGGTACGAAATAAAATTTCAAGTCCAAGGAACAAGCATGGCCGCCTCGAGTCCTCTCCGGCTCCATCTCCGCGATCTACTCACCTGCAAAATGATATGGGAAGGGGTGAGTCACCAAGACTCAGTGTATAAATCCCCAACCCGAAAATGCACCTCATACACAAGATATTAGTAAGACATGCAATTATGCAACCCAAGCTAGCCATCCATACTCCTTTTTTTCTACCCCGTGTGGTACCAAACCACTAGTAGTGCCAAACCACTGGTGACCGAAGTCACAAATATATCAAGTGATGGGGCCAACCCATCGTGTGGTCAAAACCACTGACGACCATAGGTCACAATATCAACATGTGGTCGAAACCACTGGTGGTGCCAAACCACTGGTGACCGAAGTCACAAATATCAATATGTGGTACCAAACCACTGGTGGTGCCAAACCACTGGGACTTAGTCACAAATTATATCAACGGTGTGGTCAAAACCACTGGTGGTGCCAAACCACTGGTGACCGAAGTCACAAATATCAAATGATGGGGCCAACCCATCGTGTGGTCAAAACCACTGGTGACAGTCCATAGAGATCATCTCCCTCCTCTCATCAATCCCACCATCATCATGCTCACATAACAAGTATCATGATCCCATATATCATGCATTTGTATATAGTATAGCATTTAACAGCATATGATGGCATACACACATACATCATAGATCAAGTAATAGGGGACTTACCCGAAATCCAAGCTTATGCCCACAAGGCAAAGTTACTACATGAGAGGTTATATACATCATCATAATAACAGTCTATACTAATAATGTGTGTAAAAGTTTACACACCTGCTATTAACGCAAGTACTAGATCCCGAAGTCTCGATCTACAGCACTAGATCCCTTGACCCCCTTTGCCTTACGAACGCTAGTCCCAAAGCAAGATAAATGAGACCACTCTTCCCCTATAATCGGCCAACATCACAACTTAGTTTCCCATAGCCTTCGGCTTTTCCAATCAACTCGAAGAATAATTAACCAACTTGGATCCTTACCACTTGACTTACCAACCGATTGCTAAGGAAGGGAAAGCTTAGATCGACTACCTCAAATCCCGGAGTACCTAGAAGAAATCAGTGTCAAAAAGGTGATTAAAGACTTTGCTAACCACTGCCGAAATCGGCTACACCCTTACGAAAATAACAGAGTGGAGATAGGTAACTCCTAAAACATTCGGTCATGGCACCTACCTTTTCTCAAAACCGAGTGGAGCAGGACCAACAAATAGATCTACTCTTTGTGGATATTCGGCTAAGACTACAATAGAAAAGGAAGGGAATTTTTAAGAATTTTGAGTGCTGTGGCTAGAGAGAATTTGGCCAAGAAACAAATTGAAAAGAAAAGAAGAACCAATCAAAGAATTTCGGCACCCTCTTGCAAGACTCAAAACTGATTGTTGAGGCCCCTAGAGAATGCTTCATATTCGGCCATGCACAAATTGGAGGGAAGGAAAAACAAAACAATGCATTTCGGCCATGCTTCATAATGTGATGATTCTTTATTTTATTAACAACACCCATGAAACAATATTTAGCAATTTTGCCCATATCTTAAACCCATCTTCCTATGCATAAAATAATAATAATAAAAATAATAAACCATCCCATACTCCAGCAGAATATTTAGAAAGGAGCAACACCCATCAAGCATTGCTTCATGCGCCCAAGTGCCCATGCAGCCACTAATTCACGCCGGCCATAAAGAAAAAAATAAAATAACATTCCAAGTTGCTGCTAGGTCTCGAACCCGAGACCTGGAGAAGACACCCAAGCCTACAGCCACTACGCCACTGACTCCCTTCGTGACATAACCTCATCGAAATTTCTTTTAAGCTCTCATTCCTTAGCTCCCTTTGCTTTAACGTCAGAAGCCAAAAATAATACACCCATGCGCTTCCATCTGGACTCGAACGCGAGTCCTCGTGCCGTAGCCCTCCTAACACGCCCCATGCCACTTTACCACCTGGACTTTCATGTCCATCAATGCTCCCAAATTTCTTTTAAAGCCTTTTTAGCCCCCTTCCTTTTTAACGCCAAAACAAAATAAAACGCCCTTGCGTCCATGGTGACTCGAACCTGAGTCCAAACGCCCCCAGGCCCTTAAATGGCGCTCCCAAGCCACTTTGCCAGGCCGACCTTCATGCCATAACCTCGCTGAAATTATTTTTAAATCCTTCTTCACCTAGCTTTCCTTCAACGCCAAAAATAAAAACTTCCCAACGAAATTCTTGGGGTTCGAACCCCTGTTCTGCCGCACCTTCTAGCTCCTTAGGCAGCGCCCTAACCACTCTACCAGCCATTTCCTTGTGTCATGCTTTGCACCAACAATTATTTAAAGCTGTCTTACTAAGCTTTTTCCTCTTAGGCATTAAAAGAAAATTTCAGCCCTACTTCAGACTTAGCCCGGGTTTATGACCAGACCCAAGAATATATCAAACAACCAATACGCAAGCATTTCTTTAGGCAAACACATGAAAACAATTAAATTGCAAACGACCCCTATTTCGGGATGTTACAGTTGTACCCCCCTTAAAAATAATTTCGTCCTCGAAATTACCTGGATCAGAAGTGTTGGGGGTATTGCTGCCGCATCATATCCTCGGGTTCCCACGTGGCCTCTTCCGTGCCATGGTTTCGCCACAGCACTTTTACCAAAGGTACCGACTTCCTCCTCAGAACCTTGACATTTTGATCTAAAATCTGTACCTGCTCCTCCTCATAAGACAAGTCCGCGTTCACCTCAATATTCGCCATCGGCACAATGTGTGATGGATCTGTTCGATAGCGCCTAAGCATTGACACATGGAAGACGTCATGAATCTGACTTAATTCTGCCGGCAACTCGAGCTGGTAAGCTACTGGTCCCACACGTTTCAACACTGTGTACGGCCCGATGAACCTAGGGTTTAGCTTGCCCTTCCGGCCAAACCTCAGCACCTTCTTCCAAGGTGATACCTTCAAGAAGACCTTATCACCCACTGCATACTCCACATCCCGGCGCTTAAGATCAGCGTAAGATTTTTGCCTGTCCGATGCCTCCTTCAGATGAGTCCGAATTACCCTAACCTTGTCTTCTGTCTTAGCCACCAACTCTGGACCCAACATCTGACGCTCACCCAGTTCTGTCCAACAGGTAGGAGTACGGCATTTTCGACCATACAGCGCCTCATACGGTGCCATCTGAATACTCGCTTGATAACTGTTGTTATAAGCGAATTCCGCCAAGGGTAGGTACTCCTCCCAACTACCACGGAAGTCCAAAACACAGCCTCTTAACATATCTTCCAACACCTGGATTACTCTCTCAGATTGTCCATCAGACTGCGGATGAAAAGCCGTGCTGAAATTTAACTTCGTACCCAACGCCTGATGTAAGGCCTTCCAAAATCTCGACGTGAACCGGGGATCTCTATCTGAGATAATGGACACAGGTACTCCATGCAACCGTACTATCTCAGCTATATACAGCTTGGCTAGCCTTTGAAGTGAGTAGTCAACCCTTATCGGTATGAAATGGGCCGATTTAGTTACCCGGTCTACTATCACCCATATTGAGTCTTTCCTACTGGGCGTAAGGGGAAGCCCACTTACAAAATCCATCGTAATCCCCTCCCACTTCCACTGTGGGA
This sequence comes from Gossypium australe, assembly GCA_005393395.2. Taxonomy (NCBI): domain Eukaryota; kingdom Viridiplantae; phylum Streptophyta; class Magnoliopsida; order Malvales; family Malvaceae; genus Gossypium; species Gossypium australe. Next base: position 22,527,863 of record CM016618.1, read on the forward strand.
TCTTTACCGGTTGTAACAGCCCTGATGGCAACTGATGCTCAGCCTTAACTTGTTGGCATGTAAGACACTTGCCCACTAACTCGGTTACTTCCCTCTTAAGACCCGACCACCAAAACTGCTCCTTTAAATACCGATACATCTTGCTGCCTCCAGGATGCATAGCGTACAGGCTGCTATGTGCTTCTTTAAGGATTCGCTGCCTCAAATCATCATCTTTAGGCATACTCTCCCCTGAAAATATAACACTCCATCACTACCCAAGCTGAAACCCTCGGCCTTACCATTTTGTACTTGCGACCTCCGAGTACTCAAAACTTCGTCGGTCAACTGCCTCTCTTTAACCTCATCAATCCAAGATGGTTTTACCCGCAATTCCGCCAGAAGACTACCATCCTCATAGAGACTTAGGTGAGCAAACATTGCTTGCAAATCTGCCACCACTTTACGACTCAAAGCATCAGCGACAACGTTAGCCTTGCCCGGATGGTACTCGATAAAGCAATCGTAGTCCTTCAGCAACTCAATCGACCTCCGCTGCCTCAGATTTAAATCAACTTTTGTGATCCGAGTACACCACGGACTTCTCCCCATACAGATAGTGCGTCCAAATCTTCAAGGCAAAAACCACATCAGCTAATTCTAAATCATGTGTCGGATAGTTGCCTTCGTGAGGTCTCAACTGCCGTGAAGCATAAGCGACTACATTCCCTTCTTGCATCAACACACACCCTAAACCAGTATGCGATGCATCATAATATACAGTGAATTCTTTTTCTGACTCAGGCTGAATCAAGACTGGTGCTTCTGTCAACAACTTCTTTAGTTTGTCGAAACTCTCTTGCTGCTTCTCAGACCACACAAACGGAACTCCTTTTCTCAGCAATTTGGTCAAAGGTGCTGCGATTAAGGAGAAATTTTCCACGAATCTTCTGTAATATCCTGCCAACCCCAGGAAACTTCAGATTTCCGTAACCAACTTTGGTGGTTTCCACTCCAACACTGCCTTGATCTTGCTAGGATCCACCCTGATTCCCTCAGCTGAAACAACACGCCCTAAGAAAGTTACCTCCTTAAGCCAAAACTCACACTTGCTGAATTTGGCGTACAACTGTTTCTCCCTTAGCACTTGCAGAACCACATGAAGGTGTGCGTCATGCTCCTCTTCAGACTTCGAGTACACCAAAATGTCGTCTATAAACACTACGACGAACCGATCCAGATAGGGTTGGAAAACTCAGTTCATCAGGTCCATAAACGCGGCTGGTGCATTCGTCAAACCAAAAGGCATTACCAGAAACTCGTAGTGCCCATACCGCATTCGAAATGCCGTCTTATGGATATCAGCTTCCTTCACCTTAAGCTGATGATACCCCGATCTGAGGTCGATCTTAGAGAAAATCGATGCACCCTTGAGTTGATCGAACAAATCATCAATCCTGGGTAAAGGATGCCTGTTCTTTATTGTCAGTTTGTTCAGCTGTCGATAGTCTATGCACATCCTCATTGTTCCATCCTTCTTCTTGACAAAAAGCACTGGAGCTCCCCAAGGCGATACACTCGGTCGGATGAAACCTCTATCCAACAACTCCTGGATCTGAGCCTTCAACTCCACTAATTCTTTCAGTGCCATCCGATACGGAGCTATAGATACTGGCGCGGTTCTGGGTAACAAATCTATACCAAACTCAACCTCACGATCAGGAGGTAGACCCGGGAGTTCTTCTGGAAACACATCAACATACTCCCTTACAGTCCGCACATCCCTCACAGCTGTATCCTTAGCTTCCAAAGCACAAACATGCACTACATATGCCTCACAACCCTTCCTAACCATCTTTTCCGCCTTCAATGCAGAAACCAGATTAGATAGGTAATCTCTCCTCTTACCTATCATCACCACCTCATCTCCTTCCACGGTCTTTAACACCATGCGCTTAGCTGCGCAATCCAGGCTAGCTTGATACTTTACTAGCCAATCCATCCCGAGAATCAAATCGAACTCCCTAAACGGTAGTTCCATCAAGTCAGCCAAGAACACGACCCCTTGGAGTTCTAGGGGTACATCCCTATAGAGTTTACTTACTTCTACAGAGTGACCTAGAGGGCTTAACACAGTCATCTTCTTAGAAGTAAGCTCAAAGTCTAAGTTCAGAGTTTCCACAATGCTACTAGCAATGTATGAGTGAGTTGATCCCACATCAATCAAGGTGCTATAGGGTAATCCAAAAATCAAAAACATACCGGTTATGACGTCCGGTGCGTCGCCCTCCTCTTGACGCCTCGCAGCATAGACCAAACCAGGTTGCCTAGCCTCAGTACCATCAGTACCTCTACTCGATGTCCCACGATCTCTGCCAGTACCATTACCTCCCCTTCCTGCACCAAGACCCCTCGGTGGCTGCTGGTTATCCCTCCTATTCAGTGGACGTTCCTGACCCTCAGACCTTAGCCTAGCTGCCTTTTTCGGAGAATCCCTAACTCGATGTGTCACGAATCCACATTCGAAGCATCCCCAATTACCATTCCGACACTCCTCCGTGTGAGACTTTCCACACTGAGAACACCGTGGCGGCCATTGAGTATTAGCAGCAGCAGCAGGCCTAGCAGCTTGATCTGACCCACCATACCTTGTCCTCTTCTGCTGATTCCCAGAAAACCTCGAAGATCCGGAGCTCCTCTTATTCCAGCTCCTATCCTGATTCCGTCTAAAAGACTGTCTTACCCCTTCAGCAACTTTAGCCTTCTCTACTAGAACAGCGAACTCCCGTTCCTGTTGCGGAGCTATCATCATCCTCAGTTCATCCCGCAACCCATCCTCGAATCTGACACAGCGTTCATACTCAGTACTCACAATACCACGAGCATACCTACTCAATTGGAGAAATTCAGCCTCATACTCTGCCACCGTCTTATTACCCTGAACCAGGTTGAAGAAAGCCTTTCGTTGCGCATCCATGTAGCTAGCTCCTATATATTTCCTCTGGTAGGCTGCCCTAAAGAATTCCCATGTGAGATCCTCCGCCATCGCTCCGTCCCTTACGGTGAGCCACCACTGGTATGACTCATCCCGAAGTAGAGAGATTATACCCTTCAGTTTTTCCTCAGCTGAAAAATCCAGGTCATCCATGATCCTCTCAGTTGATTCCAGCCAATACTCGGCCGTACTGGGTGCTACACCTGAAACACCACGAAATATCTCCGCCCCATTCGCTCGGAGTCGCTCAGGTACAGATTTCCGAGCTCCCGTACCTCTACTAGCCCCAGCCATCATCTCTAGGACTCGCAACATAGCCTGCGATACTGACTCGCCCCCTGTCTGATCCTGTTGTCCAACACCAAAAGTTGGGGGTGGTGGTGGAGGTGGTATCTCATTATTCGATCCCTGGCCCGACCTAACGGGTTCTGACACAGCCATCCTGCCTCTACCGCGTCCCCGACGGCCGCGTGCTCTAGAACTCATCTCTTATCGCGCGATCTGTCTAAAAAGTTTTATGAGTTAATCAATGTTTCACTGATTATTAGCGAAGAAATTTTATGAACGAAGTTTAAAAGTTGTTCCTTCGATCAAACAAGTTTCAAGTCTTCTATTCTAATTCAAAGATACACATTCACTTATTCCATCACCTTTTTGTCCTATTCCCACCCCGGCAGTAATTTCGTCATTTTCCCTACAGGGGTATTTTGGTAATAAACCAGGGTAAATTTGTAATGTTTCAATAATTCCGAGGTATTTCAAAAATTGCAAAACTTTGAGGGTTCTTTTTGGAAATTTGTTTTCCAAATTGGCAGTGTTGCAAAAATTTTGAAAACCAGGGTTATTTTGGTAATTTTATAAGTTAGGGGCAATTTTGTAAATTTCCAAAATCATGGCATTTTTGATATTTTGCAAATTAGGGGTTTTGGGTATGTTTGTAACATAAGAAAAATTTTGTTAAATTTGGGGGTAGCTTAGTAATTTTTGAAACCAAGGGCATTTTTATAATTTCCATAAATCAATTTTTTTTTCCGAAAGTTTTTGTAAAATAATGCTCACAAGTTTAAGGGAAATTTTTAAAAGTTTTAAAACTAGAGTTTTTATAAAAATATGGCTAGTTCCCTTTCGGGTTTTAGTAATTAGGTTTAGTCTATGAGCAAGTCCTCACGGTTAGGGTGAACCGAAGCTACGCACCAGGTAGGATTCCTGCGAAGAGGAGGTGAGTCACTGGGACTGCTTAAGTACCATGCTCTTTCGGATCCAATCCTAGACATGCGCACAAGGGTTACCACATCCTAACTCGGTGACTTAGTCATAGGTTTGTTTAATTAGGCAGTTAAAGATCTTATGCGATTGTTGGGGTAAACTAGTCCTAGGGTTCACATACTTTTCATACTATCTACGTTCCATTTCTACCCCTTTACAGATAATAATTCACACAGAGGTTAGAAATACTTACCCGAGCGGATTGGTGCCGGAGACTCGATGACATGTTGTTCAAAACAAAACCATTTTCATAATATTTCACAGAGGCCTATTAAGAAAACATTTTTGGGCCTTGGGCCCCCCACAGCCGAGTTTTGGACCTGGCTCTGATACCAAATATGTAACACCCCAAACCCGGCCCACGAGCCTTGACCGAATCTGGTATGTCACGGAGTAAAAACGTTTTGAATGATTTGGATTAACAGTGGAAATCTGAAAATATTGTTGAAGTTATAAAACAGTGTTTGCTAAAACTCAGATGGGTTGATTTGATAAACACGATTGAGTTGAAACCTTTTTCCTTTGAAACCATTTGATCATTTAAATTTTTAGAAACATCGGAGTTTTCGTTAACTTCATAAATTTTGCTACCCGATGGTAACATCTTTGAAAACACGTACGAGTACTTATTTTGAAAACGTTACTTTTAACCGATCGATTTAACAGTATATAAGTTCATTAGCAATATAATAGAAATAAAGTAAAAGCAATTACTTAAACACCCAAATAATAATTAGCGTCCATATTACAAACCAAATCAAAATTTAGCAAATAGTAAACTTTAACGGTACGAAATAAAATTTCAAGTCCAAGGAACAAGCATGGCCGCCTCGAGTCCTCTCCGGCTCCATCTCCGCGATCTACTCACCTGCAAAATGATATGGGAAGGGGTGAGTCACCAAGACTCAGTGTATAAATCCCCAACCCAAAAATGCACCTCATACACAAGATATTAGTAGGACATGCAATAATGCAACCCAAGCTAGCCATCCATACTCCTTTTTTTCTACCCCGTGTGGTACCAAACCACTGGTGGTGCCAAACCACTGGTGACCGAAGTCACAAATATATCAAGTGATGGGGCCAACCCATCGTGTGGTCAAAACCACTGATGACCATAGGTCACAATATCAACATGTGGTCAAAACCACTGGTGGTGCCAAACCACTGGTGACCGAAGTCACAAATATCAATATGTGGTACCAAACCACTGGTGGTGACAAACCACTGGGACTTAGTCACAAATTATATCAACGGTGTGGTCAAAACCACTGGTGGTGCCAAACCACTGGTGACCGAAGTCACAAATATCAAATGATGGGGCCAACCCATCGTGTGGTCAAAACCACTGGTGACAGTCCATAGAGATCATCTCCCTCCTCTCATCAATCCCACCATCATCATGCTCACATAACAAGTATCATGATCCCACATATCATGCATTTGTATATAGTATAGCATTTAACAGCATATGATGGCATACACACATACATCATAGATCAAGTAATAGGGGACTTACCCGAAATCCAAGCTTATGCCCACAAGGCAAAGTTACTACATGAGAGGTTATATACATCATCATAATAACAGTCTATACTAATAATGTGTGTAAGAGTTTACACACCTGCTATTAACGCAAGTACTAGATCCCGAAGTCTCGATCTACAGCACTAGATCCCTTGACCCCCTTTGCCTTACGAACGCTAGTCCCAAAGTAAGATAAATGAGACCACTCTTCCCCTATAATCGGCCAACATCACAACTTAGTTTCCCATAGCCTTCGGCTTTTCCAATCAACTCGAAGAATAATTAACCAACTTGGATCCTTACCACTTGACTTACCAACCAATTGCTAAGGAAGGGAAAGCTTAGATCGACTACCTCAAATCTCGGAGTACCTAGAAGAAATCAGTGTCAAAAAGGTGATTAGAGACTTTGCTAACCACTGCCGAAATCGGCTACACTCTTACGAAAATAACAGAGTGGAGATAGGTAACTCCTAAAACATTCGGTCATGGCACCTACCTTTTCTCAAAACTGAGTGGAGCAGGACCAACAAATAGATCTACTCTTTGTGGATATTCGGCTAAGACTACAATAGAAAAGGAAGGGAATTTTGAAGAATTTTGAGTGCTGTGGCTAGAGAGAATTTGGCCAAGAAACAAATTGAAAAGAAAAGATGAACCAATCAAAGAATTTCGGCACCCTCTTGCAAGACTCAAAACCGATTGTTGAAGCCCTTAGAGAATGCTTCATATTCAGCCATGCACAAATTGGAGGGAAGGAAAAACAAAACAATGCATTTCGGCCATGCTTCATAATGTGATGATTCTTTATTTTATTAACAACACCCATAAAACAATATTTAGCAATTTTGCCCATATCTTAAACCCATCTTCCTATGCATAAAATAATAATAATAAAAATAATAAACCATCCCATACTCTAGCAGAATATTTAGAAAGGAGCAACACCCATCAAGCATTGCTTCATGCGCCCAAGTGCCCATGCAGCCACTAATTCACGCCGGCCATAAAGAAAAAAATAAAATAACATTCCAAGTTGCTGCTAGGTCTCGAACTCGAGATCTTGAGAAGACACCCAATCCTACAGCCACTACGCCACTGACTCCCTTCGTGACATAACCTCATCGAAATTTCTTTTAAGCTCTCATTCCTTAGCTCCCTTTGCTTTAACGTCAGAAGCCAAAAATAATACACCCATGCGCTTCCATCTGGACTCGAACGCGAGTCCTCGTGCCGCAGCCCTCCTAACACGCCCCATGCCACTTTACCACCTGGACTTTCATGTCCATCAATGCTCCCAAATTTCTTTTAAAGCCTTCTTAGCCCCCTTCCTTTTTAACGCCAAAACAAAATAAAACGCCCTTGCGTCCATGGTGACTCGAACCTGAGTCCAACCGCCCCCAGGCCCTTAAGTGGCGCTCCCAAGCCACTTTGCCAGGCCGACCTTCATGCCATAACCTCGCTGAAATTATTTTTAAATCCTTCTTCACATAGCTTTCCTTCAACGCCAAAAATAAAAACTTCCCAACGAAATTCCTGGGGTTCGAACCCCTGTTCTGTCGCACCGTCTAGCTCCTTAGGCAGCGCCCTAACCACTCTACCAGCCATTTCCTTGTGTCATGCTTTGCACCAACAATTATTTAAAGCTGCCTTACTAAGCTTTTTCCTCTTAGGCATTAAAAGAAAATTTCAGCCCTACTTCAGACTTAGCCCGGGTTTATGACCAGACCCAAGAATATATCAAACAACCAATACGCAAGCATTTCTTTAGGCAAACACATGAAAACAATTAAATTGCAAACGACCCCTAATTCGGGATGTTACAGCAACACTATTGGCGGATGCATTATCAACAGTAATAGTGAATACCCTCCCAATCCCCCAATCTCGAAGACATTTTTCAATAGCTTGACCTATGCTTTCACCTCTGTGAGCGGATATTGGGCAAAAATTTATAATTCTTTTTTGCAACCTCCACTCACCATCCACCCAATGTGCTGTTAAAACCATGTAAGATATCCTCTGCAATGAAGTCCAAGTGTCTGTCGTCAAACAAACTCTACTTATATCTTTTTCAAAACATTTCTTCATCACACTCTTCATTGAGTTAAATAAATCAAGACAATCCCTTCTAATTGTCCAACGAGATGGAAGACTAAAACGTGGGCATGCTATAGAAAGAAAGTATTTAAAACCCTCTCCCTCTGCAATTTTAAAAGGTAGTTCATCCACAATTATCATACGAACCAATGCGTTTCTAATAGCATCTTTATCAAACACCCAAGTTGATAAATCCGTTGTTTCTTGGCTAACATTCACAAATGTTAGTTCTGATTGCTTCGGATCAGAAGTATTACCTCGAGGTCTTTTTAGGTAGGTTTTCAAATGGTTATTCAAATTTGTTGTAGAACCCGAAGTTGTTTCCATGGTGTAAGTAACATCACATGCATTGCACCTTGCTCTCTTCTCCCCCTCTTTAGTCACATACTTGGTGAAATGGTTCCAACAAGCTGCCCTTGGAGTAATCTTTTTTCGAACATTTTCCTTGGTTGTTGTTTGATCATCTCTACTTGGGGAAGAATTTTGTGAACTTTGAGTTGAACCATCTCGCTTTGGATCACTCATCTACAAGTAAACATTTGTTGCAATCACTAATGATGACCAATAATTGATTTAAAATCAAACTTAATAACATTTATGCTTTAATTCATTTTCTGAACCAAAGTTATCATTCAACCAAATTGTTACAATATTAAATCAAGTACTTGTTATACAAAGGAATATCTCAAATTTTTAATAAAAGAATTAGACTCACTCCATATATATATTTTTTATTGAAAGAAAATGGGTACAAAACAGATTTGGGTGAAACACTATTGGGTTGACACTAATATAGCAAATGTAGATGCAGGTCAAGAAAAATCTGCATTTTACGACCCAACATATTTCTAGCAATTAACCAACAACACTAATATTTCTAGCAATTAACCAATCAAACTTTGTTGTTAACAAAACATAACACAAATCATCACGTCCAACATTGCTTAACAAAACATATTTTTATTGTTATTGTTGTTGGTTAATTATTGTTCTTAAATGTCATATTAATTATTGTTCTTTCAAACAAGAGATAAATTTATTATCTTTATAGGATTAAATCCCGAATTACTGCGAAGTAAAAAAAATAATGAAATTGTGGAAGTAAAAAAAACAATGAAATTATGTAATTCAATACATAGGAAAATGGAGGACGGCTAGAACTTCAGTATATTGAAATAAAATTAATAAACAGTTGAAAATCTTAAATGAATAAATATGTCATGTTTTAAACATCACTTTTAACGTACTATTTTTGTATTTGTTTAAAATATTAAATTAAGTGTAATTCATTTTACTAGTATAAAACTACAATGATTTCACATCTTCTCATAATTTTCTAATATTTTTATTATATTAATTTAAAAATAGATTTTATTGCTAAATCTTTTTTTGTATAAAACATACTTCAGCATAAAATATAATCATTGAATTATTAAAATATTAATTATATAAAAAATATAGAAGTAAAAACCACTTTACTTTACATCAATTTAAGAGAACCCCTCCACTTAAAATTTAATCTCTTATTTTCTTATCTTAAAAAATTAAAAAAATAGTCCAATTGAATAACATTAATAAACCACATTTTACATGTTAAAAACAAAAATTAAAAATTAAAAATATATATACAAAATAAATTAACAAAAATCAACTGTTAAAATTTACCCCCAAAACCATCTTCTCAATTTATGAAAAATACAAGCATATTCTAACAAGCTCAATTAAGAAGACTATTGTAGTATCTATTTTTTTGATAAAACAGTAAACGACGCGGTCTACTCAGTTTTTGAAAACGAAAAAGAAGGGAGTCGCCACCGATCCTTCTTTGGTGTGATCGGATCACCTTTGTTTTAATAAAACGTCTCAGTTTACTAAAACAGTGCTTTTGGCCTGCGAAAGTTTGAGAAAAATGGGTTCAGAAGTCAATTACGTGCGAGGAAGGATTAGCACCCTCGTCACGCCCGGAATTGGTGCCAAACTGATTGATTGATGTCCTAATGTTGAAAACTTGAAATGATTTGAAAATATGATACTTTTTATCTCCAAAATCTGAAGGAATGGGAAGGGACGATAAGACTCTCTTGTTTTCGAAGAGATAGAGTATCATGCCCAGTAAGTTAGGGCGCGATACTTTAGATTCCCAAAACTAAGCTTGTCTTTTAAAACTCGGTTTTATATTTGGAGAGGATATTCCGTCATTTGTCGAACGAGAAACCAGAACCCAGTAAGTTAGGGCTCGTTTTCTCGAAGGTCCAAATTAGGAATATTGTCCCTATTTTTATAGAAAAAGAAACTTATCCGAAGTATCTAGATGTCGAGTCCAGTAAGTTAGGGCGCGACATTTCGAATATCTGAGATTAAGTGTTTTGTTTAAAATTTAAATTGCGGTTTCAAAAGGGATATCCCGGGATATTCTATTATTTAACTTAAACGAGAGAAATCAGAACTCAGTAAGTTAGGGCTCGATTCACTCGAATTGCTAATACGGAATGTCGATTTAAAATTTGAATTTGCGATTTTTTGAAAAGGATCTTCCGTTGTTTAGCTTAAACGAGAAAAATCGGAACCTAGTAAGTTAGGGCTCGATTCACTCGAATTGCTAATACGGAATATCGATTGTTATGAAAATTGAGATGTCGGGAAAATCAAGGAGACGAACGATGAGAATATAAGTAGTGGTAGAAGGAAAATATTGTGATAATAGTATATATATATATATATATATATATCGACAGTGATAATAAGTAATGATAATGATGATGACGCATGAAAATAATGATGGCGATTGACGAGTGTAATAGTGTATATAATAGAGAAATGAAACTATATATGTATATATATACAATAGTGATATCGTAATAGTAACGGTAATGTAATGATAAGTGAATCGGGTGATACTAATGATGTAAATTGTAATAATAATAGGATAGTAATATATTAGCGATAATAATGTAATAATAATACAATGTAGTAATAATAATAATATATATGTATGGAAATAATAGTAATAATAATAACATAGCAATAATGGTAATATAATAATGATAACAATATAGTAGTAATAATGATATATGTATATAAACAATACAGTAATATAGTATTAGTAATACTAATAATATAATAGGGTAACAAATATGTATGGAAATGATAATAATAATAATAACATAATAATAATAGTAATATAATAATAATAATATAGTGATAAATAAAATAAATAAATAATAAGATAAAATAATATAAGCAAACAAAATATAAATACGTAGAAGATAATAATATAATAGTAGTAATACTAACGCAATGATATGATATGGGAACAGAATAGTAGCAATACTAATAAATAGTAAAAATAAAACAAAAATAAAAGAAAACAATAGTAAGATAGGGTAAAAGTGCACAAAAAACGAACTGGGGGTTAAATTGCATTAAAAACGGGGTTTTGGGGTCAATTCGTGAATAAAACGGGCTTTGGAGGGTCAAATTGTAAATAAAACAAGGTTTAGGGCCAATTTTGAAATAAATAAAAAGAAACGGGGGCCTCATTGTAGTATGCGAAAAAGGTAGAAGGACCGGGAAGGCAATTTACCCGATTCTTTGAACGCAGCGTTTAAACGGAGACGGAATTGGAAGAGGCGCGAGAATTCTGGGTAAAATTTAGAATAAAAGAAAACCTAAATAAAACAAATAGAAATGTCGAAGGACCATATGGGCAATTAGCCCATATAACGAAAATGCGCGGATCCTCAGGTCGAGTGGGGTTGCAAGCGCGGATCCTTGGCCAGACGACGTCGTTTTGGCCTTAGGGGGCCCTTGCCCAAAACGGTGTCGTTCCCGACCCCTATAAAAATCAATTTTTTTGTGAAAATTCATTTCTGCTGGTTCTTTTTAAAAAAAGGGGTCCTTTTTTGTTTCTTCTCTCTGCAGAAAGGGGGGTCTCCAATTTGAGCAGCCCATGTACCTCCGTCGCGCCGGCCACCGTGCGCGGTGGCCGAAAAGGTAAGAAACGCGGTGTTTTGATTATTTTTTTATTCTTTTGCGAAACAACGTATATGTATATATATATATATATATCTAGATGTATATAAGAAAAAGTTCAGAAATCGCAAAGAAGAAAATCACCTCTTCTTTTCGCTTCTGTTTCTTTTGTTTTTGTCTTTTTATTCTTTATCCGTGCCTTTTGTGTTTCTCTGTCTTTGATTGAAACATATTCTTCGTTTGAATCTTCCTTTACTTTTTGATAATAATCGAAATAAAAACGGATCCAAAAAAAAGGGGCCCTCTTACACTATTTTTGCTTGGCTTTATAGCCATATTTACAATATTTTTCGACTATAATATGCTGTCCCTTCATTTTTATTGCTCTTGCAGGCAAGCGGCGGTGCTGGGCATGGGCGGTGGACAAGACGGTGGCAGGTGAAGCGGTGCTTAGAGGTCAGAACAAGTGGGTGTCAGGAGGTTCGGTCAGAAGCAGAAGACGAATGGTCCCAGGCCATTTAATGTAGTGGCGCAGGACTCCTTAGGGTTACAGGAACCCTAAGTTTAGATTTAGGCCATTGGGCCTACCGGGTATTGGGTCTAGGCGTAAATAGGTTAAGGGGTTTGGTCTGTTGGGTTAGTGCATTTGGGCCAAGGTGTTTAGGGTATTTAATTTGGGTCAGTGTCTGTAACTGGACTTTGCTGAAAGACATTTATTATTATTTTGTATTTTTGTTTTGGTTTTCATGGGCCCGGGCAATTTGGGCCTTCTACAGCTGCCCCTCTTTGCTTATTGCCGTGTGACGAGAATAGAGCAAAGACATAAGAAGGACCACCAATTTTGCCCTGTCTCACTTGCTTTGACTTCTCTGGTGCTTATCTTCTTCAAGTAGCTTTATTTCAGTCCATTGCGTCTTGTTGCTTTGATCCACTCCACCGCCCTTTTAGAGAGATGGGACCTGTAGTTTCAATCTGTTCCACTGCAATTTCGAGGGGATGAGATTTGTTCATCTCTAACTTGCTCCATTGTGACTTCAGGATAAGAATTCAGGGAGAAGAGATTCGTAGTCTCCATCTTCTCTACTGAACCTTCAAAGAAATAATGATTGATCCTCATTATTAACTTAGGGAGACGGGATTTGTAATCTCAACCTACTCCACTGGAACGTCGAGGAAATGAGAATTCAGGGAGAAGAGATTCGTAGTCTCCATCTTCTCTACTGAAACTTCAAAGACATAATGATTGATCCTCATTGTTAACTCAGGGAGATGGGATCTGTAATCCTACTCCACGGGAACTTCGAGGAAATAAAAATTCAGGGAGAAGAGATTCGTAGTCTCCATCTTCTCTACTGAAACTTCAAAGAAATAATGATTAATCCTCATTGTTAACTCAGGGAGACGGGATCTGTAATCCTACTCCACTGGAACTTCGAGGAAATAAGAATTCAGGGAGAAGAAATTTGTAGTCTCCATCTTCTCTATTGAAACTTCAAAGAAATAATGATTGATCCTTATTGTTAACTCAGGGAGACGGGATTTGTAATCTCAACCTACTCCACTAGAACTTTGAGGAAATAAAATCTGAACTTTCCAACTCACTTCCTTACTATCTTTAGGAAGACTTCAATCTTCAGCCTGCTCCACTAGGGAACAAAATCTGAACTTTCCAATTCGCTTCCTTACTATCTTCAGGAAGACTTCAAGTTTCAGCCTGCTCCACTAGGGAACAAAATCTGAACTTTCCAATTTGCTTCCTTACTATCTTCAGGAAGACTTCAATCTTCAGCCTGCTCCGCTAGGGAACAAAATCTGAATTTTGATATTGCTGCACCGTTCTTTGAAGAGCCTGTCCTGTAGAATTAATTTTGTGTGCTTATGCTTATGCAAATGATGAGGATGCTATGATTGGAATGACTCAAAGCCTCCGGGAGACACTTGCATGAGTGCAGAATGTTATGAGAATGGTCTTTTTACAATGATTAGGAATAGTGATCAGAATGAATCAAACGCTCCTAACTAAATGACTATGGATGACATTTGCATGAATGCAGAATGTCATGAGAATGATCCTTTGTTAAATGTATAATGATTAGGATGCAATGATCATAAGGCCCCTAACTAAATGCCTTATGGACGATATTTGCATGAATGCAGAATGTCATGAGAATGGTCTTTCTATGATGATTAGGATGCAATGATCAGAATGAGTCAAACACTCCTAACTAAACATGCTTTGAATGATGATGTATGAATGAAATGATCCATTTTTAAATGCTTAGGGTCGTTACTGCTCGTAGTTCATCGAGGTTTTATCACTGATGCGTTGCCATGCTTTCTCGTTCAACAGGCATCTTTGACAGAAACTCAAAAAAACAATCATATTTTGCTTAAATAATTTGCCCCAATGTAACTTCAAGGTCCACTCCACGGCACCTATAGGACTTTAAGGCTTATACCATCTTCAGACCATCCTATTGCGACTCAAGGATATAGAATTTGTGTCGTCTTTAATCCATCCCACTACGACTCAAGGGTATAGAATTTGTAAACGATTTGGTCTGCTACACCTTACCATTCTTGGGGGTCGTGACCAAGTGTGCATGCGTGATCCTTGCAAGGATACAAAATATCATTTTCGCGCGAATGATTCCCCATTTACACATGGGTTAACATTGCCCTTTTTCATCGAGATGGTATTACTAACGTAATATCTCGTCATTTTGTTCGATCATCATTTTTTTGACAAAATCCGAAGAGATAGCTTCAGTTCAGACTTTTCCTCCACCATTATTTCTATCCCTTAAACTCGAGGAGCTTCAAGCAATAGTCCTGTTTCAGATTCCGGTACTAATTAGAAGTTTCCAGAGTAATATGCAAAACTCCTTTTGTGAAAGTTTCGTTAGTCCATTAATCGTTATTTCTATGCAAAAATGCTTGAAAAAGATCATAATGATGGACGAAACAGAAATTTATTGGAAGCATAGCTCGAAACAAACAAGTTAATCAAAGCTAGCAAATGCAATGAAGAAGAAAGTTTATTAAGAGTGTATTTTGAAAAGAATAAGGTAATCAAAGATAGCAAACTCAAAATGGGTAAAATGGAAACTAGGTGCCCCAGATATCGCAGCTTAAGCTTCTCTGTTCAAACTTATTGAGAACCATTTTAAGCTCAATATGTGTTTAGGGGATCCGGATTACTTTGTCGATGCCCCAAGACATAACATACTTCTTCATTGTTACTTCAAGCGTAGCAAGACTACTATATGCCCCACTTTCAAACAAAATTTGAGCCGCCCTTTTGGGTTTTCAACTCAAACCCCCTTTGGTCTCAAAGCGCCCTTTGTGGGTTTTCGCCTTGGCCTCTCCTTTTTCTTTTTGTTTATTTCATTTTCTGTGTTTTTTTTTGAAAACCCCCTTTTTTTTCAAGAATCTGAAGTCAATAACCCATGTTTCCCATGAACATGCCTTCTTTGTTGCATAAGGTCCTTCCAGATTGGCATTTGCTTTACTCTGAAATCCTTTTGTAAAAGAAGGATCAGGTTCCCCTTCCATAGAATTCCCCTTTATCGTAAGCTTGCATCATCTGACCATGGTGGATAACTTTTAACCTCTTCTTCAATTAGGTTAAATTGGCAAAAAAACTTCCATTCCACAAACCAATGGATAAGGGGTTGCCCCGGCAAAAACCCTGGCCAACGTTTGGTAATCATAGAAGGTAACTTCTTTATGCCAATCTTTATAAGTCTCGGCCATCTTTCCTGCAATCCTTGTTTTATTTTTTGTTCTTTTTTGGTTTCCATTCTTTTCGGTTGCCTTTGTTGCTCTATGATATGGTGTCTGATCTTTGAACATACTACAAACTTTTGACATTGTCCTTTTTGGCATTCTTTGTCGGTGGCAAATCTCTTTTTTTTTTAGAGTGGGATTTTATGACTGTCAACATTGTAAGATTGACATATAAAGCGACCTTCGCCATCTTGTGAAGTAACCGACATCCACGGGATTTTGTGAAGTAACCGACATCCACGAGAATGAATCGATGTTGGCCAGAAGCTTTTGATAAAACTGGCTTGTTAACATCCATGCTTCATATAGGGAAAATGGAGGAGGCACAGTCTTCGTCAACTTGGCATTTACGGCATAACAAATGCAATTTCCCTTTCTTGGTGAACCAATAGCCCGAACCTCTTGATTAGCTAGGCTGTTGTAAAACATGGGTTCTTTAAACCCCAACCTTAACAGCATACCCATGTTTTAGTAGTTTGGCATGCCTTGATATGATCGTGCGAAAACATATTGAATTCCTGAAAATAACTCAACGATGCCTTGCTTTATTCCTGCGAGGAGCTACGCTTCCATCTTCATCTCCTTCGTTAGTTCATAGCGTCCGCTGACACTTCATAAGGTAGAATCTACCATTGGGAAGTAAGTTGCAATCTTTGTCATCTTCAAAGCCCTTAGATCCCTCTAGACACATATCTCACTAAAAATGGAGTCAGTAACAGCGTTGCTCATGTCATTGATATCTGGGGACCCATTGTGGGCAGAAAATCCAAAGAATAAATGATCCTAAGGATGATTATTCGTATGATATGGTCATGAGTGAAAAATATTTAGTATGAAATGTAAAGAATGAAAGTATTTACTTAGAAAGATGCATTTTATTGAAATAAAAATTCTGGACACAAGCCTACTTTACAAAAGAAATCTTATTGCTTTTAGACTTAAAGCAACAAGTGTGTTTTGCACATTACTCTAGATTAGCTTTAAAAATACATGTTTCTTCCATAGTCTCGTTGTTCAAAACACTCTCAAGTACATAAAGGCAGATGCTCAAAAAACTTTTATTCCTCGGTTCTCTCTTCGGGTATACCATTGGCATTCTGATCCCCTGATTTCTAGGTTTCTGATGACTTCTTCAAGGAAACGCAACTCTCCTGCCCCTAATTTCAATTACCACTGCTCCGTCGTTGAACTTTACCATACCCATGTTGATGAGATTTTCCACCAATTTCTTGAAAGTAAGGCAATTTTCTATCAAATGGCCTGTGATCCCCGCGTGATACTCACACTGAGTGTTTGGGTCGTACCATTTTGGGTATGGAGGTTGTATCAGTTTCGGATATTGGGGGACACAACGTGCGCATCAAATAAACTTTGATACAACTCCTTATACGTCATCAAGATCGGTGTAAATTGGAGTTTTTCAACGTTTTTCCTTGTGCGAGACTCTTTTCTTGATGAACCTTGATAATCAGTAGTCACCATTTTTGGCTGATTAACGGTAATTGACTTTGAGTGCCCCATGTTTGTATTATTCACCTCGCCATCATTTTTCTAGGAGTAGACCTTCTAGTGGTTTCCCCTGCTTCAATCTTGCAGCATCTGATGGCATGTTCGATCATTTCCCCTGCCATTACTATGTCGGCAAAGCTCTTAGTGGTATTCCCTATCATATGGGTTATGAAAGGAGCTTTTAGGGTGTTGATGAAAAGCATGGTAGTTTCCTTTTCTAGAAGAGGTGGTTGGACTTGCATGGCAACCTCCCTCCATCTTTGCGCATACTATCTGAAACTTTCATTTAGTTTCTTTTCTATGTTTTGCAAAGTAATTCTGTCTGGCGCCATGTCTGTGACATGATTGTACTGTTTCAGGAAAGCCTGAGCCAAATCTCTCTAGGAGCTAATGTTAGCCCGGCTAAGCTGGTTATACCATCTGGCTACCGCACCTACTAAACTTTCTTGGAAACAGTGGATTAAGAGTTGATCATTGCTCACGTAGCCAGCCATCCGCCTGCAGAACATGGTGATGTGGGCCTCCGGGCAGCTAGTCCCACTATATTTTTCAAATTCAGGCATTTTAAACTTATGGGGTAGTACCAAATCAGGAACCAGACTTAAATCTTTCGCGTCAATCCCATGATGATAATCAAAATTTTCCAACGCCTTGAATTTTTCCTCCAGCCATTTGCAACGGTCCTCTAGTTGCCTTGAGGATTCTATTCTCGACCTCGTTTTTTTCTACTGCATCTAAATCAGGCACAACAGGGTTGGCTGGGTTATCTCCTGGTTGGGATCCAAAGCCTACGTGATAGCTCATGGGAGGTCTAGTGTCATCCTGCCCTTGCTGGGGCCTGATTGTAACTGGTGGCCTTTGGAGATATTCCTCAGGCTGTGCCCTTGCGTACGGTAGGGTAAAATCTGAGGGGATGCCATCACTATCCTCTTCGACCGGCGGCATGGGACCTTTCCCCTTATCCATTGCCCCGTTTGTCATTTGGGCCATTTGGGCCATCATATTTCTCTGGGCCTCCAACATTTGGTCCCTCATTTCCTGCTGGAGTTTTAACATTTGCTCTTGTATTTGTTCCTGCATTTCTTTCTGGAATTGTTCGAACCTTTGATCCATTTTCCTGGTTTTAGCGCGTGTTCCGTAGTGATGTTCTGCTTCCAGATTTTCTCTTTTCACTTTCTTTTTTCTCTCTGATAATTTTAGCTAATTAGACCCCTTTTTATAAACTTAAATGCATGTAATGTGATGCAATGCAAATGCATGAATGCAAAGAGGCATCGATTCTGATCAACTTCATTTTAGAAAACTTTATTAGAACGCAAAACCCTTTACATAAAATAGATTACAAATATGCTTTCGCCTTTAAGCCCAGAGTTTTAATCTTCCTAAGTAAAGAGGTCAGCTCTTGACTACGATCTGCCTGAAGCTCGTATTTCATGCTTAGGATCTCAGCTTGTACCGCCAGGGTCTGCAGGTGATCAGATTGGTGTAATCCCGCAATTCTGACACATACCCCTCAGGTAAGCTATCCCCTTTTTCTAATTGGCATTACTCTGACCATATGTGGGCGGCCGCATTGTCTTCCACTTTATCAGGGAATTCGCTTTCCATAACCAGCTCTCTAACTCAGAAACTGACCGTGAATCGATGCCTCTTAAAAATGGAAATGACATGCAGAGAAAATAAAACATCACCAATTAGTACCACAGAATGAGATATAAAGCATGTAAAATACACAAACGCCTATCTGGGTAACTACTAAGGTTTGGCAGAGTTCAGCTCGGGGTGGGTTCTTAGGCTCTTTACGTATGGTTGAGTTCTAAAGTTTGAGGGACCCGAACCAGCAGATTCCTCGATCCTCACCCATTATAGGCTCATACGGACCGAGTTCGGTTCAGGGGAATACATTACCCTATGGCCATACGGAAGTGAAAACTTCACGAAGACATAGGTACGGATGTATCCTGAAAGCAGTCCACTAGCCCATGCGGAGGTGAAAACCTCACGAAGGCATAGCTTCTCGCTCCCACTTAAAGGGTGTGGCCACAACGGTCATGCGATGCAATGCCAAAGTATTTACGAGACCCAATATTGAAAGTGCATTAAAAGAAGCATGATTTTTCGAAACCATTTTCCAATTTTAATCAAAAGGACAAGAATCAATCAATCTGTGGCCTGACTCTCGAAGTCCCCAGTGGAGTCGCCAAGCTGTCGTATCTATTTTTTGATAAAACAGTAAACGAAGCGGTCTACTCGATTTTTGAAAACAAAAAAGAAGGGAGTCACCACCGATCCTTATTTGGTGTGATCGGATCACATTTGTTTTAATAAAACGTCTCAGTTTACTAAAACAGTGCTTTTGGTCTGCAAAAGTTTGAGAAAAATGGGTTCGAAAGTCAATTACGTGCGAGGAAGGATTAGTACCTTCGTCACGCCCGGAATTGGTACCAAACTGATTGATTGATGTCCTAATGTTGAAAACTTGAAATGATTTGAAAATACGATACTTTTTATCTCCAAAATCTGAAGGAATGGGAAGGGACGATAAGACTCTCTTATTTTCGAAGAGATAGAGTATCATGCCCAGTAAGTTAGGGCGCGATACTTTAGATTCCCGAAACTAAGCTTGTCTTTTAAAACTCGGTTTTATATTTGGAGAGGATATTCTATCATTTGTCGAACGAGAAACCAGAACCCAGTAAGTTAGGGCTCGTTTTCTCGAAGGTCCAAATTAGGAATATTGTCCCTATTTTAATAGAAAAAGAAACTTATCCGAAGTAACTAGATGTCGAGTCCAGTAAGTTAGGGCGCGACATTTCGAATATCCGAGATTAAGTGTTTTGTTTAAAATTTAAATTGCAATTTCAAAAGGGATATCCCGGGATATTCTGTTATTTAACTTAAATGAGAAAAATCAGAACTCAGTAAGTTAGGGCTCGATTCACTCGAATTGTTAATACGAAATGTCGATTTAAAATTTGAATTTGTGATTTTTTGAAAGGGACCTTCCGTTGTTTAGCTTAAACGAGAAAAATCGAAACCCAGTAAGTTAGGGCTCGATTCACTCGAATTGCTAATACGGAATATCGATTGTTATGAAAATTGAGATGTCGGGAAAATGAAGGAGACGAACGATGAGAATATAAGTAGTGGTAGAAGGAAAATATTGTGATAATAGTATATATATATATATATATATATATATCGACAGTGATAATATGTAATGATAATGATGATGACGCATGAAAATAATGATGGCGATTGACGAGTGAAATAGTGTATATAATAGTGAAATGAAACTATATATGTGTATATATATATATATACAATAGTGATATCGTAATAGTAACGGTAACGTAATGATAAGTGAACCGGGTGATACTAATGATGTAAATAGTAATAATAGGATAGTAATATATTAGCGATAATAATGTAATAATAATACAATGTAGTAATAATAATAATATATATGTATGGAAATAATAGTAATAATAATAACATAGCAATAATGGTAATATAATAATGATAACAATATAGTAGTAATAATGATATATATGTATATAAACAATATAGTAATATAGTATTAGTAATACTAATAATATAATAGGGTAACAAATATGTATGGAAATGATAATAATAATAATAACATAATAATAATAATAGTAATATAATAATAATAATAATATAGTGATATAAATAAAATAAATAAATAAATAAGATAAAATAATATAAGCAAACAAAATATATAAATACGTAGAAGATAATAATATAATAGTAGTAATACTAACGCAATGATATGATATGGGAACAGAATAGTAGCAATACTAATAAATAGTAAAAATAAAACAAAAATAAAAGAAAACAATAGTAAGATAGGGTAAAAGTGCACAAAAAACGAACTGGGGGTTAAATTGCATTAAAAAACAGGGTTTTGGGGTCAATTCGTGAATAAAACGGGCTTCGGAGGGTCAAATTGTAAATAAAACTAGGTTTAGGGCCAATTTTGAAATAAATAAAAAGAAACGGGGGCCTCATTGTAGTACGCGAAAAAGGTAGAAGGACCGGGAAGGCAATTTACCTGATTCTTTGAAAGCAGCGTTTAAACGGAGATGGAATTGGAAGAGGCACGAGAAATATGGGTAAAATTTAGAATAAAAGAAAACCTAAATAAAACAAATAGAAATGTCGAAGGACCATATGGGCAATTAGCCCATATAACGAAAACGTGCAGATCCTCAGGTCGGGTCAGGTCGCAAGCGCGGATCCTTGGCCAGACGACGTTGTTTTGGCCCTAAGGGGCCCTTGCCCAAAACGGTGTCGTTCCCGACCCCTATAAAAATCAATTTTTTTGGTGAAAATTCATTTCTGCTGGTTCTTTTTAAAAAAAAAGGGTCCTTTTTTGTTTCTTCTCTCTGCAGAAAGGGGGGTCTCCGATTTGAGCAGCCCCTATGCCTCCGTTGCGCCGGCCACCGTGCGCGGTGGTCGAAAAGGTAAGAAACGCGGTGTTTTGATTATTTTTTTTATTCTTTTGCGAAACAACGTATATGTATATATATATATATATATATATATGTATATAAGAAAAAGTTCAGAATTCGCAAAGAAGAAAATCACCTCTTCTTTTTGCTTCTGTTTCTTTTGTTTTTGTCTTTTTATTCTTTATCCGTGCCTTTTGTGTTTCTCTGTCTTTGATTGAAACGTATTCTTCGTTTGAATCTTGCTTTACTTTTTGATAGTAATCGAAATAAAACGGGTCCAAAAAAAGGGGCCCTCTTACACTGTTTTTGCTTGGCTTTATAGCCATATTTACAAGATTTTTTTCGACTGTAATATGCTGTCTCTTCATTTTTATTGCTCTTGCAGGCAAGCGGCAGTGCTGGGCATGGGCGGTGGACAAGACGGTGGCAGGTGGAGCGGTGCTCAGAGGTCAGAACAAATGGGTGTCAGGGGGTTCGGTCAGAAGCAGAAGACGAATGGTCCCAGACCATTTAATGTAGTGGCGCAGGACTCCTTAGGGTTCCAGGAACCCTAAGTTTAGATTTGGGCCATTGGACCTACCAGGTATTAGGTCTAGGCGTAAATGGGTTAAGGGGTTTGGTCTGTTGGGTTAGTGCATTTGGGCCAGGGTGTTTAGGGTATTTAATTTGGGTCAGTGTCTGTAACTGGACTTTGCTGAAAGACATTTATTATTATTTTGTATTTTTGTTTTGGTTTTCAAGGGCCCGGGCAATTTGGGCCTTCTACAACTATCATCTTAGTTCCCCTAAAGTATAAGGATGAAATTCAAAATTATACCAAATTTCTACATTCCAAAATTTCTATATTCCCATATTGAATCATACCGGGGAAAAGAAACAAATCAAAGTTTAGACTAACAAAATTCAAAACCTTAAAGTAAACTTTGAAAATCATACCTCTACTCAGAGATTAGACAACTTACCACTTACAGAGAAAGGTGCAGCTGCTGAGAGTCAGAATAGAGAAGAAAAAAAATTAAATTGGGGGATTGGAGAAGAAGAATCTGCAGCAATGCACGATTGGAGAAGACGAGAAGTAGAGCTAGGGAAGAATCTATAGTGCACGATTGGAGAAGAAGAGAAGTAAAGTTGGGGCTTGGGGGTTTGATTTGGGGGGGGAGGAATCGGGTGGGAAGGGAACTGGGATTTGGGAAAAAAAAATTAGGGTTGAGTTTTTTTATTATTCCAAAAATATTAAATTTATAATAGAATAAATTTAAAAAAAAGGCTTGGTGGACTGGAAATGGCCAAATGGGTCAGTAATAAAAAGGCTAATAGAATAACTATTTGAATAATAAAAAGGCTTGGGGGAAATGGGTTGGTAAAAGCCCAAAATTTAAAAAAAATAAAAAATATATATAATTTATATTCGGTTTATTCGAATTATTCGAGTTATTCGAATTCAGAAATTAAACTCAATTCGAACTCGAAATTCGAAACTCAAAATTCGAGTTGACTCGATTAACTCGATTAACTCGATTCGAATAATTCGAAATTCAAATTTTTTTCGATTTTTTTGAATCGAATCGAGTTTTGCTCACTCCTGGGTGGAGGTACTTTTGCAAACGAGTGGTCATGCCATCAACCATGAAGTCAAGAACGAGGCTCTAATACCAATTTAATGTAGGATAAATGACAAAATCCAAAAAAGAAAAGAACGCTAACAGAAAAGAGAGAGAAGAGAATCTGAGGTTTTCGACAAATACAGTATCCCTGCATTTCATTTCATTCCATACTCCTCTCTATCTCAGTCTTCATTTTAGGAAAACATAACATAAAAATAGCAAATAACTAAATATAACTTGGGCCAAGCCTAACCCACTAATAAGCCTGTTAGAAATAACTTAAATTTCAGTTTATAAGATAAATTAGGTAAAAGTATCTTGGAACACCTTTACACAGTGGATTGCATTTCATTTCCTCTATTGAAAAAAATGAGTAAATAAGTTATTAAACATTTTGAAACTTGTGGAATAGTCCTTTTGGTAAATGTTATTAGTTAAATGATGATGTGAAACGTTAAATTCACGTTGAAAATTACTTTTTAAGGGTAAACCATAAAAATGGTTAGCAATTTATGCCTTTCGTTCAATTTTGGTGACTCAATTATTAATTTTTTTATTTAATCACTAAGCTTATTTTTGTCACTTTGAGTTAATGTGAGCTTTTTTTTTAAAGTAACAAAATTAGCCTTCTAATGTTTACACATTCTATTATTTTGATCTTAAATATAAAAAATTCAACAAATTTAGCCCTCAATGTTTATAAAAATTTTCATTTTAGTTCTAATTCTAAAAATTTATTAAATTTGGCCCTCAAAATTTATAAAATCTATCAATTTAGTCCTAAGTCTAAAAATTTTAAAAATATTTTTTGAAAAAACAATTCATTTTTAGCCCTTTTATAACCTATAGGCAAATCCCTCTGAGATATTAAAATAAGAAAAAAAAAGTACCCTCTTTCAACTCACTTGCAAAAGAACTCTAAAAAATTGAGATAAAACACAAGAATTTAAGATCCAAAAAAAAAAATTAAAGGAATTAAAAACATTATATGTTTAGGATTATTCAAAATAAGTTCCAAATTAATTAGATTGGTCCAGTGCGAAGCCTAAATTATAGAAAAAGAAATTGTTGCAAGTGATTGAAAGAGTGTACTATTTTTCTTATTTTAATATCTCACGTGAGTTAACCGATGGGTTATAAAGGGATAAAAATGATTTTTTTTTAAATATATATTTTTTTAATTTTCAGAGTTAGGACTAAATTGAAAGATTTTGTAAATATTGAGGACCAAATTCATTGGTTTTTTTTAGAATTAGAACTAAAATGAAAAATTTTGTGAACATTGATGGCTAAATCTGTTGAATATTTTATATTTAGGATCAATTTGATAGAATGTGTAAATATTATATGGCTAATTTTGTTACTAGACAAATAAAAAAAGATCGCATAAGCTTAGAGTGACTAGAAAAGTTTAGTGACTAAATCAAAATTAATAGTTGGGTCACGAAAATATAATGAAAAGTATAATTGGGAAACAATTTTTATAGTTTACCTATAAAAAAAATTAATTTTCAGCATGAATTTAACGCTTCACATCATTATTTAATAGATAAAATTTAATGGAGGAATTAATTTGCACAGTTTCAAAATGTAAAATAACTAATTTAATTATTTTTCAGTAAAGAGGCTGAAATGTAGTAAGTCCTAAGTTCAGGAGCTCCCACGATACTTTTACTCATAAATTATCAACTCATACAGTAATAGAATGTAAGATAATAAACTTCATGCATCAAATTCTTTAGGCAGTATCCAGATTTAAAAGTTTAAAATGGCAGGTTATTGTTGAAGAGAATCTTCTCATTGTTTTCAGCAGTACATACCACTGAATTTCAAAGAGAATCTGGAATGGGCAACAAACTGATTCAAGTTCTGGAAAGAAAACAATGGAAACGAAAGGGTTTGGGAGGTTTTCTTTTAAATAAACAACACTAAGTCAAGTAAATGTGGAAAACCCAAAAAAAACTGAAATTATATCAAGACCTTCAATGATGGATAAGAATGAAGGAAAGTTTGGGTGAGTAAGAAGGAAGGAGATTAGAAGAGAAAAGGGAAGAAAACAGGGAATAAATAAATAAATAAATATATCCTGAAATCACGATCAAATGTAATTTTTAACATTAAATTTATTATTATATCAAAAAATTTTATTATAAAAACAGGACAAAACTCGAAACAATAAACGTAATTAGCACGATTTAAACCTAAATCATACTTGCCATCAAACTATCACATAGAATTAATTATTATATCAATTTTTGAACTATGATGTCATCTTTCTGTCATAAATATTTAAAAATAATAAATATTTTGAGGGTAAATTAAAGCTTTGGTCTCCTAAAACAATAAGAATACGTTTGGTTCACTGTAATGGAATAAGGCTGTAATTGAATAGAGCTGTAATGGAATAAAGGTGTAATGGAATAGAGCTATAATAAGTAATTCAACTGTTTGGTTGAATGGAATGGAATAGAGCTGTAATAGAATTCTTATGTTTGGTTGAATGGAATGATGTTGTAATAGCATAAGGAAAAGAACTAAAATGACCAGAATACCTTTAGCAAAATTTCTTTTAGGTAGATGATTATTGTTATTGTTATTAAATTTTAATAAGATTATTATTGAAAGTAATTTAATAAAAATAATAAATAATTTAATCATATTTTAACATAATTATTATTAAATATAATTTAATAAAAAATAATTTAATAACATTCTTAATATAATTATTATATGAATTAAAAAATCAAAATATATAATACTATAAAAATATATATAATCTATTTTATTATTTTTAAACTGCAATACATATTTAATTATTGAAACAAATAATTTAATTATTCTACAATAAAAAATATTAGATGTAATAAATAACTTGAGAATTATATTTTGCATAAACATAATATTCATATATTAACAAAAAGTTACATGATTTCATTAGTTTATATGTCATAATCCATATGTTACAACATCAAAAAGTTACAACATTGTAATAACATATATCATGTCATTATACCGTCCCAAACATTACAAACACAAAAAGTTACCAAAATATCATCAATACAACTATGATTTTTAATGGTCAGCAAGAAATCTTCTGACCCATTCAAATCGTACAAAAGAAGGTAAACTAAAGAAAATGAGCATTTGCGTTGGATGATCTGGAATTTTGCTCAATGCTCGAAAACGCTCATCCACAGTTAAACCTTCTATTTCACATAATGTTGGATATAAATTTATAGCTTTTTCTTGGATGATCTGAAATTCTTCTGACTTTTTTTGAATTACCGCATCGGAGGCAATACTCCTACTGATTTGTTCGCCAATGGCCCGCATGTTTTCCGCCAATAAAGTGGTAGCATCATGAAATGAAGAAGAAACATGATCACTTGAATCAGAATTCTTTTTTTTCTTCTTTGAAGATGTGGAACCCCCTTGGTTTCTAGCTGGTTGCGATTCTTAGCTGAAACATCCATGTCATCCAAAGAGATATTAGCTTCACATCCATAGAAATCGTTTCTTTCTTCATGAATATTTGTAGTAGCTACATCCTCAACACTTATTTCTTCAATGATATCAACGGCTATTTGAGCATCTTTCCTAGTGGCTCGATCTTTTGCGTAGATGACAGTAAGTTGGTCGTAATAAGGGAAACTACGATGTTTGAATTGACCTGCTTCTTTATGACTACAAAAAAGAGAAATTCATATTAGTTATAAGTTTGGTGAAAATAAGATAATAAAGACTTGAAATAATTCTTACATTTATATATGAGTTCCACACCGCATCTTCAGCAACAACGAGCTGCCTATGCTCATCCCAACCAAAACCGCTATTGTTTTTTCCATTAAGCATGTCATAAACGATTGACCAATCCCATTTCAGTAGTTTAATCCTCGATTCAATATTAAGTTTAGCCTTCAACATTCATTGGGTAAAACTTTTTCTAACATTTTTCCAACTCATTTAAATAACCGGCTTTAAATCCCGTATCAGCATTAAAGGTTCCAACATTGTGTAAGTCGACCATACAAGAAACCAACGCAGCATATTCTTCTAGCACCCATTTCCTTTTGGTTCCTCAAGAACTTTGGGAAGAAACATTGGATTCTGAAAAACCTGACATAATTATCTTAAGAAAAAAAAAACAAATTAACATTTGACAGCATTAAGACATAATAGGTAGCTAGATTCTATAATAATGGTAAACTTGAAATTTTAATAATTGCAAAGGAAAAAAAACATAACTGTATATTGCAAATTATGTATCTTAAACTACAACCACACCTTTAAATCTAGAGCTGTTTATTCGAATACCCAAAAGAAAATAGGAAAACAAGTTTATAAACAAACAAACCACAATGTTGGAAAAAAAAAAAAAGAACTCAAAATACAAACTGTAACTTACATTTGTAAATCTAAAATGTCAAATTTCATTCAATAAAATCAGCTCTTGGCTTAGCAAATAATAATGTCTTGAACATTAGAAAAAAAATTAATTATTCTCATCTAATCTTGAAATACATCCACATCTAATCAGCTCTTGGTTTAGCAAATAATAATGTGCTCCTCAACTACACAACATATATACATAAAAGCAACCAAGATGTGCTCCTCAACTACACAACATATATAC
This sequence comes from Gossypium australe, assembly GCA_005393395.2. NCBI lineage: Eukaryota > Viridiplantae > Streptophyta > Magnoliopsida > Malvales > Malvaceae > Gossypium > Gossypium australe. The sequence goes on from CM016618.1 coordinate 22,555,711, forward strand.
ATAAAAGAAAAAGCCGTTTGTTGCTTATCAAAAACAACTAGTTCAATTTTCAGAAAAAGTAATCACTAACACTTGCATTATCAGAACACAAAACTCACAAGGTCCCCAAAAACGCATCAAGACACCCTTTATTACCAATCAGCAATTGCTCATTTTACCTCATTAATAGTAAGTGGTTTCACTGATTGGAGGCTATTCAGTGCAACTTTCTTGCAATTGCTGTATGAACACTAAAGCAATCAACTACTCTAGTAATCTCCCCTTAGTTAATTTATGACTGATATAATTTACACCTTATTACTAAAATATTGATGGCATATCAAATCAATCAACATCTGTCAAGCAGTCATTGTGTTGGTGGGTGAGCAGGGTAAAGATTTGTGGATCATTTCACATGTCATCATCTTTATAAGAAAGGATGAATATGGAGATAATCACTCCATAACGCTCAGCTTTGGAATGTATAGCTATGCAATTAAGAGAATACCATAACATGGCATTTAATGCAAAGTTTTACTAACATCAAAATGAAACTCTAATTCTAGAAATTTTATTAAAAATATTTACCTCCATCAAATGAATGCAAATTGGACTCTGAATGTACCTAAACAAATTATGCATAACTAGTTTATATCTCTGAATAGTTCATAATATAGAATGTGCCAGTCCATCATATCTATTCCCAATGAAAATTTCTTTTAGTTATCATAATATCTATTCTAGGTGAAGGAATAAAGAGCATGATTGGTCAACTAAACAAGTAAAAGATAAACTAGTCTATCACATGGACATGCACTAAGGGTTCCATGATTGACAGCACTAAGTTTCAAACTCAGACTTCTTGGGATGACTTTACTAGCAGCAGACTAGAAAATTTTCATCCAGAGATTCCCATCAATATATTATTTGCGGAAAATGTTTCATATGTCAAGAGTTTTTCAACACAACAGAAAACCAATATCAGAGTGATTGCAGAGAATATACTGATATTAACAAAAATGAGTAATGAAAAACATCAAGTGAAAAAATGGGAATTGCATTACAATGGAAAGACAAGAAAATTTCATCAGTGAGAAGCAACAAAGACGTGTGAAGTGGTAGGTTTTTCTTTTCATTTACATGCACCAAAAAACCAAAATACATTGGTGCTAAATGGTACAACCAAGATTATTTATTTTTCCAAATAGAGCGGAATAAACAAATAAGCATACAGCAAATCTCGAGCATTAGGGATTATGGCTGTGTTACGATATTAACAAGAGAGGAACTCATAGTTGCGTACAACCCAAATCATTTTCATTTTACTAGAGCTTCAAGGTTTCATCTCCACCACATCTCCAAAGCTTAGGTACAATGGATGACAAAATTGTTTATCATTCTCTTATCTTTCACATTAAAACCATGCAGCAACTTGAAACGCATACTTAAAATGTCATAACATAGGTAGCATCAATATATTTATCCAATAAAGTGGTATGCAGTTAAGATTGATTAATTATTACTTAAAAGAATGATCTTACAGCGGAGATCTGACAAGAAATTATCTTACAGAAGGTGCATAAAAATGCAATGTGTATCGATATCTATGACATGTATACCCAACACACTACAGAGAAATAACTGCAACCAAAATTTCTTATAGTTTTAACTAAAAGCCACTGAAGCTGGGCTATAATTAAATCTCTTCAAAGAAGCAACAGCTGATCAATGGACCAAAATTTGGGTCATGACAAAAAGTTTTCCATGAAAGAGATGAACCTACAAATTTATCTTAATTAGATTATTAACATTCTTATGCTCCATTTGATTGTTGATTTTGTTACTTACATTTTACTTCCAAAGAGAATAGAAAAAAAACCACTAAAGCTCTGTTAGGTTCATGCTTTTGCTTTTGCTTTTTCGCTTTTCTCAATAGAAATTGTAAAGCAAATGATAAAAAAATGAATTGAAAACAAGAGACTAATGGCAAAAACCAAAGGCACCAAGAAAAGCCTGAAAGAGCATTCCAATACAAAGCTTTGTTGTAGTAATAATTAGCGATCAGGTTGTCATACAGTGGACCGACTTTGAGGTGTAGATAGATGGGATTTGGGGTGCTTAAAAGCTTTGTTCTAAAACCCAAAACAATTCAGTTAACAAATCAAACTCTAGAAACCCAGAAAAAGTAACACAAATTATAAGGATCTAATGAAGAAACCGAGAAGGATCAGAGTGAGACCGAAAAAGAACTTTAACTAACAAATTCAAAGAAAAAAAAGGAATCAAAGGCCATCAGTTACCATATATAAGGAGGTTCAACGGGAGGAAGATGAAGATGGTGAATGAAGCTTGATTTGTAGTCGATTAAGGATCCAATTTCTATAAGGTTTACTTTGGGAAAAACGTTTAGGAAGAAATTGTCTGAAAGTGTGAAAGTGAAAAGGACGAAGATGAAGATGAGAGACAGGAGGATATTTTGGTCCAAAATAGGGCAAAATGTTATTACCCGTTGCTTTGAATAGTTATTCTGACCCCAAGCCACTTAATTGCTATTACAAGTCGTACTGTAATAGAAGTTGATTCTATTCAGCATGTAATAGCCATTACAGGCAACCAAACATGTGATATCCTAAAAAAAATTTGAGTATTATATGTTGCATTATTTTGGTGCTTAGCTAGTGGAATGATTCAATTTGTGTGTTTAAAATGGTCTCGAGAAGGCTCAGGATTTATTTGGACTTGGAATAATTTTTGGTAAGTAGTACTTTATTGACATGGAACAAGTAACCTTAAATGCTTAAGGTAATTAAATGGTAAAAGTTAGCATAAAATAAGCACGTGGTAAAGGGGATATGACGCCATGTATGTTTGCTTGAGGGAAGAGGTTCGAATCCTTGGATGTGCATGTGAAATTTTTTTTATTTTTCTCTCCTTCCATCTTCATAGTGTCGGTTAAGCTAGTATTTATGGTAGGTTAGACTTTTATTTTTATGGTATAATGGCTAAGAGTGAATTAAGGAAAAGGTATGGCTAAGAGTGAATTAAGGAAAAAGTATGTGAGTGGGGGAGGGGGACATAAGGCATGAAACAAGGAAGATTTTTTGGAAAGTTTGGAGTGGCCAAACTTTGACTTGGTGGCCATGTACTTGGACGTTTTAGGGGCTAGGGGGTGACCAAAATTTGGATGGCTTTTGTTAGCTAGTTGGTCACTTTGGCATTTTGTCATTTATATGTTTTTCTCCAAAACCTTTCTCTCCATTTTCCTCTTCTTAGCTGAATGCACATAAGCCTCAAACTCATTTCTTTGTTCATCTTCCATTCTTGAAAAGAACCGAAACCTAAACACCTTATTTTCCTATACCTTTCTTCATCCCTTTCTTCTTACAAAAATCTCTCAAACATTTTTCTCCATTTTATTTTCATCATGGCCGAATGTTACTAAGCACCATCCCCTTTAACTTCTCTTTCATAGCCGAATCCTCCACCACACTTATCTCCTTCTCAATCAATTTATTCCTTCTTCTCACACTTTGATCAATCGGTAAGTGGCTAGTACAATATTTTGGAATCGTTATTTTTTTCCTTTTCCTTTGTGCCGAATCTACATGTTGGTGTGGGATGGTCTTTTTGGATCGAGACCATCATCATACCATATCTCATTCGAATCTTTTCTCTATCATAGAAACTTAGTGGGTGGCCGTGTATCATCCGTAGCCATAAGTCAATCGGTGGAAATCGGATTCATCATCGTTAAGGTAAGGAGTTCTTCTTGGATTTATTTTTCGTTATATCTCTATTCGACTATGTTGCAAATCGGATCGAAGTTTCGACTAATCGATTATTTTTAGGGACAAAGTCACTCGATATTCTCTATTTCTTAATCCTTCGAAAATAGTGGGTGTCGTAGGTGCCGACGATCAAAAAGGTTTAGTCTTTACCGTAATCAGGTGTGTAATCCTGTACTTTCCAAATACATGATTGAAATGGTGTGTAATCTCACACCTCTTTGAATGTTTGCATAAAATGTTCTGTGATTCGTTCGAAAGACCAAAAATTCGGAAATCGGCATCTGTGACTACTCGGGCGTACGCATGTTCGAAGTGGTAATCGTATTTTGTAATGAAACAGTTTTGGTTAGCAGCAGTGACGTGAAATTGAAAAATCACTAAAAATAGTGGAAATTGAATTAGAAAGTTAAGGAGATATGGATTGAAATAAAATTGAGTCTATTTTCTTATAAAAGAAACAGAGCAAGCAAAGGATTAGTATATTTCGAGATTTTTATATTTTTGTGAGACTGGTTCAGAGTGATTTCGAGATCCCTTGTTCTGACTTGGAAAAATCATTAAAAATTGATAAAAATTTATTTTGGCACATAATTTATATGGTTAGACTCCTTAATGAGTCTATTTTTATAAGAAACAAACTAGAATATCTTTTGAATCCTGTATAAAAATATAATTAAATTTTAGCAAAGAATGGTCAGAATTGTCAGACAGCAGAAAAGGGGAGACTTTGAAGAATAAACTGTACTAATTGGCTAAGCCAAAAATTCTGTAAAAATTAAAATAAGAAGAATATAAGTCTAGTTTCAAGGAAAATTTACGGATATAAATTTCAAGTTTCCTAACTCGAGTTATAGTCAATTTAGTCAACATGACGCAGATGGACAGTTTCAAATTTTATGCCCCAAATTAGTAGTTAAGCCTAGGTTATGAAATTACCATAATACCCATAGAGGGTAAATACCGAAATACCCCTGGGTTGCGAGATTACCAAATTATCCTTAGTGGGTACAATTGCCGAATTGAGATAAATCTTAATGGGCCAATTTGATAAATCGCTATATGGGCCAAATGTGATATGTGATAAATGGGCCAAATGTGATATTTGTAATAGGGGCCAGATTGTTATAATTCTTTTATGGGCCTTATGTTGAAATTATTATATGTATGAATTATTGTGCATGTTGATTACATGATTGCATGGGTTGGGATATTTGACGAAGAGAAGATGGCTTCGTGCCCAGTTAATGGCTTCGTGCCCAGTTTAATGGCTTCGTGCCCAGTTTAAATTATGGCTTAATGCCCAGTTGGTGTGTTGGCGGGGTGGGTGACTAAAGCTCCCCACAGGTGTGCTGGTTGGTATGGGTGGTGTGTAGTGTATGGAAATTTAGGCTTAGTTGGGAATTGCATATCACATGCATTTTATACTTGTTATATTGTTACATTGTAAATGGGCTCAAGCCCAAGTAAATGCTTAAATGGTTTTGGCCCAGTGGACTTTGGTAAGTGGGTTATACACTGAGTTCTAAGTAACTCACCCCGTTTTCTTTACCCTTCTCAGGTAATGATCAGTAGTGGAGGCTTGGGCCGGGAATGACTTCGTGGAGGCCATACTACGAATGATGGTTTATATAAACTTTGAACTTCTTTAAAGAATTTTTCTTTAATTACTATATCAGTTATGATGTAATAAGGCCTCTGGTATTATTTTATGGATTTTTACTTGTGGATGGATTTTAATTATGTTTAGATGCTTAAATGAGACTATTTTATTTTTATAAATGATTTCTTAAAATTTTCGTGCAAAAAGGGGTTTTTCTTAAATATTTTATCTCGTAAATTTTCTGTAAATATTCTTTTAAGAATCTTGTTTCCAAATCTCTTTTAAACTCTTTTAAACTTCTCGTAAAAATTTTAACCAATAAATTTCTAAGTTTCAAATTATAATCTCATACGTCTTAAATCATAGATTTTAAATTAATCTCGATTTTTAATAAACCTTATTTCCAAAATAGTTTTGAGGATCTGTTTTCTTTAAATCATTAGACGACTAGATGTATGTTCGTTTCGCGTGACATACCAAATCTGGTCTTAACGCATAGACCGGGTTTAGAGTGTTATAAAACATGTGTTTAGGGTGGGCCCACAGAATAGGATTGTAATGGCTATGCCATTACATTGAACCAAACATGGTTCAATAATGTTTTGAGGGTCAAATAATTGATAAGTAAGAAAATAAATTTAATAAAAAATATGGGATTAAAGATGAGTAAGCATTCACTTAATTAGCCTTTTATATATTCCTATAAATTCATATAAATACAAGATTCAATTTATCATTAGTTAGGGAAAAAAAAGTGATTACTTTTTGTTAATTCACTAGATTTTTATACCCCGCTATGTTGGGATACAAATAATTAATTAACAAGTATAATTTTTATTATATTAAATAAATTCTATATTATATTTTGTATTTTATGCAAGTGATTTAAATTAAACTTTGAATAATCTCTATTATTTACAAAATCCTTGACTGATTTAGTGTTACCAGTCAATTGGGCACCAACTCGATTAGAGAAATTATAAAAAATAATTTTTATTATTCAAGAGTACTTTAATCTTTTTAATTTTAAAAAATAAAATATGTATATTGTGAGATTTGAACCTATGCCAATTACATTGGAAAAATATTAAATTTACAACTTAACTAAGGGTTTATTTTAATTAATTATACATTTTAATTTTAATCAATTATTGATCGTATATTAATATTCTATATTTGTGGTTTCACATTTCAATAATGAATTAAGCAAATATAAATTAAAAATAAGATTGAAATAACACAATGACATTAAAACATGATACAATTTTCAATTTATAGACCAATCCATTTTATTAACAATTTAATTTCAACATTGAATAATTAAGTAGATTTTTTTGTTAACATTAATCTCAAAATTTGATATATATTTTTTAATTTGATCCTTAAACTTGAATTCTGTTAAAATATAATAGTTTAACACTCTAAAATCTACTATGTTAATACCTGAAAAAATAATATTACATATATACATAAATTATTAAAAATATATAAATTAAAACAATTAAATGAGATGTGACAATCAAATGAAATTTAAATTCAATGATCAAAATAGGAAAAAAAAAAAAACAAGGCTAATGGAGATAAAAGAAGTTCAAAGACCAAGTTAATCATTTTATATATATTATTTCACATTTAAATAAAAGTAATTTCTATCATCATATAAATATTTTAAATACATGAAAAAAAAATACAAAATAACAAAAATACATTTTTTTTCCCTTTCTTCCCTTTTCTTTTTCTCTCTTTTTCGTTCATTTCTCCTTTCCTTCTCCCATGGCATCACCACCCAAACGATTAAAAGAAAATAAAAATACAAAGGATTTAACGTGTCAACATTAGAAGCCATAACTTCTACAGTACCCCGTCGTATGTTTTTCTATAAAATGTTATAGATATGTACGAGTTATCATTCAGTCTCTAAAATGCTTCTTTCCCATTTAAATGCACCAGAGTTGTTTACATCTTGCAGTGATAAAGCCTGAAAATCTGAAGACTTCTTCCGAAGCACATTTGAGATAATCAATAATAGCGATTGGCAGGCGTGAAGCTCATCAATCCTCTCCAAATCATTAAGTTGAGATGACTGATCCTCCCATGGATGCTCAAATGACCTAACACCACCACAGGGCATTTTAGTTTCTCATAAATGAACTTCATCAGGGATACATGGCATAAATAAAAAAACTAAACTTCATTCAAACCCCACTCCCTCCTATGTTGTAAATTAATTGTAGGCAATATGCAATTTACTAATCTGATTCTAAACTCAAATGCAGTTATCAAGTATACCATCACATAGAATTTATCATAAAGGAGAAGAAAATGGTGATGGTGGGGACTACATTTACCATCTCCAAGCAGGATTAAGTTCAGGAGGACAGCGTATCTTCAAACATAGGGTCACCATTGAAGTCCTACAGTCATTCATGAAGTCTGATCCTGATTCAGTAGAAACCACACAAAGGTTAAAAATGAATCAAAAGATAATTAAATAAAAGCATTTTTGCATACAGAAAACTGTTTCTCCAATTGACATACTCCCCAGCGAAATTTTTAATAAACATATTGCTTCAAATAGTATACCTTTACCCCCGGGAAAGAAAATTAGACAGTTAAGAAACAGTATAGCAGCTCTGTAAAGTTCAATACTACAAGGAAACAAATCAGACACTGCACAGAGTATATGTTTCCAAGTAAACAAGAGCAGCACCTTAGACTAATTCAGAAACCGTACTGTCCAAAAGGAATGACTAGTACATGCTTTTTCAAATTGTATAAACATTTTTTTCCTTCAACAGAGTATATGTTTCCAAGTAAAAAAGAGCAGCACCTTAGACTAATTCAGAAAACATACTGTCAAAAATGTTCAACATCCAACCACCCATCACAAAGTTCACAAATAACCAGCACTGACTAGAAGAGTGACCTGTTTGGTTGGCACAAACTGATGAATCAATTCTTTTCATCAGCCTAATCCAAATCTCTATTCCCACCACAACCAATATAGATAAGACTATCAATTTTAGCATACCTGTGAACTTGGAATGATCACAAAGTAGGAGACAAAGTGCAGAGACAACTGATGGAAGAGCACTACAATTTATGCCAAGAGACTGCTGAAGATAAAAGATTTGGGCTGCTAACATCTCCTCCAAGTCAAAGCTACTTTTGTTGCCTTCTTTATCCCCCTCTGCGACATATTCCAACAAAGACTGAAGAGTTTTCAAGTTAGATTGGTCTTGCAACTTGGCAGTCAAATTGTTAGAATTCAAAGAAAGCTTCCAATGAATTATAGAAGCAGTAAGCCAGCGTAAAAACTTTGATGTGAAGGACTCCTTTTGTGATGCCTCCTTTGAGACTATTGGGACATGGAGACCAGATTCTTGGCACTGAAATAATTTTCTAGAATAGGACTTCAAGGCAGTAGAAGCAGCCCACATAAGAAAACTTGAGATGTTCTCTCGATTCTGCAAAATACATCAAAATATAATCTATTGTTTAGTGCAGGGAACAAGGCTATTTCAGCATAATAGTGGACATACAACAGAAATAACATAAGATTAGATTGAAAGAACTCTCTTTTTCTTTCTTTCTTTCTTTCTTTCTTCCGAGCAGGGTATCAATTTAAAAAGCTAAAAAAACCACGTTAATCCAACTCAAAAATGTTGAGGTATTAGACAGACTGCTACATATTTATCTAACATAAATGAGGAACCTAAAAACGAGTCATAAGGTACAAATAGATAAGCAGCAATGTCACAAAACAATGCATCCACTAATCTATTATTCTTGGAGTCACTTGGGAATTATTTAACAAAACTATTAATAAAAATATTTTTCCTGTCTTCCACTACAAAAAATATATATAAAGGAAATTTAATCAGCATGGTTGATGATTTATGCTACATGACTTGATAAAACCAGTTATAAAGTTCTCTGTCAGGATACTATAAACATATAGATAAATTTATGTGCACCCTCATCCAAAATTGAACACACACGCAGAAAGAGAGAGGAAAGAACCATGCAGAAAATGTCAAAAGGAGGTCCGCTCAAAAGTATAGCCTCGAGTGCACACTTGGCATTTGCACTAGATCCTCCAATGTCATCCTCACTAACAGCAAGATAGATTTGAAATAAAACCTCATGCGATAGGGTAAAATGAGGCTGGTACATTTTCCTGTTCTGGGACATCTTTAAAGTTGCTATGATAATCTGTAAAGTTGGATTGATGAAAGCAGCACATTCATTTATCAACTTCATGCCACCAACTAGAAGTTTATATAGATGAGATGTAAGTTCCATCAGCTGTTCAAGGGCACAGCTTTGCAACCATTTGGCGATATCGTTCGATGAAATGACCACACTAACAATCTAGAAAGAAAAAAAAAAAAGGTTAGTAAATAAAGCATTTAAGTTGACGTTTTACATATCCAGAGAGCATATGTAGCATTAAAAGGTCATATAACTACGAACAGCATTTAAGTAATTGGACTATCTTTAAGTTGTGGGTAAGACTTTAGACAGTAAAATTCAAGCAGCATTCATACTATGTCCTACCATAACAATGGAAAATTGTTATAATCTTAATAAGTATTTTCTAATATTGAGAGACTAAGGTAGTTCACAACATTGATGGCAATGATGGCAACACAAACTCAATTTAAATCATTAAGACAACCTTGAAGATTTGCTAAGCCAGAAATTAGTTTATATGGAGTCTGAAATAGAGAAACTAAATTCACCTTTAAATACGTGGATTGCACATTCATTTATTTGGATACTACTCCAAAGGAAAAAAACCACATGAAAAAATGCAAGTCTTTAAAGAAATGTAAGGTCCCCTTTAGGAGGACTGACAACTGCAATTAAAAACTCTTTTTACAACCTTACAAATACATTTAGACCATAAACAGTGACACAGCTATTATATCTGCTCTGTGTCACTCACTTGGGATAACGGTTAGGTACGTTATACAAGGGCATAATCACATAGTGGAGAAGGGAATTTAAATGACCACAATCACCTAGAAGAAAATATAAATTGTGTATCCAATAAATTATTAAATACTAGCATCAGTAAAAGAAGTAAAAGTTCTTTTTTTTAAGAAAATGGAGTCAAAAATTAAATTAAAATAATCACTCTAACAATTCAAGTAGATAATTTTATTTCGATTATAGGTCAGTAAAAGAGTTCGGCATATTACGTGTTGAAAGTCTTTCCCCTTCAAAATTTGGCAATCCATTTTTTTATTTTTCCAAGCAAAGGACATTTTATTTTTCATATTTGAAATTCTTGCTACAAATAAAAGTCCCAAACCAAACCCAAACCCAAAACAAACTCAACTCTAAACCTAACCTGACAACCAAGAAAGAGCCATTACAAGCTAGGAAGTAGAATTGGAAATAAACGCAAAAAAGGAAAAAAAAAAAAGATAAATACATCAGCAAATAGGACACTGTTAAGAAATTGTAGAATGAAATAGAAGGTAACTACCTCTATAACCACAGCCAGCTCAGTTAAGAAAAGTTTCTTTTCATCTCCAAGTAGCACCCTACTATAAGTTGATAGAATAGATGACAACCAAGGAAACAAACTGCAGTGTTCGACCAGATAATGAGCCATTTCATGCAACTGGACAGACTTTTTCAGAACCTGCAAAGCAAACAAAATGGAATGCCCGGCATTATAAGGCAGCTCATCGCCAACAGTATAGATCTGGGTCGCACCCACATTTTTCAAGCATAGAATTTATTCCATTAACATTGGCCGTAATTGTTTGAACTTAAATCATATTGAACAAAAAATTATTTAAGATTATGGGATGTTTCAAAATTTATATATTTCCCTTTGTACGATGTTTCAAAAAATTGTGGAGTTAGCACTAACTCCACCTTGGACTCTCAATACCATGTCAACAATTTTGACTTGCAAGTGATTCTATTGGTGAACCTAAAGACCTCCACCCTAATCATATAGTTATCTGACTAATGTAAATACTTACATCTTCATTTGAGTAATACTTTAGCTCATTTTCACCTCACTTCTTCCGTTTCCAGTGCCTTCAAAGCCCTAACTCTAACACTTGAATACTCATTTTCCAATTAAATATTTATCCCATATTCAGGATATTCAAATCACTACAATACCAATACAAAACCTAATTCTTCCTCATCTGTCACCACTCACCACACTGAGTTCTTCAAGGACTGCCCAACTATGTATTCATTTCATTAGATATACCTAATGCACTGCTTTAAAGAACCCTAAACACAATTATCAAACTTAAAACACACTTCATTACCATAACTGTCTATCAACTTGGTACAGAATGATTGGTTTTACTCAATTTATTATAGTGTAAAACTTTAATACACCCCAATCATAGTGTGTATTATTTAATATTTTTCTTAATCATCAAGCTCTTTCAAAAAGGATATATACATAGGTTAAGGAGTCACAATAAAATAAGATTATACTATGTATTAGTGATACGAAGATAATGAGTGAACTAAATTTGCACAAAACACACATGAAGCTGCACACCCAAATATTACCTGAAGAATCAATTTCTTTGACTCAACATCTGAAAGAGGGCAAACATAAAAGCTCATCAGGGTCTCTGGAATAGAGCTCCTGATATATAACCAAGCATCATCCTCTAAATTAAGCCCAGCATAGGCTAGCTGAAGTATCCAGAGCCGCTTTGCCTTGTAGTTAACAACACTGCTATGGAAAAAATCATGGAACAGGGGTATTTGCTGCAAACACAAATGAACCATACAAAGAGTTGGCTAGCCTATATAGAAAATTGGAAAAGAGAGTAATTTAAAGAAGCATATTTTACAAAAAGATTTTCGCATTTTATAGAACTTATTTAGGTGATGAACAAGTACCTTTATATTCACCCTAGAAGAGTCCATCAACAGCTTATTTAAGGTTGAATAATGCTCATGCAAAGTGTCCAACAAAATCAATGATGCCTCCGCGGCAAAAAGGGCTATAACAGAAGGGATTCTTTGCCATGGCTCTTCTATTCCATTTTGCATATACATCAACAACAGGTGAAGTCGAATAACATCTTTTTTCTTCTGACACCCCTGATATGAGTAATTAGAACTTTAGATAAACAGTACTTTACCAACCATTCCATGCAATTTAGCACACAGCTGCAAAATATTTAATCAGTAAAACATAATATCATATTGATACTATCTAGGCCAATGAACAGCTTAAGTTCTAGTCTAAATTCAATTACCAATGTTTAGTGAATCCACTTCCAGAAAGAATTAGTTAATAGGGGGAAATCTCATAATTTCCAATCTTCATGCACTGGGGAAGCATTATCAAACAGGCAAATTTTGAGCGTCAGAGGAACTTATAGTACAAACTACCCAGGAGCAGTTTAATTATTAGAAGATAGGTTTATCAGTTGAACTTGTGTTTGTTATTTTTCGAAGTAATTCTGGTTCATTTTGTTGTTGATAAGCAAGATATTTGAATTATGTGAACTTCATTAGACCAACCATACAACCAGAAAATAGAGATATGAGAATAAAATTTGCTTTCTGCAACAGTAATTGATACTGATACCAAAACATTTAAAAATCCAGTACCTCCAGTGAAATCTTGAATCTTGCAAGAACTTCATATGCCAATTTTCTCATCCCAACATCAAGAGAAGACATACCAACAAATGCAACAGCAAGCAAGCCTAAACCAGCGAACTCCACTGGTTCAATATAGCCAGCTGACAAGCTATGAATTGAAAAGTGCATGATAAAAACAGGATCATACCGCAGAATTTTTCCTGTACCAGGAGAACGTAGCTGCAAACATTGAAATAATAAAAATTGTATTATAGAATAACCATACCATACAACACAAATGGTAGAGCTACAGAACAAAATTCAAAAGATGGAACCCAATAACTAAAGATGTACCTCAATCATGTCCATAAGATTATCAGTTTGAAACTTGTTCGAGGATAAATGCTCTTCAGTGGCAGTTCTATCATAAGGGAAATGCAACGCTGTTGCAGCAGATATGTTTGGGTCAACTGGAAGATTCTCCCTGTACTTAATTTTTCGACCTTCTTGAACTGCTTCAGTATCAGTCATGGTATCAGTAGAAGCACCATGCTCCAGCAGGTGTTCTTTTTTTACTTTTGTAGCAGCACTGCCCCAAAGGTAATCCGTTTCTGTAATATATTCAGATCCAGATGAATGAAATGACTCAATCACATTCATCAGACTGTATATCTCCAAGTCAATGTCACCAAGTGTAGCACCATAAGAAGACAACAGCAACAAATGCAATTCTTTAAGGTTTATGCCATTATCATTTCCAGAATCAAAACCAGACTGAAGAAGTATTCTCAGTATCTTAAGAATTTCTAACTGCTTCATACACATTTCAGCTGTCTCCTGGTCATCCTTGCCATCCATCATATCTGAAGGGATAGGAGGGGTAACAAGCAACCTCAGAATACTGGACAAAGGCCTAAAAAATGTACCAGTCTCCGAGAGAGATGATTTAGAGATAGAGTGAATCATAGGGCCAAACTGAGAGTGACCAAGCAACATTTGAAGGCATAGAACACGTGAAAATTTTCCCTCTGACAGCAACAAGAGGATGCTTCTTAGAATTCTCAGTGTTTTGGAATCTTCAAATCTGTGGAGGAGAGTGGATCGCATTAATTGTTCAACAAAAGGAATAGATTGCAACTGAATTAGATAGCTATGCATTTTGCTGGTCAGTTGAAGAATACTTCTCAAGATGAAAACTTCAAAACATCTGTACAAGCATAGGCAATCCCCACCACTAGCTATTATTGATGTTGAATACTCAGGAACTAAAGGTAATTTCTTAACCATCCATTGCCATGCACCCACTAAAGCATTTAGAAAATGCTTTCTTGATGGGTCCACTTTATTAGACCCTGATATTAATGAGGCTTCCTTGAAGCCTTCATCTGCTTCTTCAGGCACGAACAGAAGTTTATCATCTTCTGGAAACAACAGCATCCTGCAGAACGATATTTTGGCTATAACTTTATTAATATGATTCAATGACTTGTTAACTGAATTAAAATCCATTTCAGTATCATCACACTCAATCAGTTCTTCAGGCGTAACAGAACATGCAAAAATGGAATTAAAGAGCTCCAATCGCTTTTTCAGTTTCAAGGAATCTCCACTTAAGAGAAAGTGATATCTCAACAAGTGAATTGATTTCCTGAGAAGACTTCCATCAACCAGATTAAATAGTTCTTCAGCAGAAGATGGCAAGGTCTTGCTGTAATCCTCCTCAAATATATCTCTAGACACAAAGCTCTTCCAATGCATGAAACCGTTCAACAGAATCCTCGAATAAAAAGATGGTATACTTTTAAAATGCTGATAAAAATGCTTCTTAAATTTCACAAAAGCAGCATTTACCAATGATAAAGCAGCAGGAAGAAGCACCATATAATCCTGATCTGAGAGGGCATAGATAGAGACTTCGTCCATCAAAATACCATTGGAAAGAAAATTTTTGTTTAAGATGCTTAAAAATAATTGCCCAAAGATTGATAGATGCAGGGGACTCATCTCAATAACAAGATGCAACAGTTTAGCTTTTACAGTGCTGGTCCTACAAATACAATGAGAAACCATTTCTACAGGAGTGCTGATTATAGCCCTTGACATTGCTATGCTTGATGGATGAAGTTCACCATGATGCATGGTTTTTTGCCTATACACAGCACTAACAGCTCTTAGTAAGCACGAATCAGCAAAATCTAAATTGAAATTACAGGCAATTTTACAAGCTTTAACATAAATATCCTCCAAAAGGTTTACATCAAAAGTCTTCTCTTCCACTTCCCATAAGAAATCATATGGTACTCTCTTTATTAGAGGCTGCTGCAAATAAGTGGACAGAACTTCAAAAGCACCAACAGCAATTGAAAAACTAACCGACAGAGCCACCTTTACATGAAATTTTTCAACTGTAAGTTCATTCACATCAATTCTGCTAAACATCCAATGCCCCAAATCAAGAAGCTCAAAAGGGGATAAAGATTCAATCAAAGCATGTACAGCACAAAATGATGAGAGAAGTGGCTGCAAATTTCCGCTAGCAATGCACAAATCAAACCTGTCCCTGATGTCTAGAAAGAGCCTTTGTACCAGGGAACTGAAAGCCCTTCGAAATGTCCTTTTTGCTCCATCATCAATGACAGAATAATGTCTTCTGGAAACAGTTAAGTAGTAGTCCAATGTTGCAGTCAACAGATCAAGGACTTGACAATCTAATTTAGGAAGTCTTTGCCTAGATAAACTCAGAAAATTATCCAAAGCATTCCCTAAGAGTCCTGTTGCCATTTGACTCTCCTTATTCCAGCTCAATGGGCAAGCCAGAGATGACATCACTTCAGGATGACATAAGATGGTTTCTGCCACTTCTCTTATTGTTTGTACTGACAAATGAACCTCACTATCCGTTGAACATTCAAACTCAGGCTTTAAAGCCAACAGTTGCGAAAACATGTTCTTAACAAGAATCAAACATGTATCAGAAAGTTGTTCCAGTTCAGTTAGTTGTTTGTTTCTATAAAAAGAACGTACATGATAAAGCCAAAATAATACAAGGCGCAAACAGGAAATGAGATAATCACTAGTCCATTCTGACCTTGTAGCCAAAAGCAAGTCCTGTATTTTGGAGTGCTCAGATAAATAAAGGGCATGAATGTTTATAAGTGAAGAAAATAAAATGTGAAATGGAACCTGCTTCAAAAGCAAACCAAATGCTGTAGCAGCTGATTCTATCGTATCAAAATCAATGTTAGAGGACATTCCTTCAACATCATCATTGCCTTTTTGAAGGATCATCATCAAAGCCAATTCCAGACCAGGAAAAAACACTTCAGGCCATAAATTAGAAATGCCAACGAGAAAATTTTGCTCACTAAATATTACTGATGACAATAGAGGGACAGCTACTCCAAGCTTCAGAGAAATAGTCATTACCAAAGGGAAATTCATTAATAGATCCTCCAGTGTTGCACATAGCATTGCAGAATAAAAGGCTTTAACTATTCCAGTAACTTCACCACCATGCTCATTTGTAATAATTTTTTTCACTTCGCCAAGTGTATTTGCAAAAGAACTATCATTAGCGATGGCAGTTTTGTCAACTGAAAGGAAGTACTGAGGTTGTTGATGCAATGCATTTTGAGAAAAATATAATAAGCTCTTCAATGGCCTCCACTCACATAAGAAATCCCCAGAATCGTAAACCATGGAGTGCTGATCACCAAGTCCCTTGGATAAAACTGATTGAATTAAATCAGACAATAATCCCGCATCTACCTATCAAATTTCAGAGGTCTTAATAAATAAAAGTTAAAAGTATTCAAGCATAAATTAAAGCGTAAAATCTGTACCTGTATCTGCAAGACATACTTCAATGTATTGCATACATACAAGGATATCATGGACTTATCAGATAATGAAAAGGTTCCAGACGAGGAATTGAGCAATCTTAGACACTTATCGAGGGCACATATAGTAAGAGGGCTAAAGTTAGGTGATATACCTGCACCTGCACAACATAAGTAGTGGGTTCAGTAAATAATACTACCGCTTATAATGAACTTTGAGGAAAAGAAATATCTTGAACCACAATTAAAATCTTTTACCAACTTATTCCAGATTAAAAAAAAACAGATTTATTTTCAAACTTATTAGCAAAGTTGCCATAATTTCAAATTATATCAGTGGCACAAAATCTGACAGTCTCAAAACATCTAATACGTCAAACCCTTAAATAATTCTTCACTATCTGTCAAGTATATGATATTTTAACTATCAATATTGCTGCTTGCAGAATCCAAAGAGCGGATGCTCTTACAATAAATGTAACAGCTTTTTCAACCTCAGATAAGCTGTTACTGCCCAAAATAAAGAAGACAAAATGCAGCAACATAATCTAGCCATTCAAGCTAATCCTTGTTTCAAAGTAGTTTTCAATAAACTGAACAGGAAGAACGACTACTTTGCATGAGCTAAATATTAAAAATAACAAGAACAAGGAGAGCAATAACAAAACTAAGCAAAGAATGAGTCCAGAATACACTAGTTCATTATCTATTCTGTTTGTAATGCCATAAAGTTACCAAACTGTTTAACTTGGCATAAGTAACAATAAGCTCATGGTGTCTCTCACAAATATTTGAAATAGCTAAAACATGCACCTTTTGTTCACATAAAATTCCTTAAATATTGGAAGAGACAGGCAAACATAAAGTCCCAATTTCATTTCATCAATCAATACTTCAACAAGCAATCTCAATGTCAAACAGCTTAAAGCAATATAGACATTGAAATTTAATGATATCAGTAGAAGCATAAAACATACAACACTCCCCATATCTCTTTTTGTTTGTTTCCACTTTGTCTTTCATGGAGATTGTCAGGAAAAAGAAACACTTAAATTTAGTGCATATTGTATTAGAGTTATAAAAACTTCTATAACATTCATTTTCAGTGCCATTCAATACAAAAAGGTGAAAAACATAAAAATAAAAGTTGCGAAAAACAAATTAGGAATAAAGAGTCTCGAGTGTTCAAAAATGGAAAGGAATACAATTCTGGGACATCCCAACAAGGAAAGCTAGACAAGAAAATCAATTAAATTGCTATTAGAACCTACAAATTTGATTTACAAAACTATGCACACAACTGTAACAATATAAGGTCAACAAAAGCAAATAAAATACTAGTTACCTTTAAAGCCTTTTAAGCAAGATATATGTTGCCTAACAATATCCCAATGTTTGAACAGATTATTCCCAATGGTAGAAATTGCATCACCTAAGAATGAGATAACAACTCCATACAGACTCTGAAGCACTTCTACTGCTTGCATCTCAATAGGTGATTTAGTTCTAAGATAACCTGGCAAAAATAAGAACCATGCATCAATCTCACACAGGTTTCTGTCAAAGGCACCAGTACTCAACATAGCAGCTCTTGCCAGAATATATGCTTGATTCTTTATCTCACTATTTGGTGAGAGTATTAGCAAGTTAATGAACGTCTGCAGATGCCTGTACATCAGTAACGGGATACTATTAGATTTTCCATTCCCTGGAGACCATCCTATGTATTCAATTAGCAAAGAAAGAAGAGAACACTGCAGATTTATGGGTAATGCTGATGGATTGCTCAGAAGATTCATGAAGAAATCAAATGATCCCTCTAATATGGTTGGTACAGCCCGCTGCATTTAAAAAAAAAAAAAAAACACTATTTCAGAATTTATGGTATGGATCAATCACTTAGAATTCAGAATTTAAAAAAAATCTTTATCTTCCATTTTTCCTCAACACTAATACTCTAATATTATGGCATGGAGCTAATCCATGGCACTCATTTAGTGCCTAGATTAGAAATTTCATCATGCAAAAGAATCCTTCTAAGCAAAATTAAACATACATTGGAATATATGCTCCGCCAGTTGAACAAGTGTATCGTGTTAATAGATCTCGCAAACAAGGTTCTATGAATAGAAACATAGAAGATACATATTCTAAAACCGGAAACTTACGAGATATATCTTGAGAGTGTCAACGAGCTTAGAGTAGAAGTACATCTCCACATCTTTTAATTCCATAAAAGGGCTGGAGTTGAGGCATAAACCCCAAATTTTTGAAATGACATTAAAAAATTCCTTTTCTGTGTCCAACTCATCTGTCATATGATCATCTGCAACCATGTCATGATCTTCAGGCATGGAAATGTCAGGAACTGAACTTATTCCACCTACAATAATGTCTGAATCCTCCTTTGGAACACCACCTTTCAATTTCTTTGAACTGCTATTTTCTGGAAATTTTTCTAAACCAGGTTTCCTCTTCAAAGAAGACTTAGGAGTTCTACCATGACTACCCAGAGAAGAAAGTAGTGTCAACAAGACCTGTGTATCAGGGAGCAAAGTTCGGACCTCATTCTGAACAGCTTGCTTCAGCGATACCCAACTTTCCATCATCTGATTTCTCACACAAGAAATGTGGTTCAAAGAACTGACAAAGGAATCCAACAACTTCAGCGCCTCCAAAAGGAGCCTTAAGGCTCCATGCTTCACAAAAAAATCAGAGTGAAGCAATCCCTTGGTGACTACAGATCTGCTGAGTGGACGAGGACATATGCAATTAACAATGTCCTGCACGTCTGCACTATTAAACGAAGGTGGATCAGATTTTGCATCAAGGAAACCAAATGGATTTCCCATGGCCACTGATGAGATCAAGCTTGCCGCCAGAGAAATAGTAGAAAACCTGCAAGTGCTTCGGTTATCATGTATACTTGCAGTAATATTAACAAAGATGAAAGGCAGGATATTATGAAAGTGTTGAGGAAAACTGACCAAGTAGGTGATGCATGATCTTCAACACTATATGGGAACTCATTCATATAAGCTGCAGCCAAGGATGGTCTCCCCTTAAGAGTAAAAAGAAGCAAGTCCTTATGGCAGCTGACCTCTGTTGCTTTTAGCTTTTTCATGACACCTAATAGTCTCGTTGGATTACCCTTTAATGGGTTAGGTTTTCTGTCTAAATCAGGCATCAACCCGTTACTAGGATCAGTGCAAACCATGAGAAGAACACTGTAGGCCAGTTCTGCAGCAACCCCACCATTCTCCCTTCCAGAAATGTTCACCAGTTGCTCCAAAGTAACACTGCCAAAGAGCACGCTCCTAAGACCAGGAGGCACTAATGACTCTTTTATGAGTACCCTATCACGCAATGTAGCCAAAATATACATAATAGTTTCATCATCATCATTCCCAAGGCATCTCAATACACCAGAATACATATCCCTTTGTTGCAAGACCCACCTCAATAACCCTGGCTTCCCCATCTCCAAAAATGACATAGCAAACCCAACAAATGACCTTCTAGTCGAATGCTTTTTCTTATCAATCTGCTTTCTTCTTTTATACTCAGAAAGCTTGGGAAAACCCTGGAGTTTGAAGTCAAATTTCTTTGCAACCTCAGAAGCCAACCAGGAACCACGCCTGACAACTGAACCCATCAACAAAAGTGCAGCATTTTGACGTTTCCCATCTTTACTATTCAATTCCTTATAAACATCCTCCAACTTTTCATCAACAATCAATCTAGCAAACTTATCAAGCACCCTACTGACACCCAATTTATCATTATATCTTCTCCCATCAGGATGACACAAAATAGCCGAAATCAATGAGAAAACATAGGACATTCCAGGTTTTCCCTGTCGGAGCTTCCAAGCTTCTAGAAGCTCCGACAAGGAAGGAGAAGTTTGGACATAGTGACGAAGCAATTCAGCTCCAGCATCACTTTTGAGCAACTTAACAAACTCTTTGGTAGCATCTGAAAACAATTTGATTTCAATAGATTTAATCTTATGCAACAATTCATTCAGTTTAGCTCGAAGGGACAACTCAAGAACAGCTGTTTTAGTAACCCCTTCGTCTTGCTCTCCCTCAAACTCACTTTCAGTATCATTATCACCTCCCATTACTGCAACTAAAGAATACCGAAATAAATAAACAATGGAAATATTCTAAATAAAATGTCATTATTAGAAAAAAAAAAGTCCAGTTTTTACATATATTAATTAGTCAATTTAACAAAAATCCAAAGTCCAATCACCGAAGAAATCTCAAAAAGAAAAAAAAATGATATACCTTGGTTCCTAGAGGCAGAAATCGCTTCCTCCATTAAAGGGCAAAGTCAAAAGAAAAAAAAAAAACTTCTAGAAATTAACGGTCATTAGGGTTTAACAGAGGAAGGGTTTTAGGTTTTTTTTTTTTGAAGCAGGCTTTAGGTTTTCATTTTTTCGATAATAAGGGGGTTACTTTTTAATTGTTATTATTTGTTGGGTTGGTAATGCTTGTACTTTTTATGGGCTAAAGTAGATTCTTATGTTTCAAAGGTTTACGGTTTATACTTTAATTTTAAGACTTTATATTTTCTATTTAAAAATTTTAATCTTTTAATTTAGTTTTTCTGTTAAAATTAATGATACGACTGTTATAAAAAAAAAGTAAAGAAATTTTTTTATCATCAACATTAATAGTTTTTGTCAATATAATTTTTACCCTTTAAAAAAATTTAAATTTAATTTTTGTTTCATATTTTACATAAAAATTATAACTTTTAAAAATAAAAAATTATAACTTTTAAAAAATAAAAAATTATGAAAAATAAAAATTCAAAAAATAAAAATATTTTTAAAAATATAAAAAAAAATCAAATTTCAATGTTATCTAAATTGGACCAAATTAGCCAGTTGAACAAATTGGACCGGGAACCGACTAAAGTATCGATCTAGCTAGAGGTAAAAAATTAGTTGACTCACGAACTAGTACGGAATGGTTGAACCGGGCTAAAAAACTCAGTTGAATCGGTAGTTGAGCCGATTTTCAAACTAGTCTAACTAATTAGTTCCCAGAATGACTAGTCCAAAGGGGTCAAAGCGAATAAAATATTAAAACATAAAAATATATATTAAAAATTATAAAGTCGGTTCAACTATTAACTCAATTAATTTTTTAGGCCAATTCAATCAATTTGTATTGGTTCGGGGGTCAATCAATTTTTTACCTCTCATTGGACCATGACCAAAACCCCAACTGGTTCATGGTCCAACCAATTCGACTAGTTGAACTGGTTTAAAAAATATTAAATTTTGGAAAAAATTATAATTTTAAATTTTTTTATTTTTAAAAGAGTTTTTATTCTTTTTCCTAATTTTTTATTTTTTAAATTCATATTTTTATGTTTATTGTTTAAATATGAAAATAATAAGTTTTTAAATTTTAAAAAAAAAAATTATGCAATTTTAAAGGGTATGGATTAAATTGATAAAATTGTAAAGTTGAGAGCTAAAAAATTATTTTACCTCCCTATAATAGTCACATCATTAACTTTAACAACAAAATTAGACAAGGAGATAAATATTTTTTAAAAAAAAAATATAGTGATTCAATGACTCAAAATATAAACCTATTAGTACAAATATATTACAAGTATAAAGACTTATCCTAATAACTAAAATTAAATTATCAAAAGTATAACTCTATATTTAGATTCAAGTTAGTAGAGAAAAAAAAAAACAGAAAGGAAAGGAAATTACATTCTTTTGTTTGGATATCTAAAATGAGTAAGGGAAGAGAAAGGAAAAGATTAATCACGACCTTCATTTGGTAAAATCAAGTGATATATTATTTTATATTTTTCAGTTATACCCTTTCTAAATAAAATTAAAATTGGTATGTATCATGAATAAATTTAGAATTAACTGTATTAAAAAATTTTAAAATTAAAGAAAACATTTTAGTTAAAAATATTGTTGTAGTGATCCATCTTTTGTCGATGACGAACAAACGTTGTTCGGAACTTTGTTTTCGTAAATCGAGTTTGTAAAGATAAAATAGAAAGATTAGCGGAGTTGATATGATAATATAATAAAGATCGGCTAAGTAATTTAACTAAGAAAATCGTTAATTTAAGCTCAAGGACTAAATTATAAAAGTTTAATTGCTATTAAATTTTAATTTTAAAAAATTTTTGAGGACCTAATTAGCAATTATCTAAAGATCAAAATGGTTATTTAACTAATTTTAAGTATGATATAGGGGAAGATGATGATAATAGCCATTAAATTGTTATAATTTTAATTCAAGAATATAAATGTTAAATTGAGTAAGAAAACCATGATTAATTAAGCCTAATTAACTAACTAATTCTAGAATATATATTAGAATATATAAATTGAGTAAGAAAACCATGATTAATTAAGCCTAATTAACTGACTAATTCTAGAATATATATTAGATGATAGTGGAAAAAATCAACAAAACCCATCTTCTTCTTCTTTGGTCGTCCAAGTGAAGAAGAAAAGAAGAAAACTTTCTTTTTATTTTCTTTGCAATTTGATCCAAAATTCATAAGGTAAGCATGTTTTTTCTTGAATAATTTTATGACTTTTGAATCATAGGAGTTTGATTTAGCTAGCTCATATGTTACTTTCTTCAATTATTATATGTTTAGCAAGTTGTCATTATAGTGAAATTGATGAATTCAAGCTTGAATTTGATGAGATTGTAGTTAGTAAGTTTGGATTATGATAAGGACCAAGTTAGAAATTAAGTTAAGTTTGTTAGAAGATTTTGTGACATTTGAGACTAAATTGAATAAATATAAAGTTTTCATGAAATTATACTATAGATAAAAAGTTCCTAATGAAAAGATGTGAAATTGGATTTTGATCCAATGTTAAATATCGAAACATATGGGTATTTTGGTTATAAAGACTAAAATGAATGCGAAATATGCTGATTATGTGTTTTAATGTGATTTGGATGTGAAGTGATATTGTTTTATAATTGAATTATCGAACGTAGCTAAAGACGACATTGAGCCGTCTAGAGAAAAAGGAAAGGCAAGAGTCATAAACGAGTAACAAAATTATAGTTTGTACTTTTATTATTCGAATTCAATATATATATATATATATATATATATACACACACATACATGTTTGGTTGCAAACTGGCTATTGAGGCAAGAATCCTACTTGTCTCATAATTAGGTAAGTATATAGTGTGATACAAAATGTATGAATCAATTTGAGACATGTATGGTATACATGGGTAGCATATGAAAATAGGATATGTGAACATGTATATGATGTGTAATTGGAACATTGATGACCCTATTGACTATCTTGGGCAGAGGAGTTGGGTATAGTTGGCATGTCATAGGATTGGATTTGTGTACAGGATTATACTTCGATTTATACAAATGAGGCATGAAGCGCATATTACACTTTGGACATTCGGTGAGGTGCGGAGCATAATTTACTTTGGTTGTAACAACCCGATTTAGACCCTATTCAGAATGGTAGTTTTGGAACCACGAATCCGAGTTAGAAAAATATTTTTAAAATTATATTTCGTGTTTGTTACGTGTGAATTTATTTGTGTGAAATTTTCGTGCTTTAATTTCGTCGTTTGAGTGTCTGATTAAATAAAAGGATTAAATCGCGTAAAATGAAAATTTAGTGGTTATTTTTAGAAGGCCGAATAGTGGATGTTCTTTTAATATGGAGGTTTTATGTTGCAATTTTGCCATTGGATTAATGAATGGACGGCATCATGTTTATATTATATAGTTTTTATATTAATTATAAAGGTTAAAATAATAAATAATATATTATAAAGTTATTATAATAAAACAAAACAAAAAAACAAAACATGATGTTCATCTTTTTGTGCCGAAATTAAAAGAGAAAGAAAATAAGAAACCAAGCTAGGTATTAGGCCCTTGTTCAAGCAAATTAAGGTATGTTTCGGTTTTGGTTTTTTATCATTTTTATGTTTTTTGATATCGTTGCTTCGAGTACTACAAAACCCATGCTTGAATTTTTGAAATTGATGATGATTTTGTGTTTTGCCATTGATGATAGCTTGTGATTTTTTTTGTTTGATGATGAAATATTAAAGATATGTGAAAGATTAACATGTTTTGTCTTTAAATTTTCGATGAATTTGAGTAATTAGGGCTAAATTATAAAAATAATATTTTGAGGGACTAAAATGTGAAATAAATGAAATGTGTGGACTTCTATAATCATGGTGAATATTCGGCCTAAGCATGGTGTGTGCAAATTTTGCATGTTTTGTGTTTTATGCAATAGGGACTAAATTGCAAAAAGTGTAAAATGTTAGGGGCAAAATGGTAATTTTCCCATTTATGTGTTTTTGGATTAAATTGAATGAATGTGTGATTAAATTAGTTAAATTTGAATTTATTTAGATCAAGAACCAAAGAAAATGGAATTAGATCAGGGGAAGTCGAAAGTAGTCGAGTAGTCGATTTCATCCGTCGATATCCGAGGTAAGTCAATAAGCATATGAATGTTGTTAAATTTAATAATACATATATGTTATATGTGAAAATGAAATTTTTTGAATTTAAATGTGTATTGCCGAATGTAAATGTGATTGGGATCCTAATTACAATGTTCGATTCGATCGAGATTCAACGTCCGAAAGCCCCGTACGAACCCTAGGAATAGTTAGGATACATATGTCATGACATAGGATTTCTGATATGTGTTTTCGTGTAAGACCACGTCTGGGACGTTGGCTGTAACACCCCAAACCCGGACAAAACACACGTCCGAATCTGGTATGTTACGGGGAAAAACGTATTTGAGAGGTTAGAATTTTCCGTTTAAAAACTGGATGAAAACATAGTGTATTTGAAGAAAATTTGAGTAGGCTTATTTGAAAACAAATGGTGTATTTGAAACCCGGAAATTTTGAAAACTTAATCAAAGTGTGTAGTGAAAAATGAGTTTAATTCATTTAAAGCTTCAAGTAGTTTCTTAGTGTTACTTAAAACATTTTTAACTTAGTAGAACATCGAATTTGATTTAAAAATCATTAGAGTTTACTTAATATCAAAACGTAGGGTGATACCCGATGGTATAGTTGAAAACACATTGCGTTACAGTTTTGAAATCATTGTCTTTCCAAATTTTAGTAAAATTTCAACTATATTATTATTTTGTTAAGGCATATTAAAATCTATTTAAAACATAAACATCATAAAACATAATTGAAAGGCCTTTACAATCCAAAATAAACCCAAATAAAAGCAATTAAACTAAAGTACCCAAATGATAGAGTCTGAGTAAAACTTTATTAAGCATGGCATGAGCACCCCGAGTCCATCCCGGCTCCATGTCCGCGTCTACGAGTCACCTGAAATGTCAAAGGAGAGGGTGAGTCACAAGACTCAGTGCGTAAATCCCGCTCCCGGTAAAACAACATGCTAACACACATCATACATAGCAACATAATTAATGCAACCCGATCCTAACCATCCGTAACGCCTTTTCTACCCCGTGTGGTACCAAACCACTGGTGGTGCCAAACCACTGGTGACATATAGTCACAATGTGTTACCAAAACACTGGTGTCCCAAAGACACAATATCCGTCAATGTGGTGCCAAACCACTGGTGTCCCAAAGACACGATTGTGATACCAAATCACTGGTGACCGCAGTCACAAATCAATTGATGGGGCCAACCCATCGTGTGATACCAAATCACTAGCAGACGATCCCGTATCTCAAGTGGGGCCAACCCACGGTGGTGTCAAACCACAGGGACGAGTCGCAATGAGGTGCCAAACCTCTGGTGTCCCAAAGACACAAATGTGGTACCAAACCACTGGTGACCGTAGTCACAATAATCGAGTGATGGGGCCAACCCATCGTGTGATACCAAATCACTGGCGTCAATCCCTCAATACCGCATTGTGGGGCCAACCCACTGTGGTGCGAAACCACGGGGACGAGACGCTGAGGTGCCAAACCTCTGGAGGTGCCAAACCTCTGGTGACCCAAAGTCACAAAGTGTGTTACCAAAACACTGGTGCTCGTCAGCACAAAATATCACTGCTCCCTCCTCTCATATCACCCATCATCATACCAACTCATGTATAGTATTCAAATCATGCAAACATGTTTAACGTTGCATCTCATAGCACATACATCATAAATCATGACATCATGTATCAATAACAGTACTCATAATGAAACGGACTTACCGAATCCGTGCACATACCCAAAAGGGTATCATATCAATCCATCAAACTGTCTCAATTTAATAATCAATCAGGTTGTCAACACATATTACTAGATATAAAGGGTGTTAGTTACACACCTGGTAAATACGAGTCTAAAGATCCCAACGAACCGATCTAAGTCCCTCGATTATCAGGCTCCTATAACAATCGGCCAGCATAGGGGTTAGGCACTAAGACCATTCGGCCATAACCATTAATCCAAAAGGGTTTGTCGATTAACCCTTACCTTGCAAATGTTTGGTTCCCTACCAAACTTGAATCAACTAATGGTCCCTTTGACAATCGGCCACCACCTAAAAAGAAGAACCTTTAATCCTTAATTAACTTGGCTTAACGAGATAAAAGAATCAACTAATGAAACTGGCCCTTACCAATACTTACCCCAAATGGTTAATCAAAGGACGAAGGCTCCACTTGATTGTATCCAAAATCCGAATGACCTATAATAAAATCGGTTTCAATACCAAAGATTAACCCTCAACAACAAGGCCACATTCGGCTCTTAATCAATCAACATCGGCAAAGCAAAAGAAGAAGGGAAATGGCCATTCGGCCCATCACTTACCAAATTCCCAAACGATTGAAGCAAGATCCTAACACTCCACTTGTATTCGGCCACTACAACCACTAGGAGAAGGGAGATTCGGCTAACACCTTTTTACAAGAGAATTTGGTTTTACTCAAAAGAAGAGAACACAAGAGAAAAATGAATAGAAAAGGGATGGAAAGAAAGAATAGAGGTTTTGGTTTAAGGACAAGGTAAGTTTCGGCACTGGTGTTTCAAAAGGAAAGCAAAAGGAAAAGTGAAATGGGGAGAATGCTAGTTTCGGCTTGCACAAAATGGAGAAGAGGAAGATAGGAAGAAAAGCATTCGGCCAACAACACAAATGTAGAAAACAAAGTGCAAGTATGCTTTGGACTTACGGTTTTAGGAAGCAAAGAAAACAAAAGATAATGGAAGAAGACCGATGGAATTTTAGCTAACAAAAGACCAAGGAGAACTTTTGCTCTTGACCAAAAAGTGACCGAAAATGTCAAAGTTGCCAAAATGAAATTCGGCACTACCCACACCCTCACTAACCAAGCCGTCACTCCCCCATGAAGCATCCAAGTTTCGGCCAACACCTCAACCACTCCTCAATATTCGGCCACATCCCCACACAAGCTCCCAACCACTCATTTCAAATGAGTTTACCAAGTCTTACTCCACTATTTGCTCTCCACCATCCAAGCCACCTTTTGACCAAGTCCAAGGAGGAATTTGAACTACATCCAACTCCTCCCTCCTATGCCGTCCAAAATGAGCCAAAAAGTGAGGTCTTTGCAGCTCGAACACTAGACCTCCACCCCATGCAGTTGACGCCACACCTAGCTCCCCAAGTAACGCTTGCCTTGCCACCTTGCCAGCTCCTCTTTTGTGCAATAAAACAACAAATAAAATCCTTAAACCCCAGTTCTTTCAGCTCCTCTCACCTAAGCCCAAAAACTAAAATTTTCCTACCTACTCAGGCACACTCCTAGCCTACAATTAAGCCCCGACACTACACAAACAGCAACACAGCACACCACCACATGCAATATCATGCAACAACAAAATAGCCCCTAACCCGAGATATTACATTGGCATCGGCTTGTGTTTACGTGTAAGACCATGTCTAGGACATTGGCATCGTATTTGATTCGTGTAAGACCCTGTCTGGGACAGTGGCATCGATATGTGATTACATGTAAGACCATGTCTGGGACGTTAGCATTGTACGAGAATTCTGACTATCCGCGTATCCTTTTTAATTCCGAACGGTTCAACGGGAAATGTGAAGTAAAGACTGCATGTGAAATCGAATTACAAGTTTAGGTATGTGCTAGTTAAATGTTTATAAGGAAACAAGGTAATTTGATTACTTGAAATGATATAAAGTTATGTGAATATGGATTTTGTGTTAGCATAGTTGAGCATATAAGTGATCCGGCCTATTGATGTAATTGTGATATTAAAAGTGAAAATATATATGTATATATGATTGTTTATATTCGACCATATGATATGTATGTGTGATTAAAGTATGACCTTTGTAGTAAAAGATATCTTTGTATTGGAGATTATGTGTATTTGACCTTATTAGTAAAATGTTAATATGCCTTTGTTAATATATATGTTTTTGCTTATGACTTACTAAGCTTAAATAGCTTACTCTGTGTATGTGTTCTTGTTTACCTCTGTTTTATAGATTTTGAGTCACATTACGAACTCGGGGATCGTCAGCAAAGCCTATCACACTATCGACTGTTTCTTTCGGTATTTTACTAAGTTGAATTTGGGCATATGGCATGTATAGCATAGTTGAAATGTTTGATTTTTGGGTATGTATATATGTATACATAGCCATGCGAAAATGGCTTAATCATTATGTTTAGGTTCGGTTATATGAGTTCTTGTTTAAGCGTTTAATGTGTTTAGTTTTGTCATTTCGACCATGGCTTATTTATATGCGGTATATGGTTGCTATGTTTAGTTAATATTGTGGTAAATGTTTTTATATATATATAATATGTGTGGTATGTTTGGATTTGGTATTTAAGTGAGTTTGGTTAGGTTTTATAAAATGAACTATGTATATAAAGGTTAGAAGTTATTTATATGTCCGAATATGTAGGGGTTGGATGATTATAAGTCCGAATGTGTATAGGTTATATTGATTAGGTTTGTTTTGGTAATGCGTGCATATATATTATGCTTGAATGATTGGATAAATAGGTATGGTTGGTAAAAGATAAATAATGAATATGCCATATGATTGTTTTGGTTGATATGTAAAGTGAATATGCAAATAAGGCTAAGGATATGATACTAAAATGATAAGCATGACATTTGGTTATTAACATACCTAAATAAATATATTATGTATTATATGTTATATATGTTATATTGATTGTCCGATTGTGGATTAACCTAGTTTGTGGTATGAATGAAATTTGTGGTACAATCTAATGCATATAAATTGGCATGTGAATAATATGTAATTTTAGTTGTTATTTGTGCTCAGAATGGTTCAAATCAATATGGTTATATGCGCATGAACTTTTGTCAAGAGAAGAAGTACATTTGGTCTTGAAATGATAATTATTTAAATGAGTATATGTGTATGTATGGCTAGTATGCCGTGTGGTTATTTTAACTTAGATTAATGTACATAACATGTGAATTAGTATAGTCATGAAAAAAAAAATTAATGGAATAAGTTAATATTGATTCGGTAATTATGCTCAGATATGGCTTTGACATTAGGAAATATGCACATGGTATAATAGTAACTAAAGTATGCTTGGACATGTTTTTATATCACCAATGCCGTATAAATGAATGAAAAATTTAGTAGTAAAGTATGGTTCGATTGATGTTTAAATTTGTATATGTGCAAGAGCTATATAAATAATACTAGGTTTGATATTCCACTATTGAATAGTCGTTTTGTTATACGTTATGTATATGATATGTTTTGATAAATGTTGGATTATGTTATAATTAAGAAATGTTATGAATTTTATGACTTTAAGACTCGATATTTGATTAAGTTACGAGCATTGATGTGATTAAATTTGTAGTTGTGAAATGTAATGAATATCTGTATGAACTGTAATATGATCGGTAATGCCTCGTAACCCTAATCTGGCGACGGATACAGGTTAGGGGTGTTACATTGGTTATACTGATGAGGCGTGGGGTGCAATTTTTACTTCAGGCGTTCCAATGAAGCATTAGGTGTCAGATTGGCATGATGGGTTGGATGATCCGTGTATCCATCTTGAGTTTGTGTTCGGTTAATAGGGATTATAAAATATGAACTTGTTATACGATATTTGATATGAAACGTGGGTTAAAATGATATATCATGCATATATATATATATATATATATATATATGAAATGTGAAAAACCATGCGAATCGATTTATATGAGCTTGAGGGTCGGTACGGTTATGAACAAATCAATAGATTCGATAAAGAATTGAGATAATGAAATGAAAGTGAATGTGACTTGTTGTTAGAAAGCATGATATGTTGCGTTCATATGAAATTTTCAAATGAGATAGCGCATAAATTTGGTACATGAGACATGAATAGGTGAATTGAAATGGTTGAAATTAAATCATGTATTGATTACGCCCTTGATATGTTATGTTATTGTTTTATTAACTTAAATCATGAAAGTACCATTGAGCTTTATCGATCAGCGTACGATTTGTTTATTCTGTACACAGGTGTTAGTAGATCTCAAGGTCCCAAAAAGTGAGGCAACATCCAGATCACAACCCTTGACTCAACAATGTTTTTATAGTTTCTTTATGTTTTCAATAAATGACATGTACCTATTGTTACACTCTATACCCAGTCTGGTCACCCGACCTGAGCTATAAGGTATTGCAACTGTAAAACATTAACATTGTTCACTATTCTGTCATAAATAACCAGACAATTCATTTCATAATTAATGTGACACCCTAAACCTAATCGGGACGGACCGGCCTGAATTCGAAGCGTTACATTAGCCACCTAAGTGATTCTCCGGCTAACGACCACCTAAGACACACCTCGACTTTATAACACCTCAATCTTATCTAATTATTAGTTATTTAATAATGCGTAAGCAAATTATGAGGCAATTTTAAACTTTTCCTAGGTAATTTAACCTAAGAACATTTTTTTCATTTTACCACCTATGGTAAAACTAACCCGATTTTAGATATAAATGTTTATAAACCTTCTTTTAGTCATAATTATGCAAGCCTAAAAGTTTCAGCTTAAATTGAGTTCGTTTGTTATGTCTAATTCAAGTTTTACTATTAAGGACTAAATTGTAACAAATACAAACTATCAATACCTATTATGAATTAAAAATTAAGTGTGTTTCTATCAAATTTTACCCATTACAAGACTAATCCTAAAATTTTACCATGTTTCCTTATCATCTAGGGCTCTAATTAGACTAATAAAGTTTTAGGACTAAATTGTAACTTAAACAAATTAGAATACCAATATAAAAAAGACAAATAAACCAAAACCCAAAAACCGACACGATCGTGTCCCCTAGACTGTGTGTCATTAAATGACCATGTTTGCGAAAAACTTTTAGGCAGATCGCACACGCCCATGTGTGATAGCTCTAGTTTCTACACACCTTTGTCACTTACCCACACACTCATTTGCAACCCCTCACATGCCCGTGTGGATAGGCACACACCCGTGTGAAAACCACTGCACCGATTTTTGTGAAAAACTCATTTTAAAACTTGATTTTGCATATTTTAATGGCCAATTAAACCCGATCTAACTACGATTAATTAATATACATATACATACACCTTCAATTGAATTTATTGAAATCAATTAAGCCTCAATTATATAGAATTAGGCAATCAATTTCATGCACATAAAACACCGAATAAATCATACAAGTGGTGTACCTTAGTCGCTAGTAAACCATTCCATGGAAGCTTCAATTAAACAATTGTTAGTATAAATTTCATGCTTCACACACCGTGTTATCAAGCAACAATACACCATAAATCATTCAATAATTAAACTAAAAAATTCTTCAAAGTTATTATAAAGTCATCCAAATTAAATTTCCAATGTCCAAAGTCCAATTACAACCAAAATCAAACTGATTCCCGGGAGTTCCACAATGCCCGATTATAGTCTCTAAAATGTGTAATAAAGTCTCTACCAAGCCTAAATCTCTTGGAACTCTCTTGCTCGACTCCTCAGCTCCTCAAGCCCGACGATTATCTACACGAATTGTGAGGGCGTGAGCTTTAAAAAGTTAATGAATGTTAATAGAAACAACTAGTAAATTAACATCCAATTTATGCTTAATTCACAACCAATCATTCACCAATTGTTAGCGAAAATAATTAAACATGTCAATTTAATTTCCATAAGCATTTTCAATATCAAAAATCAATTATTCATGGCTTTCAATCATCAATTGATATAGTAACAATCACACATCTCACTAAGCATCAATTTCACATTTAAATCAATTTCACAAAAATCCAGAAAATCGGTTCATGAAGATGATGAAAATTGAATTTCTTCAAATTACCTCATAAATCATGTTTAATATTGATAAATAAGACCAAAAACCTTTTAATATATCCATTTTGAGTTGGAACATCCATTGATTTGTGGATTTCCTTTCAAAATTCAAGACCTACCATTAAAACACCTTAAGCTTTTGAAGAAGATGACATTGATAAATATCATGTAAAAATATTTCTAATCATCATAAAAATAAGTTTAGAAATAATAATTACCTTTGATTTGTTCTAAATCCTTCGATTGAAAATTTTGATTCAAGAATCTTGAGAAATTTCAGAATATTTTTGGCTACTTTTGAGAATAATTTCGAATGAACTGAGAGAGTATTTTGAGAAGAAAATTGGTTGGATCTATTCTCTGATGATAGATCTTTAAAACCATGCAAAGAAATCGAAATTTATAGCTCTCTAATATGATGTAAATGGTGTGAAAAGTAGGTTAGATGCATTGCTTTTAAAATTGAAACAACCCACGAGAAATTTAAAAATTGGGGAATTTTACTAATGGCCACTCCCACATTTATCTTACTTTACCAATTAATCCTTTCCCTCCAAAGTTCTAAAATTTAAGGTTTATTTGCCAAATAAATACTCTAAAATTTCCCTTTGTTTTACAATTAAATCTAATTTAATTAATATTTAAATTTAACTCATTTTAACCCCCAATGAAAATTATTTTAAAATTCTTTTTCGAGCAAAATTAATTATTTTCACTAATAATTATTTAATTACTTTAAAATTAATTTTTCAAAAATATTTTTTTTCGGATTATTGTTTAATCGATTTAGATGAAATTAACCTCCTAAATTAAATTAAAAAATTACTAGAAACCCTATAAATTCCTAGTTTCACACTTAGAACCCGAAAAATATACCTTAAACTAATAGACCCGGTTTAGGGATATTACAATTAAGTTACAATCATTTCCATGTTATTCGATCGTATCTATGTAACACCCCAAACCCGGTCAACACACCACGACCGAATCTGACATGTTACAGAGGAAAAACGTTTTGAGGAAATCAGGTTAAGGTTAAATTTTAGTGAAAATTCTTTGTTGTTTTATGCCTAAAGAAATCAGGGCATGATTATTTAAAATCGATAGTTTACTTTGGAATCCCGGAAATCAGTCTTTAAAACTTAGTTGCCGATCCATAGATTAGAAAACCTTTTTTTCATTTTAAAAGAAACCCAAATGATTAATTTGAAAACCGTTTCTATGTGAGTGTGGAAACTTAAGTTTGAAAACCGTTTAAGTTGTCGAAAACATTTGAGTTGTCACTTATTATCAAGTGATTTGTATTACCCGATGGTAAAGTTTTGAAAACCATTGCGTTTTGTAGTTTAGAAAACCTTGCGCTCACATTATTAAATTAATCAAGTAATTCACTTAACCATGTTCGAAATCAAATCCAAAACATATAAATAATTCAAAACATAATTTAAAAGGCCTTATTACAAACCCAAACAATAAAAGCAAAATATAAAATAATTACCCAATTCAAAATCCAAGTAAAACCAAATGTTTTAATGCATGGGCCACCTCGAGTCCACCCAGCTCCTCATCCGCGATCTACGAATCACCTGAAAAGATAAGGGAGAAGGTGAGTCACCAAGACTCAGTGCATAATCCCTCCCCCGGTTAATACAACAAGCTTACACAAATCATAACCAAGCAATATATCATGCACCCAAACCTAGCCATCCATAACTCCGTTTCTACCCCGTGTGGTACCAAACCACTGGTGGTGCCAAACCACTGGTGACCCAAAGTCACGATATCCAATAATAATATGGTGCCAAACCACTGGTGACCCAAAGTCACGAATAATCCATCTGTGGGGCCAACCCACTGTGGTACTAAGCCACTGGGACGAGTCGCTATGAGGTGCCAAACCTCTGGTGACCCAAAGTCACAAAATAAACTGTGGTACCAAACCACTGGAGGTGCCAAACCTCTAGTGTCCCAAAGACACGGATATCAAATCTTCCCCCTCCTCTCATATCACCCACATCAATGCATCACATGTACAAATCATACCATCATGCCTTAATATGAACATATAGCAAATATATCATAGTTCATGGTATTAAGCATCATATAGCAAAATCATATTGAAACGGACTTACCCGTATCCTTGCTCATACCCATAAGGTATCATATCATGATCTTCACAGTTTTCGTCTTTTCACATATTTAGGTTATTAATATATATTTACTAAGTTATAAAGTGTGTAAGTTGCACACCTGTTACTAGCGAAATCACTAAATCCCGAAGACCCAATCTACCGCACTAGATCTCCCTGTCCTACATTCGGCCAAACCACAAAACCATTAACAAGGCCATTCGGCCATACCAATAAATCTTAGTCTCAATAGCCTTCGGCTTTTCAACAACTTAAAGAATGATGAACCAACATAGATATCCTTACCACTTGACTTACCAACTTCGATCGCTAAAGAATAGGGGCTTAAATCGACTGCTTCCACAATCCCGAAGAACCTAGGAGAAATCGGTTCCCATTAATGATTAACAACACTATCAACAAATGCCAGATTAGGCTTTCACCTATGTGTGTCGACAGAGAAGAAGAGAAAGTAAGAAGGAAGTTTCGGCCATGGACACTTACCTTCTTAAAACCGATTGAAGAAACAACCAAAAGAGATCAAGGCTTGATTGAGATTCGGCCAAAATAAACTAGAAGAAAGAAAGAAAATTTCGACAAAGGTTGAGTGACCAAGATGATTCGGCTAAGGTTTTGAAAGAAGAAAACAAATGATATGCGGCTAAAAAGAAATGAAGGACGAGAGTGGCAAAGTAAAATAAAATGGGAGAGGGAGGATTCGGCTTGAGCAAACAATGGAAGAAAAACCAAGAGAGATGGAGAAGAAGAAGGTTCGGCCAAAAAGAAAGTAAAAGAAGAGATGTGGTTTTTGAACAAATATCAAAAGAAAGGAAAAGAAAGATGGGAACAAGAGAGGTTCGGCCAAGCACTTGAGAAGAAAAAGAAATAAAGTAAAATTAAAGAAGTTTAGCAAGACATTCGGCTAAGGGTTTTAGAGGGGAAAAACGACAAGTACCTATGGTGGTTTCAGCTTTTACCTCAATATGGTGTACTAGGGAAAATCGGCAACGCTCCAAAAGGGGTTTTTCGGCTTGACACAAAACAAAGAATAAAGCCAAAACCAAAACAAGATTTCACCTATTGTCAATAACACATTCGGCTAGGGAGAGTGATTTTGGAGAGAAAAAAAAATGATGCACCAAATGCTAAGGAATTTGACCAACTAGCTACCAACCTACCAAAACCTTCAACAAAATTCGGTCACCCCCCTAGACCATAATGCCGTCCACATACATGGACAAGTTGGCCATTAAAAAGTTTCCAAAAACCTCATCCTTAATCCAAGCCTTGTGTCCCCTTATCATTCCTTAATCAAAATGATTCCTTTCCCCAAGTTCAAGCTTACCTAAACTATTTGTCATCTTGCCATAAAAATTTAAAGTCCAACTTACCAAAAATACCTCTTGACCGATACTTAAGGAAAGCATGCAAAAATAATCTCAATTTGCACACAAAGTGATTCGAACTCCTTCCCTCAAGGTACTACAAGTAACGCCATAACCAGTTTACTAATAGCTCATTTATGCTAGCTATTTACTCATAAATTTCTATATGTCTTGAAGCTACTTACCATCTCTCCTTAAAGTGCTAAAATACCAAATTTTTCTTAAAGTCCAATTAAACCCGAGACTTCATAGAAACCTTGTAACCTTCCAAATCCACTTAACAAATAAGTCTAATTTGCAATAACACCATTCTCATATTCTTGAAGATTTTAAACACTTTTAAGCCCAAGGTCCAATTGGCCCAATCCTACTAGGTCCAATTTCGGGATGTCATGTAACACCCTGAAAATTCGAGTATTGATTTATTATGTGCTTTGAGTGATTAGTCTATAAAGGAAAATTCTATTATTTCTATTCGTGTTTATTAAAGTCCTGAAGAAGAGTATAGAAATATTAGGGTATAGAATAAATTTTTAGTTTGAAAATTTATTGAAGTGGAGCTAGTGGCATTGACACTTAAGTTAATTAAAGTGTCAAAGTGTAGCATAAGATGAGTAATGGCAAGGTGGTGTTGGCGCATGGGTTAAAGCATGAGGGGAGTGGTTCGAATCCCTTGGATGGCATTTTGACAACTTTTATTTTGCTCTTCTATGGTAAGTGTCGGCCAAGCTCATTTATGGAAAGTGTTGACCTTGTTATTTTTGGTTAGTAGAATAAAGGATTAAGGAAAGTGTTAACATATGGTATGGAATCAAGAACTTATGGAAAGATATGGAGACATGGGGCAAGTATCAAGGAAAATGTTTTGGAAACAAAATCATGGCCATTGACCATGCATTTGGACGGCAATATGGTCTAGGGGGGAGCCGAATTTTTGGTGTTAGTTTGGCTAGGATTTGAAGTCTCTTTTTGGTCATTCTTAGCATATGTGCAAAGTTTTGCAATCCTTTCTCAACTTTTCTCCCTTGGCCGAATTTGTGCATTTGGTAAAGCCTAATTCTTTTGACCATTTTGTCATTTTTGTTCATCTTTTGAATATTCTCTTGTGCCTCTTCTTAGTGCCGAAATTGTTAGTACCAAAAAGACCATATCTCTCTTTTTGTTTTCTTTTTACCATTGCCGAATGTACCTTGTTCCTAAACACATCTTTTTCTTCTCTTCTCTTTGAAAACCGAAACAACATCATCACCATCTCTTCTCATATTTTATTTCTTTTCACTCAAAATTTCTCCATTAAACTCTCTCATGGCCGAATGCTAGAGTGCCCATAGCCGAACCTTTCTTTCTTTTCTTTGGTTATCATAGCCGAATCCTCCATCACTTAGAGACATCATTTTCAATTCTTTTTTTTCAACCGTAGACAAAAGGGTAAGAATTCTTTTTAGTTTCGTTTAGTTAGAAGTAGTCATGGCCGAATATTGATGGTGGTATGAAGGCTTTCTTAGATCGAAATAAACGTTCATTCTATTAATATTTATTTATGTTATACTTTAGTGCGATAACGGAAGATCGAAAATCAAGTGGTCGTGAGTGACATAGAACGATTGGATCGACTCTCCTTGTGGAACAAGAATATTTGTGGTAAGGAAATCTCGTTCTTAAAACCTTTAGTCATAATCTATATATATATTGTTAGGACGTGCTAACAATCTTTGTCATTGAAGACAATCAAGATAGGGAAGAAACGGGCCGTGTATAGTGTTCGGAAGAAGGGTGGTACCGTTAATCCCCCTAAGTATAAACAAAGGGTTATTTCGGGAATCCGGGATTTTCCACCGGGTTGCGGACGTTCATCTGAGGAGAATCAACTGTTCGAAGTCGTTCGTACTCCCAAACCATTATTTGTTCGTGGATTTGATTCGGTTAACGAACCATCAATCGGGGAGAAACCGCAAGTAGAAGTATTTCGAAAATCCGAGGGTAAAATTTTAGATCGTTATGTTTAGATCGGTTTTATTATTAGATTATAATGTTCTAATTATCGTGATACGTAAGGTGTTGACGAGCGGGAAAGTCTAGTTCTCACAATAACCAAGTGTGTAACTTCACACTCATTTTCGGGTTAGATACCTAATCATAAGGACTGTGATAAAATCGTGAAAATGGTAAATTCGGAAATTATGTAGAAATTGATACTTTTGTGAAAATACATGAAAACGGTTAAAACCGAGAAAAATACGAAAAAAACTGCTAGATTGACATAATGGGCCAAAAACCCTCTAGTTCGATTTATGGGCCAAAAACCCTTTAGTTCGATAAATGGGCCAAAAATATTCTAGTTCGATAAATGGGCCAAAAATATTCTAGTTCGATATATGGGCCAAAGTCCGCTAAACTGCTAAATGGGCAAATTACTAAATTGTTTTATGGGCCTAAATGAAATGTTTAATTATAGACCCATTGATGTTATGGATTATTTGATAAATTATTATATGGATATATTATATTATACATGCATGATTGCATGGGGCGGGGTATTTGATGAAGAGAAGAATGGCCTGTTGCCAAAAATCTAGTTCGGTGGCTCTGCCACAAATTTCGGCTTAATGCCTCTAGTTCTGTAACACCCCTTACCCGAAACCTTTGCCGGAGTCGAGTATGTGGCATTACTAGACTTGACTACTAATTTGGGGCATAAAAATTTAAAGCTGTCCAACTGCGTCATGCTGACTAAATTGATCATAACTCGAGTTACAAAACTCGAAATTTAGATCCGTAAATTTTCCTTGAAACTAAACTCATATAAATTTCTACCATAATTTTTCTAGAATTTTTCATGTGGCCAATTAGTACAGTTTATTCATC
This sequence comes from Gossypium australe, assembly GCA_005393395.2. Taxonomy (NCBI): domain Eukaryota; kingdom Viridiplantae; phylum Streptophyta; class Magnoliopsida; order Malvales; family Malvaceae; genus Gossypium; species Gossypium australe. Next base: position 22,595,252 of record CM016618.1, read on the forward strand.
AAAGTTACCCCTATATCACTGTTTGATAATTCTGACCTATCTTTACAAAAACTCAGTTATCTCATTGTAAAAAATTTCAATAATGTTCTTGTTTATTCCAATAAAAAATAGATTCATTAAGGATTCTAAAAATATAAACTATGCTCCATAATTATATTTTTACAATTTTTAACAATTTTTCCAAGACAGAACAGGGTGTCACGATTTCATTCAGAATAAGTCTCACTAAAATTTAAATATCTCATAATATAAAATTTCTTTGCCTACTCTGTTTCTTTCATATAAAAATAGACACAATAAGCTTTAATTCTATATCTTATTCACTTTCTAATTCAATTTATCCTATTTTTGGTGATTTTTCAAAATCACATCACTGCTGCTAACTAAAAACTATTTCATTGCAAAATATGATTAACTAGTTTATAACCGAACATACCCACATACAACTCATACTGTCCATGCATTTTAATCATTTATGCAAATTAACTTATACCTAAAACATTCGCGTAATATCCTAACATCATCGATTTATTAACCAAACACAACTATGGTTCCATATAATTGAGTGTACCATTGGTTACTTACCACAATACCTAATTCAAAGGTTCATTTCGTAAACATACATTTCCTTATCAAAAACGATTAAACTTCGATTAAAAATGCACAAACATTACCATCATAAACCGACATTTGTATCAAAAGCACAAAAAGCATACTTAACTAAAAATTTAGCCATATTCGCATGGCTATTATATACATGAACCAAAAGTTTTCATCAAAACAAAGTCAAAGTCTTTCCTATACATGCCTTCATTCGAAAACCAAAATGAAAGAGTACCAAAATTGTAACACCCCTTACCCGAAACCCTTGCCGGAATCGAGTACGTGGCATTACTAGACTTGACTATTAACTCGGGGTGTAAGATTTTAAAGCTGTCCAACTGCGTCATGCTGACTAAATTGACCATAACTCGAGTTTCAAAACTCGAAATTTAGATCCGTAAATTTTCCTTGAAACTAGACTCATATAACTTTTCACCATAATTTTTCCAGAATTTTTCATGTGGCCAATTAGTACAGTTTATTCATCAAAGTTACCCTTATTACACTGCTTGACAATTCTGACCTGTCTCTACAAAATACAGTTATCTCATTGCACAAATTTCCTATAATGTTCTTGTTTATACCAATGAAAACTAGACTCATTAAGGGTTCTACACATATAAACCATGCTTCTTAATTATTTTTTTACAATTTTTGACAATTTTTCCAAAACAGAACAGTGACTCCCGAATTCATTCAGGGCAAGTCTCACTGAAACTTAATTATCTCATAATATATAAATCTTTTGCCTACCCTGTTTCTTTCATGTAAAAATAGACACAATGAGGTTTAATTTCATATCTCATTCACCTTCTAATTCAATATACCCTATTTTTGGTGATTTTTCTAACTCACATCACTACTGCTACTACAAGCTGTTTTGTTGCATTTTATGAAAGACTAGCTTCTAACCGAACCTACCTACATCCCTAATTCAAGGATTCATTTCGTATACAAACATTTCCTTAACAAAAACGATTATACTTTGATTAAGAATGCATAAACATTGCCATCATGAACCAACATACATATCAAGACACAACAGCGTACTTAACTAAAAATTTAGCCATATTCGCATGCTATTATATACATGAACCTTAAGATTTCATCAAACAAAGACCAAGTCTTTCCTATACATGCCTTCGTTTAAAACCAAAATGAAAAAGTACCCAAAATGTAGATTGATAGTGTGAGCGACTTTCCGAACGATCCCGATGAGCTTGTAGTTTGCACCTAATCTATAAAACAGAGGAAACATTTCACATGATAAGCTTGCTAGCTTAGTAAGTCTCAAGCACATATAATTGTAATGAACATACATGTAAACATTTTAAATCTCCAAGCTTATAATATTGAACATAAATATTTCAATATATATATAATACATATATCCGAATACTAGTAACACACTTGATTTAAATATTATCACTATGTCATCATGAACATGTACATTATCAAATCACATAAATATCATATTATATCACAAATTCCAAATCACAAGAACCAACCTTAGGCATTGATCTTCTATATCTACTTATATACATGTGCAAAACACTTCTGACTCTTTCACCATTGACCTTTCCATTTTATAACCGAGTTTTTCACTATGACATACATATATATATATAACCCAACTTCACATATAAGTAACGTACATACACATTAATGATAAGTTCAACATTATAAAATAAAGCACTTATGGAATTGTCCATTTCATCACATCGTATTTATTCAAAACGATAAGAAATTTGTTCACTTCATTCCTTACTAACATAGTAGGCTAACTCTTACCCGGGCTTTTAGAACATAGCATTATATGTGACTCACCTCGTTTGATTCTCGGATTTTTTTCATTTATAGCAATTCACCGGCATTAAGCCTGCTGGACCCGAAGTCTGAAGTTTGAACACCGGCATTAAGCCTGCTAGGCAATAAGCCCGAAATAACTCACCGGCACAAGGCCTGCTAGGCTTGAAGCCTGAATATAACTCACCGGCACAAGGCCTGCTAGGCTCGAAGCCTGAATATAACTCACCGGCACAAGGCCTGCTAGGCTCGAAGCCTGAATATAACTCACCGGCACAAGGCCTGCTAGGCTCGAAGCCCGAATATCATATCAATAATTCATCAAATCCCCATCTTAACATTCACATTATTACCAATTTATGTACATAAACCACAATCACTTATCATATCACAAGTATTAGTTTTCATTTCAAATTCCAAAACACATTTAGTCCAATATTGGACCTTAACATTTGGCTATCATCTATTTCAATACTCAATTAAATCAAATAATATTATTTAACATGTTCATAATTATTTCTTACATGTACTTAAACTTAAGAACTTACCTCGATAGTTGACCAATTTCGCCTTCCCCCGATCCAAACTTTTTTCTTTTTGTTCTTGATCTAAATAAATTCAAATTAAGCTCATTCATCATCTTAACATTCAATTTAATCCGAAAACATATAATTGAGCAATTTACAATTTATCTTTGATTTGTCTAAATTAATTGGACAGCAAAATACAACATTAACACACAGTATTTAATCAACAATAGCAAGAAACATAATCAATATGTCCTGATTTGTACAGCATAAACACATTAACAATACATCATAGATAAGGCTCTTAAACAATATAAACGACAGTGCATTAGATTAAGTTCAGACACAATTACTCAGCTTAGATTGGGGTAATTTGGACACAATAAACTCCAACCATCATACAACATTACTTGTAACATTTAACCCTCATAAACTCTTTAAATTTTCACATGTAAACATTTTAAATGGCATTTTCAAACAGCAACATTTTCATTCATTTAGACAACATTATTTACATTCAATTTACTTATTAATGCAGCATATATTAATTACCAATTACATTCCTCAGCAACTTAATTTGGCATCAATTCAGACATCATTAATTAACATTATTGAAACCGTTTCTCCTATTGTAATTAATTGTCCAACAGCAGCCCAAACAACATAAATATACAGCTATTGAACACCATTTAACCAGCACATTAACTGACACACAGACATAAATTATGCAACATTTACTTTACTTTTATTCTCATCCAACAGCTTCATAAATGGCTGCTTTAACCCTTTAACAATCAGGTTTAGACACCATAAATTGCAACTAAATAAACATCATTAATTTGGCACATCAAATGGCATTCGGTCATACATCTACAACATTGAATTAGTCTTCTATTATCATCCCGGCTGCATTAATGATAGCATTAAACACTCCCATTCACAGGTTTCAGACAAAATAAATACATCACTATTTTTTTCATTTCCATCCATACCAGTTGAACCACACAAGAAAGTAAAAAAAACATTATCAGCAAAAATAATATCAAGGCTCTTGCTACCACATTTAAGAAATTCATGCACTAATAATCCATGCATCTAAGCAATTTAACATTTTCAGCCAAGCTTTACCGTCCATCATCCATTAAAATTTCCTTGAAAAGCAACTATGATCCAGAGAAGAGCTTTGAGAAATTACCAAATCATTTGAAGAATATGCTCCTAGACGAGCTAAAATTAAAATTTATCTCCACATGCAATCGGTTTTGAGGTCTCTCCCTCCCTTCGAAAAACACCAAGGGAAGAAAAGTAGAAAAAAAATGAATCCCCTCTCTTTTCTTTTGTTTCGACGATGAAGAAGATAATGGGATGAATTAACATGTTTTCTTTATTTTATTATTATTATATCACATATATTATAATATAACATGCTCTTTTTTTTCTTTTTTTTTTAACTTAATTATGTAATATATAAAACATGTTATCATGAAATTAAGAACCACATGCCGTCCACTACATAATAGTTGGTAAATTTACCACTTAAGTCCACATATAAAAGAGATCCAAACAATTAAACCACTCAATTAATAAAAGGCTACTTTTTTACCACTTATGTAATTTGATCCTTTTTCTTAAATTAAACATACAAACAGTCAAATAAATTCACGAAATTTTAACACATGCTCAATCATATATATTTAACACGAAAAATAATATTAAAATATTTTTCTGACTAGAATTCGTGGTCCCGAAACCACATTTCTGATCAGGGCTAAAATCAGGCTGTTACAAAAATAGTTTGATAGTGTGGACGACTTTCTGAACGATCCCGACGAGCTTGCAGCTTACACCTAATCTATAAAACAAAGGAACCATTTCGCACAAATAAGCTTACTAGCTTAGTAAGTCCTAAGCTCCTAATAATATAGTATTCAAACATTAAACATTTAAATTAAAAATAATTCAACTTGTATGTTTGTAATCACATTTACTCCAAATCGTATAAATAAAGCATTCGTATCAACCGTACTATCGTACTAAAATTTCCTTTACTTTTAACATTTCTATTTGAAGACCGAATTTCCATAATAGTGCATTCAACCTCGAAATCCATTATATCATACCCATCAATATTAACTTCAAACACATATAACACAATTCTCATAATATTAATTCGACTCAAGTAATATTAAGCATAACATACCTTACATGCTTACCTGAGCCATTAACTCAATAAATTAGCTTTAATTTGCCTTGAACAAAAATTCGATTTCTCTTTTGTAAAACACATCACCGGCATCAAGCCTGCTAGGCGTAAAAGCCCGATAAGTGACACCGGCACAAAGCCTGCTAGGCGTGAAAGCCCGAAAAGTAACACCGGTACAAAGCCTGCTAGGCGTGAAAGCCCGAAAGGTAACACCGGCACAAAACCTGCTAGGCGTGAAAGCCCGAAAAGTAACATCGGCACAAAGCCTGCTAGGCGTGAAAGCCCGAAACATATCTATGTAATTTAAACGTTCTAAACACACTTCATAACTATTATATTTATAAGTCCAATTCAATTGAGCTTGCTCACATTAAACCAATAAAATCATTATATCATTATACAATCCAACAATTCACATCACATAACCAACTTTAATCATCAACCTAGTATACCTATATACATTCGGCCATGTCATAAATAGGTACTAAAATTCATCAATTCTTACTATTTAATATAATCATAATTAATTCTTTGACATATTTTAGCTAAATGACTTACCTCGGTTGTCGATAGTCCGTGCGAATCGGCTATTCGAGAACCTTCGTCTTTCCCGGGTCTAATTCCGTTTTTCTTTGCTCTTGATCTAAAACACATTAAAATTTAGCTCATTTAATTGCATTTCATCTCAATTTAGTCCCAAAACACACAAATGGGCCATTTACCATTTTGCCCCTAATGTTTCCCATTTTTACAAATTGGTCCTATTTACACAAAACTCAAAATATGCAAAATTTCCTAACACCATAGCTAGGCCGAATCTTCCCCATAGCTATGTGTGTCCATGCATTTCATTTATTTGTCATTTTAACTCTTCACAAATTTATTTTTTTCAATTTAGCCCTATTTACTCAAAATCACCAAAAACTTCAATACAAAACTTGTAAATCTTTAACATATATTTAATCTAAATCCATCAAATATCAAAACCATCCAAGCATGTTAATGGCCGAATCCTATATACATAATATTTTCAAAAATTTAGGCATGGGTCGGGTAATATATGAAGCAACGATCTTAAAAACGTAAAAATTTTCAAAAATTAAAAACCGACCATACCTTAATCAAGCTCCCTAAGTTGCCGAAAATAAAGCTTCAACAATGGAGTTTTCTTCCTCCAACATTCGGCCAAGAAGAAGAACAAGGTATGTTCTCTTTCTTCCCACTTGTTTTTATTATTTAATGTTGTATTTAACATATATATAACATTATTTATAAATACACTAATATAACTTTATAATAAAACTAAACTAACATATAATTTGTAATTGGAGTGGCCCATTGCCGTTCCTCTTTGTTGTATATAGGCTAATTGCCCTTTTAGAACATCCACTTAAAAAGCCACAATCAATTTAGTACCTTTCACCTTAGCATGCAACTTTTACGCTTTTCACGATTAAATCCTTTTTATCAAATTAAGCACTTAAACGACTAAATTTTTCTACAAAACTTTCACACTCACTAAATCACATATAATAAACACAAAATATAATATTAAAATATTTCTCGGGCTCGGATTCGTGGTCCCGAAACCACCGTTCTGATTAGGGTCAATATTGGTCTGTTACAAGTTCGGTGGCTCTGCCACAAATTTCGGCTTAATGCCTCTAGTTCGGTGGCTCTGCCACAAATTTGGCTAAATGCCTCTAGTTCGGTGACAATGTCACAATCTAGTTCGGTAGTGCACTACAATATTATTTAAAGGCTTAATGCCTATGATTGGTGTGTTTGGCGGGGTGGGTTGACTTGATCCCCACAGGTGTGTTGGTTGGTACGGGGGTGTGTAGCGGATGGATACTAGGCTTGGTTGGGAAACTCATTTTACATGCATTTTATTTTATTTTACTTTATGTTGTATGGTTGAATTCTGCAAATGGGCTCAAGCCCAACATAATATCTTGACGATCTGGCCCAATAATGGTGGTAAGTGAGTTGCACATTGAGTTCCTTGTAACTCACCCAATTTTATTAACCTTTCAGGTAATGGAAATTGATGTGGACTTCGGCCGGAGATGACTTGGTGGAGGCCATACTACGAACTTGGGTTTTATAAACTATGAACTTTATTTAAGTTATTATTTTAATTACTTTTATGGGTTTGATGCAATAAGACCTCTAATTATGTTTTTATGGATTTTATTGTGTGGATGGATTTAAATTTTGTTTTAAGACTCTTATTATGGGCTTATATTAAATTATATGGTTTTCTTAAAAATATTGTTTTATAACATTTTGAACAATTAAATTATTTTCTTTAAAATTTCTTCCAAATTCCTTTACAATGACTTTAAGGTTTTGATAAATATTTTTCTAAATGATAAGTTTTAAACAAGTATTTTCTCGAAACATCAATTTCAAATCCTCGTACTAAATATTATTAAATTCTATTTTCAATGGATTTGTAGCACTACTTTACATTAACCACTCGAGAATAAATGAATATTTGATTGGTGTGACAAACCAAACTTCGTCTAAACGCATAGACCTGGTTTGGGGTGTTACATTTAATGGTATCAGAGCCCAGTTTCAAAACTCGGCTGTGGTTTGGGTTCAACAATGAAATTTGTTTGAAAAACAATTTAATTTCTAGACTTTTTGATTTAAAAGTAGTATGACACCATGAGCATCCCGCGCCAAGTCAAGTAAGTATCTGTATACTGATTGTTTATTATAATTATTATGATATGATCATAAGAAACACTCTAGAACTTCTAGTTTTAGGTGTTGAAAACCGTAGAGATTGAGACAATAGGATATGGTTGCGAAAACAACTCTATCTCTTTTATATCATAAAACATCGTTAATAAACAACTGAAATAGTATTCTGATTCATAAAACTCTTAATCAGATAAAATCGAATTAGACACTATGAGCACGAGAGGACGTGGTCGTGGACGCGGTAGACGTGGTCGTGGTAGAGGACGAGGTGTTAAGGGCGCAACTGAAGCGCCGGGTCAGATGCCGGAAATGGATACACCTGCGTCACTCAAGAGTGAGACGGGATCACATGATCATATGGAAGAAGATAATGCTGTGACACGAGCAATGCTGCGAGTCCTTGAAAGGGTCGCTGGAGCTAGAACTGGGCCAACAGCTCGTGGGTCAATATCGAAACGATTGAAATCAAGTGGTGCTGAGGTTTTCAGAGGTGTCTTTGGTGTAGCTCCCAATGTCGCGAAATATTGGCTTGAGGCAGTGGAGCGAATTATGGACGATCTTGAGTGCACTGTGGAACAAAAGCTAAGAGGAGCAGTATCTTTGTTAAGGGACGAAGCATACCAATGGTGGCTTACTGTCCGGGAAGGCACTGATGCTGCATTAGTTAATTGGGAATTCTTCAAAGCTTCCTTTCAAGGGAAATATGTGGGAACAAGTTATGTGGATGCCCGAAGGAAGGAATTCTTGAACCTAGTTCAAGGAAATAAGACGGTGGCAGCATATAAGGCTGAATTCTTACGTTTGAGTCGCTACGCTCGAACTATAGTGGCAACGGACCATGAGCGTTGTGTACGCTTTGATGATGGCTTGAAAGATGAGTTGCGGGTTCTGATAGCCCCACAACAAGTTAGAACTTTTGCCGCGCTTGTGGAAAAGGCCAAGATAGCCGAAGAGGCTAAGAACTCGGAACGTCAGAATCGGGAGCAAGTTCGAAGCAAGAGAGATATAAAGTATTCGGGTTCTTCAAAAAGGTTTATGAAGAGGCCTCGGAATAAGGAGCCAGCTCAAGGTAGAACACCTGTAGCTGTTAATCAGAGTCGAGACTGTGCTGAATGTGGAAAAAGGCATTCTAGAGAATGCTGGAGGAAAACGGGTGCTTGCTATAAATGTGGTTCAACGGATCATCAATATAGGAGTTGCCCTCGACGTATGGATACAACTCAGAAAGTTCGTACTACTGATACACCACCGGCAAGAGGAGCTCAGCAACCACCGAGAGGTCGTGGACCGGGTCGTGGTGGTAATGAGGCTGGACGTGGTCAAGGTGCAGCGGGTCGAGGCAATGGTCCTAGAGGCAACACGGATGCAAGACAGCTAGGATTGGTGTATGCAGTCAGACGCTGCGAGGATGGCAATGCACCTGATGTGATAACTGGTACGTTCTTCATCTCTGATGTACCTGTTATTGCCTTGATAGATATTGGTTCTACCCACTCGTATGTAGCTAGCACTATATCTGGCAACTTGAATTTAGAATCTGAAAGTTCCGATAGGGAGATGAAGGTAATTAGTCCTTTGGGACAGTCGGTGTTGGTTAATAAACTGTTTAGAGACGTGCCCTTAGAAATTCAAGGAGAAGCATTCCTGGCAGATTTGATGGAATTGCCTTTTGGTGAATTCGATATCATTTTGGGCATGGATTGGTTGGTTAAGCACCGGGCGCAATTGGATTGTGCTGAAAAGCAGATGATAATAAGAACCGTGGAGGACAAGGAGATAGTTATGATAGGCGAGCGGAGGAATTACTTGGCAAACGTGATTTCTGCATTAAAGGCGGAAAAGTTGGTGCGAAAAGGGTATGGAGCATTTTTAGCATTCATTAGTGCTTTAGATACCAAAGAGTTATCAGTGGAAGATGTGAGAACGGTGAAGGAATTTCCGGATGTATTTCCCGAAGAACTTCCCGGTGTACCTCCAGATCGGGAAGTGGAATTTGGTATTGAGCTTTTGCCAGGAACTGCTCCAGTGTCCATTGCTCCTTATGGAATGGCACCGAAGGAGTTGTCGGAGCTTAAAGCTCAAATTCAAGAATTGCTAGATCGGGGTTTTATTCGACCGAGTGTGTCTCCGTGGGGAGCACCGGTTTTGTTTGTTAAGAAGAAAGATGGGTCGATGCGTATGTGTATCGATTACAGACAATTGAATAAGCTGACGATCAAGAATAAGTACCCTCTGCCAATAATTGATGACCTGTTTGATCAATTAAAGGAAGCTTCGGATAGACAGAAGTCGTATGCAGATCTGAAGCGTAAGGATATCGAGTATGCTGTGGGGGATCAAGTTTTCTTGAAGGTCTCACCTTGGAAGAAGATTTTCAGGTTTGGGAAGAAGGGCAAGTTGAGTCCTAGATATATTGGACCATATCGTGTGGTGAAGCGAGTTGGTCCAGTGGCCTATCAGATCGAATTACCTACGGAATTGAGCCAAATTCATAATGTTTTTCATGTTTCCATGCTGAGGCGCTATAGATCGGATCCTTCGCACATAGTACCGGTAGAAGAAGTGGAGTTGAAATCAGACTTGTCTTTTGAGGAAGAACCAGTGGAAATCTTAGACCGAGATGTTAAGGAGCTAAGAAAGAAAACCGTGCCGTTGGTCAAAGTTTTATGGCGTAATCACGGAGTGAAGGAAGCTACGTGGGAGCCTGAGGATGCAATTCGGCAACAATACCCTCATCTCTTTCAACCAGGTAAATTTCGAGGACGAAATTTTCTTTAAGGAGGGTAGAGTTGTAACACCCTGAAAATTCGAGTATTGATTTATTGTGTGCTTTGAGTGATTAGTCTATAAAGGAAAATTCTATTATTTCTATTCGTGTTTATTAAAGTCCTGAAGAAGAGTATAGAAATATTAGGGTATAGAATAAATTTTTAGTTTGAGAATTTATTGAAGTGGAGCTAGTGGCATTGACACTTAAGTTAATTAAAGTGTCAAAGTGTAGCATAAGATGAGTAATGGCAAGGTGGTGTTGGCGCATGGGTTAAAGCATGAGGGGAGTGGTTCGAATCCCTTGGATGGCATTTTGACAACTTTTATTTTGCTCTTCTATGGTAAGTGTCGGCCAAGCTCATTTATGGAAAGTGTTGACCTTGTTATTTTTGGTTAGCAGAATAAAGGATTAAGGAAAGTGTTAACATATGGTATGGAATCAAGAACTTATGGAAAGATATGGAGACATGGGGCAAGTATCAAGGAAAATGTTTTGGAAACAAAATCATGGCCATTTGACCATGCATTTGGACGGCAATATGGTCTAGGGGGGAGCCGAATTTTTGGTGTTAGTTTGGCTAGGATTTGAAGTCTCTTTTTGGTCATTCTTAGCATATGTGCAAAGTTTTGCAATCCTTTCTCAACTTTTCTCCCTTGGCCGAATTTGTGCATTTGGTAAAGCCTAATTCTTTTGACCATTTAGTCATTTTTGTTCATCTTTTGAATATCTCTTGTGCCTCTTCTTAGTGCCGAAATTGTTAGTACCAAAAAGACCATATCTCTCTTTTTGTTTTCTTTTTACCATTGCCGAATGTACCTTGTTCCTAAACACATCTTTTTCTTCTCTTCTCTTTGAAAACCGAAACAACATCATCACCATCTCTTCTCTCATATTTTATTTCTTTTCACTCAAAGTTTCTCCATTAAACTCTCTCATGGCCGAATGCTAGAGTGCCCATAGCCGAACCTTTCTTTCTTTTCTTTGGTTATCATAGCCGAATCCTCCATCACTTAGAGACATCATTTTCAATTCTTTCTTTTCAACCGTGGACAAAAGGGTAAGAATTCTTTTTAGTTTCGTTTAGTTAGAAGTAGTCATGGCCGAATATTGATGGTGGTATGAAGGCTTTCTTAGATCGAAATAAACGTTCATTCTATTAATATTTATTTATGTTATACTTTAGTGCGATAACGGAAGATCGGAAATCAAGTGGTCGTGAGTGACATAGAACGCTTGGATCGACTCTCCTTGTGGAACAAGAATATTTGTGGTAAGGAAATCTCGTTCTTAAAACCTTTAGTCATAATCTATATATATATTGTTAGGACGTGCTAACAATCTTTGCCATTGAAGACAATCAAGATAGGGAAGAAACGGGCCGTGTATAGTGTTCGGAAGAAGGGTGGTACCGTTAATCCCCCTAAGTATAAACAAAGGGTTATTTCGGGAATCCGGGATTTTCCACCGGGTTGCGGACGTTCATCCGAGGAGAATCAACTGTTCGAAGTCGTTCGTACTCCCGAACCATTATTTGTTCGTGGATTTGATTCGGTTAACGAACCATCAATCGGGGAGAAACCGCAAGTAGAAGTATTTCGAAAATCCGAGGGTAAAATTTTAGATCGTTATGTTTAGATCGGTTTTATTATTAGATTATAATGTTCTAATTATCGTGATACGTATAGGTGTTGACGAGCGGGAAAGTCTAGTTCTCACAATAACCAGGTGTGTAACTTCACACTCATTTTCGGGTTAGATACCTAATCATAAGGACTGTGATAAAATCGTGAAAATGGTAAATTCGGAAATTATGTAGAAATTGATACTTTTGTGAAAATACATGAAAACGGTTAAAACCGAGAAAAATACGAAAAAAACTGCTAGATTGACATAATGGGCCAAAAACCCTCTAGTTCGATTTATGGGCCAAAAACCCCTTAGTTCGATAAATGGGCCAAAAATATTCTAGTTCGATAAATGGGCCAAAAATATTCTAGTTCGATATATGGGCCAAAGTCCGCTAAACTACTAAATGGGCAAATTACTAAATTGTTTTATGGGCCTAAATGAAATGTTTAATTATAGACCCATTGATGTTATGGATTATTTGATAAATTATTATATGGATATATTATATTATACATGCATGATTGCATGGGGCGGGGTATTTGATGAAGAGAAGAATGGCCTGTTGCCAAAAATCTAGTTCGGTGGCTCTGCCACAAATTTCGGCTTAATGCCTTTTAGTTCAGTGGCTCTGCCACAAATTTCGGCTTAATGCCTCTAGTTCAGTGGCTCTGCCACAAATTTGGCTAAATGCCTCTAGTTCGGTGACAATGTCACAATCTAGTTCGGTAGTGCACTACAATATTATTTAAAGGCTTAATGCCTATGATTGGTGTGTTTGGCGGGGTGGGTTGACTTGATCCCCACAGGTGTGTTGGTTGGTACGGGGGTGTATAGCGGATGGATACTAGGCTTGGTTGGGAAACTCATTTTACATGCATTTTATTTTATTTTACTTTATGTTGTATGGTTGAATACTGTAAATGGGCTCAAGCCCAACATAATATCTTGACGATCTGGCCCAACAATGGTGGTAAGTGAGTTGCACACTGAGTTCCTTGTAACTCATCCAATTTTATTAACCTTTCAGGTAATGGAAATTGATGTGGACTTGGGCCGGAGATGACTTGGTGGAGGCCATACTACGAACTTGGGTTTTATAAACTATGAACTTTATTTAAGTTATTATTTTAATTACTTTTATGGGTTTGATGTAATAAGGCCTCTAATTATGTTTTTATGGATTTTATTGTGTGGATGGATTTAAATTTTGTTTTAAGACTCTTATTATGGGCTTATATTAAATTTATATGGTTTTCTTAAAAATATTGTTTTATAACATTTTGAACAATTAAATTATTTTCTTTAAAATTTCTTCCAAATTCCTTTACAATGACTTTAAGGTTTTGATAAATATTTTTCTAAATGATAAGTTTTAAACAAGTATTTTCTCGAAACATCAATTTCAAATCCTCGTACTAAATTTTATTAAATTCTATTTTCAATGGATTTGTAGCACTACTTTACATTAACCACTCAAGAATAAATGAATATTTGATTGGTGTGACAAACCAAACTTCGTCTAAACGCATAGACCTGGTTTGGGGTGTTACATGTTACAATCTCAGCCTAAATCGAGCATATGAAACATTTAAAACAAATTGGGAACAATTCTGGACTAAATTGAAACTGTTACAAAACCTTAGGCAAAAAGTGAAAACATGGGTCACATGGCCGTGTGACCAGGCCATGTGACAAAGCTTAGACCGTGTGGATCAAAGACAAGGTCGTGTGGCCAGACTGTGTAACTCTCTCTGACTGTGTTGACAATCCAGTATCAAAATCAAATAGGCCACATGGGCGTGTCATGCAACCATGTATGACACACGACTAAGTGGCAGGTCATGTGCACCTAAAAGTGTATTCAAAATCAAGCCATTTCACCTAAAATTCCTTAGGCTCCAAGCCATACAATTAACATCACTTAAACCTATTCAAAATGCACCAAATCATGTCAAAATATACCAAACAACATTCAACCTAAGTGTCTAACCAATATGCCTTCATTCAACATAAACATAAACCATTCAAGCACAATTACTTAACTTTTAATGCTTAATCAACCATAACTTATACCTCATTTTAACATGACCAAATCATCAACCCAAGTTCTTCAACCAACAGCATCATAAGGTGCAATTCATAGCAACCAAATACATGTTCAATATCAAATAAGTTCATACTTCCACAAAGTATTAAAATAACCATTTTAGCTAACAAACTTATACGTTGATTCACATGTCAAATGACACAAAACATAACCAAATGATCATAAACATACATGTACCAAAATTCCTATTTACATGCCACTTATAACTGAGCCAAAAAAAATGAATAGCTATTGAAAAAGCTAACGGATAGTATGATCTCCAACGATGATCCAACCGACAGCAAGAGTCCAACAATCTACAAGGAAAAAAAACCAAATAGGGTAAGCTTACATAAAGCTTAGTAAGTTCGTAAAATAAAATGTGACATACTTGTCAACTTAAGTTTACAATTCATACATAACATAGAATTAACATTCCTTTGCTTTGTTTCATAAATCCTACCATATCAAATGGTTAAGCATAAATAAATCATATCATTAAAATATAACATACCAAAATTCACATACCAAGTTATAACCATCATAACATAGTTCCTTATACCATCTTGTTTCATTTCCATTTCATTTATCAACTATTTTTCCTAGTAAACTATAGTAAATTAACTTCGAATATGCGGGAGGGTAATGCTCACACAAGCTAACAAATGAGACATTAACCAATACATGATGCTGCTCACACAAGCTTAAGAGAATCCACAACACATACAGGATCTCAAGCCATTGGTATGGTATCCACCACCAGTACATAGTACCTGGAACTGTAAACACTAGCATAGAGTGCCTGGAACTGAAACACCAATACATAGTACCTTGAACTGTAATCACCAACATAGAGTGCTTGAAATGCCCTAATGACATATAATTTGTATCTTAGCTATTCACTAATTTCACACAAGCTTTAACTTATATTTTGTAGTCATTACATGTTCATAACTTTAAACCATGATCACATTGATCACATACATTCCCTAGATTAGCATATATCCATTCAACCATGTACAATGCCATACTTTACATTCCAATATATTTTCTTTCCACTTTCAAAACTATCTCAATTAATCACATTAACTATGCAGATATATATAATCACATAATTAAATTCAATTATCATACACTATATTAAACATAGTACGAACTTACCAAAACATAGTAGCTACCGACACCTCGAAGACAACTATTCGATGACTTTTCCTTTCCTACGATTATCAACTAATTAATCCATTTATTGATCTAAATATAATAATTTAATTCAATTAACCAATTCAAATATCTTAAAATATTTAATTTCATGTATTTAACCATTTATCAACATTTTACACTTTTACCCTAAACTTTTACCTTTATTCAATTTAGTCCCTAAATCCAAAACATTCAAATCGATCACAATTAAACCCAACCAATGCTATCTGAATTCTCTATGGTCCTTATACAACTCATATTTATCAAATTTTCATAATAATTTCATGCTAACTTTACTATTTTAACAATTTAGTCATTAAACTTAAAATCAACCAAAACTACTTTACAGAATAGTCTATTTAACTATCCAACTTATAAATCTATCATCAAACTTCAAAAACATCAAGAATTCATCAATGGTATAAATAAAAAATTTAACAATTTTATGAATTAGTCCCTGGGTTAGCTAGATTGAGCTACAACGATATCAAAAACATAAAAATAATGAAAAATGGACCTGAAACACATACCATGCAAGTGAATTAAAGCTTGGCCGAAAGCTTCCTTACTCAACCATGGAGTTTCGGTGATAATAGGTTGAGGAAAGTGAAATAAATAGCTATGTTTTTTGTTTTATGTTTTTAATTCATGTTTAAATTATTAAACAATATTTTATTAACATAATTTAACACCAAATGTACATAGTAACTGACCATAACAATCCAACATGGTCAAATTGCCTCATAAAGCCCTCAAATCATGGTTTCATAACCATTTAGCACAAATAAACTAATAGTGATTAATTTTTATTGCTTTTACAATATAGTCATTTTTATTAAATTAATTATCTAAACGTTAAAATTTTTGGACCAAATTTAAATACATCTATATAATAACTCCATAAATATTTAATATAAATATTTACGGGTTCGATTTACAAAAACAAGGTCATGATGCCTCATTTTCAAAAACCACTTAACTTTAGGGACAAACCACTTGTACTTTATTAAATAAAAATTCAATATAGTATTATATTTGACTCGTAAATATTAAATAATATTTACGGACTCACTCGTTGAAATTTTTGGTCCCGAAACCACTGTTTCTGACATAATTGAAAAATAGGCTATTACTCTTATAGTTGAGTTAGTTTTATATTTTGAGTTGTCATTTTGGTATCTTGAATAGAGAATGTTAACTTAAACATGAATTAGAGCTAAATATATGTAAAGAATAGAAGTTTGAAATGTTATTTGCTTACCAAGTTAATGAAGGAATGTTTAATCATGAACGAATGTATATAAAAACTTGGTTTATAAACCAGGTTGATTGAATGTGTGGTAATTCCTAAAAGAGATATCGCGACAACAGACCCCCTGTCGTTGCGACGTAAATTTGCCAATAAGTGGCGTCGTGACCACAATCCTCCGATGTCATGATGTGAGTTTGCCACAATGTAACGTTATGACATCCCCTATTCCATGGTCACAATGACTCCAATTATTTTCTCAAAGTCACGACATCCCTTCTGAAGTCGTGATGACAAGCCCTGCTTTCAATGTCACCACATGATACCTTTGACATCGTGACACCAACTCGGGAAATTTCAAAACTTTATGTTTTAGTCCTAAATCAACCTTGATTCATCATGAGAGATTCCGTAATCCAGTTTCTAACATGGTTTTGATCTAATATCATATTATAATTAGGAATAGATATTAAGTACTTGTATAAATCGCTTATTTAATATGAAAATGTAGTTGTAGTTGCTCTGGCAATGGATGTGACATCTCGCATCTTGGATTCGGTGATTGGGTCAGGTGTGGGGTGTTATTTTTAATGGTATCAGAGCTATAGGTTTAGCTAATTCTCGGACTAAATCAAGCTTAGAATTGAGTCTAGGGGTACATTTCAAGGCCAAGTCGAGTTTGAGTCAAGATTTAGATGTTGATTATGTAGCACCTTGCCCGATCGCCGAGCCCAAATATTAGGATGCCACACCATTGTCTCACTTCATACACAGTACAAATGAGTTCATTATTAAAGAAACGTCTTCCATTTTAGCATTTACACGAGTTTTAAGTTAAATATACTCTTAATTATCATTAAGACTTACTACACACAATTTAATTGATCATATAATAACATGTAACAACCTGTTTTAGGGTCAAATCGAAATAGTGGTTTTGGGACCACAAATTTGAAGTAGAAATATTTATTTTATTATTTCTTTAAGTTTTATAGTATGATTGAATGATTGTGTGAAAATTTCGTTAAGAAATTTTATTGATAGGGTGTCCAATTTGACTATTAAGAATAAATTGCAAAAAGTGGAAAATGTGTATTCTAGAAGCTAGAGGGTTTAACCACAAAGAATTATTAAATTGGAGGTCCTTAAATGGTAATTAGACCATTATGCCTTAAGTTGGACAAAAATGGACATAGTTAGATGAAATTTCAAAGTTTGACATTAAGGGCATTTTGGTAAAATGGTAAATAAAGACAAATAAAACTAATAAAAAGATGTCATCTTCCCCAATTTAGTCCCTTGTGCCGAATTTGAAGAGTCTCCATAGTTAGGGTTTTTGGCCAAGCTTTCAAGCTTGATTGTAAGTCCATTCTTGTCCCGTTTTTAATGATTTTTTATTTTTGAGATCGGTGTAACCTAATCTAGCTATTTCAAGGACTAATTTGAAAGAAAATCAAAGTCTAAAATTTTACCCATGTCAAAGAATTGTGTATTTTGATGTTTAATGGTAGAAAATGTATGTTTGGTGTTAGATAAACAACATTTACTAAGTGAATTTTTATGAAAATGCCAAATAGGGACCTATTTGTAAAGGATGTAAAATGTGTGTAAAAATGTGAATAAATGAAAAATGTGGGCTATTATGGGTGTGATGAAAATTGAATGAAAATCATTTTATGAGCCTAGGGAATAAAATGTAAGAAGTTGTAAAGTTAGGGGCAAAATGTAATTTTTGCCATAAGATGTTTTTGAGATTAAATTGAATAATTTGATAATTAAATAAGCTAAATTTGACATTATAGACCGAGGAAAGAACAAGATTGTGGACTAACAATTATCTATTTTGTACCGAGGTAAGTTCGTATGTTAAAAATAAGCTTTAGAAATATTTGTATTTAAATGCTTTAATATTGCATGAATTGTTTGTTTGATTTTGTGAATAAGTATAATCCTAGAACGAGTCCGAAGACGAATTGACAATCAAGAAATCCCGTTTAAACCTTAGGAATAGGGTAGGATACAAGTGACATGTTACTAGGGTCATTATGTGTATTGTGATTATGTGATCCGGGTACTGGTCTCATACGTCCTACTGGTGGCTGAGTATACCGACATACGTTGTGGATACTTGACAGCTTGTGTGAGCAGCACCGTGTAGCTACGTCTTGGCTGACAGCTCGTATGAGCAGGCCCATCGATAGCTTGAGAGCGAGCGATTATGTGATATGAGACTTAGGTAGCTTTGGCTACATATGTGGCACTTAGTGTGCAAATTTTCTTGAGTATCCGACATTGTTATTCCGAGTGGTTCACAGGTATGTCAAAGATGAAAGTATGGGTACATTCATTTTGAGATGGCTCAGGTATGTACATAAAGCTTATGCTTATTAAATGTGTTAAATGATGAATATGAGGTAATTTTTGTGATGGAATAGATTGTGATTATGAAACTATGGTAGGTTTACATTTAATATGTTATGTTATTTGAGTGTTATCTGCATGGTAAGGTTGCTTATTTCTTGCATACGAGCTTATTAAGCTATATAGCTTACTCTGTTTATTTTTCATGTTTTTATAGTGTCGCCAAGCTAACTCGGAATCGGAGATCGTCAGAGATTCGGATCACACTATCAAACTCTTATTTTGGGTATTTGATGATCTTGGCATTTTGAATGTATGGCATGTATAGGGACTTGGTCAATTTTTTATATGTGTCATTATGATTTGGCCAAAGGTATTGGCTTATAATGGTTAATGATTTCATTTTGCATATGGCCATGAATGATGGCTTATGCTGGTAGAATTATATTTATATGTTGATATCATTCATGAATGTGGAAACTTTTGTATGACTTGTGTTGATAGATCATGATGTTTATGCATGTTAGATGTTAGCATGTGGATATGATGTTAAACCTTGGTTGTGGATGTTTTGGTTGCCTAAGTATGCCATGAATTGTGCCATTGAATTGGTGTAAGTGTTTGTACAAATTAGGGTGGCAAATGGCTTGACAAATAGCCTTATTTTTGTTCACACGGGTAGACACACGGTCGTGTGTCTAGGCCGTGTGTGACACACGGTCGTGTGTCTAGGCCGTGTGTGACACATGGTCTGCCCTATGGGCATGTGTTCCGGCCGTGTGCCCCCTGCACCTTAATTTTGAGAAACAGAATGTCCAGAATTGAGCACATCGGCAGAGATAAGGGTGTGTGTCTCAGCCGTGTGTACTACACGGCCTTGAACACGGGCATGTGCCCCGGCCATGTGAAGTCTGCACCTATTTTATGAAAAATTATGAAAATTGAATTGACCACACGGCTTAGCAAACGGGTGTGTGGCACGGCCGTGTGGCACAAGTCAGAGATCACCCTAAATTAAACACGGCCTATAGCACGGGCGTGTCTCAGGGTCACACGGGTGCGTGACCCCTGTAATAAGAAAATTTTTCTAAGTTTTGAAAAATTTTCTAAAGTTCTCGGTTTAGTCCCGAATCACTTCCAAAGCATGTTTTAGGCCTCGTAGGCTCATATAAAGGATTTTATGATTGGATATGAATGCTTGTGTTAAGTCCGGTAATGCCTCGAGCCCTATTTCGACGTTGAATACGGGTAAGGGGTGTTACATAACAATTGTACATACATGAGGGCCACTTAGAAAAATTTCAAAACTAACTACATAGGTATCGATACTGGAACATGGGTATTAATAGTGATTGAAAAATTGATACCAAAATAGCATTCTGTTTCTCACCTAAAAATAAAACACCAGAAGTTATCAGTACCTTTCAATACGTATCAATAATTTTACCCCGAGTATCGATACTCGTATTATGGTATCATACCAAATTACGATTTTGACTTCCTGCAAATTTGAAATTCACATAGGTATCATATTTAAAACTTGAATGAAACACCTCATGCCCGGCCCACGAGCCTTGACCGGATCTGGTATGTTCCTTGAGTAAAACGATTCAAAACTTGTTCGCTTCTTTGGAAAATTTTGGATGGTTTTGAAGTCTAGATTTTAATAAAACTTTATTTACAAAATATTAAGTCAAAAATATTTTAAGATTTATTCTTAAGAAAAGTTACTTAAATTTTAATTTGATAAAAATCTATACCATAATAAAATAATTAAAATGCATGCATAAACAATTCATACTAGTGGCCTTATTACATCAAAAACAAACCCAAAATAAATTCAAAGTACTTAAAAATAGAAAGTCTAACTAAAATAAATAAATTTCGTGCTGAGCATGGCCACCACTAAGCTCCTGCCGACCCGGTCCATCATTGAGCGTCACCTGAAAAATATCCCACAACGGGGTGAGTCAAACAGACTCAATGTGTAACAACCAACACTAAGTCCTAACGGTTCAGGCATATCAGACCATACATATATATATAGCAATTAATTATAATGATGCAATCCCGAACCCAAACCTAGAAACCATCCGCTACACATCACCCGTACCAACCATCACACCGTGGGGACTACTAAGCCAACCATCCATCCGCTACACACCATCGAAGGCAGTCGCTGCAGTCGACTGGCACATCGCCCTTATAAATTCGTGGCATAGCCACCAGATAATAATAATTTTGTGACATAAGTCACCACATTCAGATTTCGTGACATAAGTCACTACATTCAGATTTCGTGACATAAGTCACCACATTCAGATATTGTGGTATAAAACCACCAGATCACTTCCCCTTAATATAACACCCATATGCCCCATATATCATACATATCATGCAATCTCATGCCATAGGCCTTATTTCACTTTCATAACATTTTCACATTTGTGTCATAACAGATATTCTTATTATTGACATAACTTTAGAGAATAACGTACCTGAGTACTCTGTACCATTTGTATGGTACCTTTGGTCACTTCCATATTATTATTAACATACACATAATATTAGAACCTTAAATCTATCAGGAAATAGTGCGGGGTTACACACCTGGTTTGCTTAGCGAGTTCACTGAATCCTGAAAATCTACCAAAACCGATTGCACTCCTTCCTAATACCCATAGGTGAAATCGGTTAGGCACTAATACTAAAATATGGCATTGGCCGAATGTTCATATACACTTACCTTATGATTTTAAATCCCGAAAGTAGTCTCTTGGCTATGAAGATGTCGAAATCCCTATAGGTTTTTGTTAGATTCTATTCTAACATTTAATCACAAATAAATGGCCCTTTGGCCGAATACCACATAGGGCTTACCTTGGATTCTTGAAATCCCGATGATCTTTCCTTGTAGTCGACTACTTCAAAAATCCCAAGAGATCCTTACCAATAAGATGACTAAAACGCAATTAATCACTACTTCAAGAAATCGGCAAAAGAGCTTGTAGTAGAAATCGATTCAAAGGGGTGGTAATGAAGTGAACTTTCGGCTTTAGGAAAAGAATAGCAAGGGTTAAAGATTCGGCTTTAACAAAATAGAAAGAAAAGAAAAGAAAGGAAAAGAAAAAGAAGAAGAGAAATGATCAAAAGGCTATATGGTTTCGGCTATGGAAGAAATTGAACAAAGAAAAAGTTTTTAATATTGATGCACATTCGGTCAAATAAGAAAAAGAATGAAAGAGAAATGTCCCCTTTCAAAGGTAGTGATATTTCGGTACCAAAAAGAAAAGAAGAGTTTGAGAGGAAAAGAAGAAAAAGAGATTACCAATATGGTCAAAAATGATAGCCAAAACAAAAACAAAGTTTTCACCTAAAGCCAATGACACAATCGGCTAAGGAGAATAATTTTGGAGAAGAGGGAAAAAGATGCACAAAATACCAAGAATTTGGCCAACTATCTTCCCCCTAATCCCATACAATATTCGGCCAACCCCCCTTAGCCCCTTAAGCCGTCCACATTCATGGTCAAAATGACCATGAAAAAATTTCCAAAACATCACCCATACATCAAGCCTTATGTCCCCTTATCCTTCCATAACACCTTGATTCCATACCTTAACTAATAACTTGCCTTATTCCCTTAGTCTACTATCCATAAATTATAAAGTCCAACCTTATCTTGAATAGAGTTGACCGAAACAAGCCATACACATGCAAAAATAAAAGTCACCTTATTGCCATCCATGGGATTCGAACCTCTTCCCTCATACAATTACTCATGCGCCAACACCACTTTACTACTTGTTCACTTATGCTAACATTAAACACTTAAATTAACTTAAGCATCATAATCACTTGATCCACT
The DNA here is from genome assembly GCA_005393395.2 of Gossypium australe. Classification (NCBI taxonomy): domain Eukaryota; kingdom Viridiplantae; phylum Streptophyta; class Magnoliopsida; order Malvales; family Malvaceae; genus Gossypium; species Gossypium australe. The sequence goes on from CM016618.1 coordinate 22,618,269, forward strand.
TCACTAAATTCTTCATACTAAAAATTATTCTAAACCAATTAATTCCAAGCCTTCACAAGACTATATTAGGCACACAATAAAAATCATATCCGAGCTAACACAATCAACAAGATGATACTCAAATTTTTGGATGTTACAACTCTACCCTCCTAAAAGAAAATTTTGTCCTCGAAATTACCTGGCTAGAACAAGTGAGGGTATTGCTGTCGCATTGCCTCTTCCGACTCCCACGAAGCCTCTTCCGATCCATGATTACGCCATAACACTTTGACGAGAGGAACTGATTTCCTCCGTAACACCTTCACATCCCGTTCTAGAATCTGAATCGGCTCCACCTCGTAGGACAAATCTGGTCTTAGTTCCACCTCCTCAACTGGTACTACATGAGATGGATCCGACCGGTAACGACGTAGCATCAAAACATGGAACACGTCGTGCATTTGCTTTAACTCCGAAGGTAACTCTAACTGATATGCTACTGGTGGTGGTGGTACCTCATTTTCGGACCTTTGACCAGACCTAACAGGTTCCGATACAGCCATTCTGCCTCTACCACGTCCTCGCACATTACGACCACGCCCCCTAGAATTCATTTCTACGATCGTGCTTTAATCTGATTTAAGAAATTTTATGCATTAGTATTTGTTCCACTGATTATCCGCGAACAATTTTATGAGAAAGAGGTTAATAGTAGTTCTTTCGATCATTACAAAGTTTCAAGTCTTCTATCCTAGTTCAGAGAAACACATCCATTCGGTAGTACCAACTACACACACACATTCACCACTCAAGCATTTTCATTCATTCTAATCCCAGGGGTATTTTCGTAATTTGTCTTATAGGGGTATTTTGGTAATTTTCCAAATCGGGGTGTTTTGATATTTTGCAAAGTAGGGGTTTTGGTATTTTTGTAAAGTAAGAATATTTTAACAAAAGTCAAGGGTATTATGGTAATTTTATAATCCAAGGGTGTTTTAGTAATTCACACAAAGTAGGGGTATTTGGGTAATTTTGTAAATCGGGAATATTTTGGAAAAATTTTCAAAAAAATAATTTTCCTACAAATCGAAGAGGTAATTTGGTGAATTTAAAACTAAGGTTTTTATAAAAAAAATATGGCTAATCCCTTTCGGGTTTTAAATTATGGAATTTAGCTCGTGAATAAGTTCTCTTGGTTAGGGTGAACCGTTGCTACGCACCAGGTAGGATTCGAGTGAAGAGGAGGTGAGTCACTAGGACTGCTTAAATACCAAGCTCTCACCGAAACCAATCCTAGACATGCGCACAATGGTTGCCACACCCTAACTCGGCGACTTAATCACAGGTTTGTTTAATTAGGCTTTAAAATTTTATGCAATTTTTGTGTTGGAGTAAGCTAATCCTAGGGTTCAATAACTTAATAGACTAATCTACGTTCCCGTTATACCCACATACAAACCATACAATAAGTCATACAACAGTTAGGGGTACTTACCTGGTGGACTTCGGGTCGGAGACTTAGGTGCCATGTCAGAGAACCTGCTTAGTTCCAAAATTTTCACAAAATCTTAATTGGGCTTACTTTTGAAAACGTTGTGAGCTTTAAACCCAAGGCCGAGAGTTTAAAACTGGGCTCTGATACCAAGTTGAAACACCTCATGCCCGGCCTACGAGCATTGACCGGATCTGGTATGCTCCTTGAGTAAAACGATTCAAAACTTGTTTGCTTCTTTGGAAAATTTTGGATGGTTTTGAAGTCTAGATTTTAATAGAACTTTATTTACGAAATATTAAGTCAAAAGTATTTTAAGATTTATTCTTAAGAAAAGTTACTTAAATTTTAATTTGATAAAAATCTGTACCATAATAAAATAATTAAAATGCATGCATAAACATTTCATACTAGTGGCCTTATTACATCAAAAACAAACCCAAAATAAATTCAAAGTACTTAAAAATAGAAAGTCTAAATAAAAAAAATAAATTTCGTGCTGAGCATGGCCACCACTAAGCTCCTGCCGACCCGGTCCATCATTGAGCGTCACCTGAAAAATATCCCACAACGGGGTGAGTCAAATAGACTCAATGTGTAACAACCAACACTAAGTCCTAACGATTCAGGCATATCAGACCATACATATGCATATAGCAATTAATTATAATGATGCAATCCCGAACCCAAACCTAGAAACCATCCGCTACACATCACCCGTACCAACCATCACACCGTGGGGACTACTAAGTCAACCCTCCATCCGCTACACACCATCGAAGGCAGTCGCTGCAGTCGACTGGCACATCGCTCTTATAAATTCGTGGCATAGCCACCAGATAATAATAATTTTGTGACATAAGTCACCACATTCAGATTTCCTGACATAAGTCACCACATTCAGATATTGTGGTATAAAACCACCAGATCACTTCCCCTTAATATAACACCCATATGCCCCATATATCATACATATCATGCAATCTCATGCCATAGGCCTTATTTCACTTTCATAACATTTTCACATTTGTGTCATAACAGATATTCTTATTATTGACATAACTTTAGAGAATAACATACCTGAGTACTCTGTACCATTTGTATGGTACCTTTGGTCACTTCCATATTATTATTAACATACACATAATATTAGAACCATAAATCTATCAGGAAATAGTGCGGGGTTACACACCTGGTTTGCTTAGCGAGTTCACTAAATCCCGAAAATCTACCAAAACCAATTGCACTCCTTCCTAATACCCATAGGTGAAATCGGTTAGGCACTAATACTAAAATATGGCATTGGCCGAATGTTCATATACACTTACCTTATGATTTTAAATCCCGAAAGTAGTCTCTTGGCTATGAAGATGTCGAAATCCCTATAGGTTTATGTTAGATTCCATTCTAACATTTAATCACAAATAAATGGCCCTTTGGCCGAATACCACATAGGGCTTACCTTGGATTCTTGAAATCCCGATGATCTTTCCTTGTAGTCGACTACTTCAAAAATCCCTAGAGATCCTTACCAATAAGATAACTAAAACGCAATTAATCACTACTTCAAGAAATCGGCAAAAGAGCTTGCAGGAGAATATATTCAAAGGGGTGGCAATGAAGTGAACTTTCGGCTTTAGGAAAAGAATAGCAAGGGTTAAAGATTCGGCTTTAACAAAATAGAAAGAAAAGAAAAGAAAGGAAAAGAAAAAGAAGAAGAGAAATGATCAAAAGGCTATATGGTTTCGGCTATGGAAGAAATTGAACAAAGAAAAAGTTTTTAATATTGATCACATTCGGTCAAATAAGAAAAAGAATGAAAGAGAAATGTCCCCTTTCAAAGGTAGTGATATTTCGGTACCAAAAAGAAAAGAAGAGTTTGAGAGGAAAAGAAGAAAAAGAGATTACCAATATGGTCAAAAATGATAGCCAAAACAAAAACAAAGTTTTCACCTAAAGCCAATGACACAATCGGCTAAGGAGAATAATTTTGGAGAAGAGGGAAAAAGATGCACAAAATACCAAGAATTTGGCCAACTATCTTCCCCCTAATCCCATACAATATTCGGCCAACCCCACTTAGCCCCTTAAGCCGTCCACATTCATGGTCAAAATGACCATGAAAAAATTTCCAAAACATCACCCATACATCAAGCCTTATGTCCCCTTATCCTTCCATAACACCTTGATTCCATACCTTAACTAATAACTTGCCTTATTCCCTTAGTCTACTATCCATAAATTATAAAGTCCAACCTTATCTTGAATAGAGTTGACCGAAACAAGCCATACACATGCAAAAATAAAAGTCACCTTATTGCCATCTATGGGATTCGAACCTCTTCCCTCATACAATTACTCATGCGCCAACACCACTTTACTACTTGTTCACTTATGCTAACATTAAACACTTAAATTAACTTAATCATCATAATCACTTGATCCACTTCACTAAATTCTTCATACTAAAAATTATTCTAAACCAATTAATTCCAAGCCTTCACAAGACTATATTAGGCACACAATAAAAATCATATCCGAGCTAACACAATCAACAAGATGATACTCAAATTTTTGGATGTTACAACTCTACCCTCCTAAAAGAAAATTTCGTCCTCGAAATTACCTGGCTAGAACAAGTGAGGGTATTGCTGTCGCATTGCCTCTTCCGACTCCCACGAAGCCTCTTCCGATCCATGATTACGCCATAACACTTTGACGAGAGGAACTGATTTCCTCCGTAACACCTTCACATCCCGTTCTAGAATCTGAATCGGCTTCTCCTCGTAGGACAAATCTGGTCTTAGTTCCACCTCCTCAACTGGTACTACATGAGATGGATCTGACCGGTAATGACGTAGCATCAAAACATGGAACACGTCGTGCATTTGCTTCAACTCCGAAGGTAACTCTAACTGATATGCTACTGGTCCAACCCGCTTTAACACCCGATAAGGTCCTATAAACCTGGGACTTAACTTTCCTTTGCGACCAAATCTCATCACCTTCTTCCAAGGCGACACTTTAAGAAATACTTGATCTCCCACAACAAACTCTATTTCTTTCCGCTTAAGATCTGCGTACGACTTTTGCCTGTCAGATGCCTCCTTTAACCGAGCCCAAATTACCTTAACCTTGACGTTCCCCTAATTCTATCCAACACGTAGGAGTGCGACACTTCCAACCATACATCGCTTTATATGGTGCCATCCGAATGCTAGCCTGATAGCTGTTGTTGTACACAAATTCCGCTAGAGGCAAATATTTTTCCCAACTTCCTCTGAAGTTGATCACACAACCTCTCAGCATATCCTCTAACACTTGGATTACTCGTTCAGACTGACCATCGGACTGTGGATGAAATGCCGTACTGAAGTCTAATCTGGTGCCTAAAGCCTGATGTAGTGCTTTCCAAAACCGAGAAGTAAACCTCGGATCCCTATCCGAGATAATCGACACCGGCACTCCATGCAACCTCACAATCTCTGCTACATACAATTTCACCAACTTCTGCAGAGAATAGTCGACCCGCACTAGAATGAAATGCGCGGACTTTGTCAATCGATCCACTACTACCCATACCGAGTCCTTCTTAGTAGGCGTAAGGGGAAGCCCACTAATGAAGTCCATAGTGATTCTCTCCCACTTCCACTGCGGAATCTTTATTGGTTGAAGCATTCCTGACGGAACTTGGTGTTCAGCCTTAACTTGCTGACACGTCAAGCACTTCCCTACAAACTCTGTAACTTCCCGCTTAAGACCAGGCCACCAAAACTGTTCCCTTAGATCTCTATACAACTTACTACCTCCAGGATGCATAGCATAAGGGCTACAATGTGATTCCTGAAGAATTCTCTGCCTAAGCTCCTCGTTCCTCGGCATACAGACCTTACCCTTGAAACACAATACTTCCTCGTCATTAATACCATAATCTTCCAACTCACCATTCTGTACCTGCCGTAACTTAGTACTTAGATCCTCATCCATCAACCGACTTTCCTTAACCTCATTCGACCATGTTGGTTTGACTTGCAATTCTGCCAGTAGACTCCCATCATCATACAAGCTTAGATGTGCAAACATCGCCCTCAGATCCGACACTACTTTCTGACTTAGGGCATCCGCCACTACATTTGCCTTGCCCGGATGATACTCTATCGAACAATCATAGTCCTTCAGTAACTCCACCCACCTTCGCTGTCTCAGGTTCAACTCTTTCTGAGTCAACAGATGCTTAAGACTCTTGTGGTTTGTGTAAATCACTGACTTCTCTCCATAAAGATAGTGCCTCCATACCTTAAGAGCAAAGACCACAGCCGCCAGCTCCAAATCATGCATCGGATAATTAACCTCATGTGGCCTTAATTGTCGAGACGCATAAGCGACTACTTTCCCGTCTTGCATAAAAACACATCCTAATCCGGTATGAGAAGCGTCACAATACACCACGAAATCCTTTCCTGCCTCCGGTTGAATCAAAACTGGAGTTTCAGTCAAGACCCTCTTAAGCTTCTCAAAGCTCTCCTGTTGCTTATCTGTCCATACGAAAGGCACTTCTTTTCTCAACAACTTTTTCATAGGTGCGGCTATCGATGAGAATCCTTCCACAAACCTTCTGTAGTAGCCTGCCAATCCCAAGAAACTACGAACCTCAGCCACAGACTTAGGTGGTTTCCAATCCAACACTGCCTCAGTCTTCCTAGGATCCACCCTTATTCCTTTTGCAGACACTACATGTCCTAAGAACGCAACTTCTTTCAGCCAAAATTCACACTTGCTGAATTTGGCATAGAGCATCTTCTCCCTTAACACTTGCAACACTATCCGGAGATGCTCATCATGTTCCTTTTCAGACTTGGAATACACCAGAATATCATCGATGAACACAACGACAAACCTATCCAAGTATGGTTGAAAAACCCGGTTCATCATATCCATGAACGCAGCTGGGGCATTCGTCAATCCGAACGGCATTACTAAGAACTCATAATGCCCGTATCTTGTTCGGAAAGCTGTCTTATGGATATCCACTTCCTTCACCTTAAGCTGATGATATCCCGACCGTAGATCTATCTTTGAGAATACCGCCGCTCCCTTAAGCTGATCGAATAAGTCGTCTATCCTAGGCAAAGGGTACTTGTTCTTGATGGTCAGCTTATTCAACTGACGATAATTTATGCACATGCGCATAGTTCCGTCCTTCTTCTTCACAAACAAGACCGGTGCTCCCCATGGAGACACACTAGGTCGGATAAACCCACGATCAAGCAACTCTTGGATCTGAGCCTTGAGCTCAACCAACTCCTTTGGTGCCATTCTGTACGGTGCAATTTGTTGGAACGCCGGTACCCCATGGCGCAGCAGAATAAAATTAGATCCGGCGATCCAAATCATGGATCCATGTGTGAGGAACGAATCGGGGTGAAATAAAGGTTTCGAAATTACCAAAACTTCAATCTGAGTAGACAGCGACGCCTTGGCAACAAGAGTTTTGATATACTGTCGAATCAAGCCTCAACCTTTTCCGATGTCAGCCTCTACGTAATCCACCCGGTTTGACTATGAACAGAAGAAATCTCCAAAACTGTTTTGGAGGCTTATTTGCTTGACGGCTGCTAGACCTAACAAGCAATCACTTAGGGTTTTCACGTTTTGTTTTGTCTCCTTTTAATACCTTTTATAATGGGTGCCTTTCTCATTGGGCCTTTTATAATAGGCATCCTCTTAATTGGGCCTTTTATAATTGGTATCTCTTGAATGTATTACAAGATTAAATAAATACAATAAAGTTTTTAACCGAAAATTATAATTACATTAATTATATCTGAAAATTATAATTACATTAATTATAATAAAGATTCCGGTAAACTATATTTATTTAAATTTATATATGAATCAAATTCATATATTAATAAAATTATGTTATCATTATGTGTACAACATCCTTGTACATATAATATGTTCAATATTTGATTGCCCAATTAAATTAATTCTTTAATTAATTTAATTTATGTGACAACCAAGCACAATACCAACTATAATTTATTCCGTTCATTTCAACCATAGGGTGTGACCCTGTAGGTTCTTGCAACGTTAGCAGTAATACTAGAACGATTCTATTGTCACAGACAATGAGTGGCATCTAGCAATGCATCATTGCTACCTAAGTTACAAGAAGTCATGATTCGACATAACCTTTCGTGATTAACCTTTCATGCATTAATCCTTAAGTCCTTTATCTCTGGAACGGATACAAGTCATGGGATAGTCACACTTGCATAGTCCATCCCATGTTTCTTGATATCTTGAGTAGACTATGATATACAAATTAGTATGACATCTCATATCAACTTATTTGAGCATGGCCATGCATTTCTAGTCTCACTCAATCAAGTGGCCTAAGATATTACTCCTATTATGTAGGAGGGACTTATCCTTTATTGATCAACCATATCCTCTACATAGATTGTGGTATATCCAACATCAGCCTTTATAGAACAACCTGTTACGGTGTACGTTTGACTGTATCAAAATATACAACTCACGATGTTGGGATAATAATGATCTTAAGTCTGAGGATCATATACATATTAATCACTATGAGTAATGTTGTGACAATTACATAATAATCCAAGAAACATACTCATAGCGGGTCAATCCAATATATTGTTCTTTAACACACATATTCATGCATTGATTTTGACACTCCATATCAATGACAACTCTTTATCATCAATCAACTACATGTTAGTCTTAATGCATTATTATTGTCCTAGTCAATAATAATACTCGACTAAGGATCTTTTAAGAATAATCATATTATTCTCAGGACATTATTATAAAATAGTTTATCTATACACACAGAAAGAAAAACTGAAATAATAATGACAACGCTTTATATTAATAAACATGGTAAATTAAGTATGTTATTACAACCATCTCATGATTGATCTTTGGGCATACTTTTACACAATTGACACAGGAGCTGTACCAGGTAGCAAGTCAATTCCGAACTCCACCTCCCTATCCGGGGGTATTCCAGGTAATTCTTTCGGAAAAATATCCACAAATTCCCTTACGGTTCTAACTCCACTAACTTCCCCTTCTTTTGCATCCAACACACTAACGAAAGCCAAGAATGCCTCGCATCCTTTCCGAACCATCATATCAGCCTTTAATGCTGAAACTACGTTGGACAAGTAGTTCCTTCTTTCTCCTATCATGATTATCGCCTCATCCTCCGGGGTCCTTAGTTCCATTCGCTTAGCTGCACAATCTAATACGGCTCGATGTTCCACTAACCAATCCATGCCAAGTATGAGATCGAATTCTCCGAAGGGTAATTCCATCAAGTCAGTCAGAAATACTACTCCTTGAATCTCTAAAGGTACTTTCTGAAACATCCTATTCACCACTACAGTTTGACCTAGCCGGCTTACTACAGTCATCTCCCTACCAGATAGTTCAAAGGCTATATCTAGAGTTTCAACTACTCTACATGCAACATAAGAATGGGTAGAACCCACATCAATCAAAGCGAAGTAAGGCTTGCCAAAAATAAGAAACGTACCAGTTATGACGTCTGGTGCGTCTCCATCTTCCCTACGGCGAACAGTATACACCAGACCTGGCTGTCTTGCCTCTGTATTACCAACACCTCTGCCCGGGGTTCCTCTTCCTCTTCCAGCACCATTACCTCGGCCATTCGCACCTTGACCCCGCTGAGGCTGCTGTCCACCTCTTCCAGCTTGATTAACACCCTGAGCTGCTGGTCGATTCCCATCTGATTTCATAGGACAGTCCTTAATCATGTGATCCTTAGACCCGCACTTAAAGCATCCTCCCGTTTTCTTCCAACACTCCCCTAAGTACATTTTCCCACACTGAGCACAAGTACGATACTGCCCTCCTGTCGCGGCCTGCTGACCTCGGGGCCCATCAACTCTAGACCTCTTTTGCACATTCCCAGACTATCTTGCTGATCCAAAACCTCTCTTCTGCCTATTCCGATCAGTGTTCTGTCTCACAGAGTCCTTGATTCCTTCGGCTACCTTAGCCTTCTCTACCAACAAAGCAAATTCCCGCTCTTGCTGTGGGGCTATCAATAACCTCAGATCATCTCTCAGTCCGTCCTCAAACCGGACACATCGCTCATGCTCCGTAGCCACGATTCCTCGAGCATACCGGCTCAACCTTAAATATTCAGCTTCGTACTCTGCTACGGACTTGTTCCCTTGGACCAGTCCCAGAAATGCCTTTCTCTGCGCATCAATATAACTGGTTCCGACATACTTCTTCTGATACGCTGTCTTAACATACTCCCAAGTGAGTTCCTTAGCCATAGCACCATCCCGAACTGTGAGCCACCATTGATATGACTCATCACGAAGAAGCAACACCATTCCTTTCAACTTCTCATCAGCAGTTAAATCGAGCTCATCCATAACTTGTTCGGTCACCTCCAACCAATACTCAGCAGTACTGGGTGCCGCACTAGATACACCACGGAACACCTCAGCTCCATTGGCTCGGAGTCGCTCGGGTACAGATTTCAGAGCTCCCATACTTCCACCTGCTCCAGCCACCATCTCAAGAACGCATAGCACCGCCTGCGATACAGCATTATCCCCCATCTGATCTTGCTGCTCAACACCAACAGCTGCTGGTGGTGGTGGTACCTCATTTTCGGACCCTTGACCAGACCTAACAGGTTCCGATACAGCCATTCTGCCTCTACCACGTCCTCGCACATTACGACCACGCCCCCTAGAATTCATTTCTACGATCGCGCTTTAATCTGATTTAAGAAATTTTATGCATTAGTATTTGTTCCACTGATTATCCGCGAACAATTTTATGAGAAAGAGGTTAATAGTAGTTCTTTCAATCATTACAAAGTTTCAAGTCTTCTATCCTAGTTCAGAGAAACACATCCATTCGGTAGTACCAACTACACATACACATTCACCACTCAAGCATTTTCATTCATTCTAATCCCAGGGGTATTTTCGTAATTTGTCTTATAGGGGTATTTTGGTAATTTTTCAAATCGGGGTATTTTGATATTTTGCAAAGTAGGGGTTTTGGTATTTTTGTAAAGTAAGAATATTTTAACAAAAGTCAAGGGTATTATGGTAATTTTATAATCCAAGGGTGTTTTAGTAATTTATACAAACTAGGGGTATTTGGGTAATTTTGTAAATCGGGAATATTTTGGAAAAATTTTCAAAAAAATAATTTTCTTACAAATCGAAAAGGTAATTTGGTGAATTTAAAAATAAGGTTTTTATAAAAAAAATATGGCTAATCCCTTTCGGGTTTTAAATTATGGAGTTTGGCTCGTGAATAAGTTCTCTTGGTTAGGGTGAACCGTTGCTACGCACCAGGTAGGATTCGAGTGAAGAGGAGGTGAGTCACTAGGACTGCTTAAATACCAAGCTCTCACCGAAACCAATCCTAGACATGCGCACAATGGTTGCCACACCCTAACTCGGCGACTTAATCACAGGTTTGTTTAATTAGGCTTTAAAATTTTATGCAATTTTTGTGTTGGAGTAAGCTAATCCTAGGGTTCAATAACTTAATAGACTAATCTACGTTCCCGTTATACCCACATACAAACCATACAATAAGTCATACAACAGTTAGGGGTACTTGCCTGGTGGACTTCGGGTCAGAGACTTAGGTGCCATGTCAGAGAACCTGCTTAGTTCCAAAATTTTCACAAAATCTTAATTGGGCTTACTTTTGAAAACGTTGTGAGCTTTAAACCCAAGGCCGAGAGTTTAAAACTGGGCTCTGATACCAAGTTGAAACACCCCATGCCCAGCCTACGAGCCTTGACCGGATCTGGTATGCTCCTTGAGTAAAACGATTCAAAACTTGTTTGCTTCTTTGGAAAATTTTGGATGGTTTTGAAGTCTAGATTTTAATAGAACTTTATTTACGAAATATTAAGTCAAAAATATTTTAAGATTTATTCTTAAGAAAAGTTACTTAAATTTTAATTTGATAAAAATCTGTACCATAATAAAATAATTAAAATGCATGCATAAACATTTCATACTAGTGGCCTTATTACATCAAAAACAAACCCAAAATAAATTCAAAGTACTTAAAAATAGAAAGTCTAAATAAAAAAAATAAATTTCGTGCTGAGCATGGCCACCACTAAGCTCCTGCCGACCCGGTCCATCATTGAGCGTCACCTGAAAAATATCCCACAACGGGGTGAGTCAAACAGACTCAATGTGTAACAACCAACACTAAGTCCTAACGATTCAGGCATATCAGACTATACATATACATATAGCAATTAATTATAATGATGCAATCCCGAACCCAAACCTAGAAACCATCCGCTACACATCACCCGTACCAACCATCACACCGTGGGGACTACTAAGTCAACCCTCCATCCGCTACACACCATCGAAGGCAGTCGCTGCAGTCGACTGGCACATCGCCCTTATAAATTCGTGGCATAGCCACCAGATAATAATAATTTTGTGACATAAGTCACCACATTCAGATTTCCTGACATAAGTCACCACATTCAGATATTGTGGTATAAAACCACCAGATCACTTCCCCTTAATATAACACCCATATGCCCCATATATAATACATATCATGCAATCTCATGCCATAGGCCTTATTTCACTTTCATAACATTTTCACATTTGTGTCATAACAGATATTCTTATTATTGACATAACTTTAGAGAATAACGTACCTGAGTACTCTGTACCATTTGTATGGTACCTTTGGTCACTTCCATATTATTAACATACACATAATATTAGAACCATAAATCTACCAGGAAATAGTGCGGGGTTACACACCTGGTTTGCTTAGCGAGTTCACTGAATCCTGAAAATCTACCAAAACCGATTGCACTCCTTCCTAATACCCATAGGTGAAATCAGTTAGGCACTAATACTAAAATATGGCATTGGCCGAATGTTCATATACACTTACCTTATGATTTTAAATCCCGAAAGTAGTCTCTTGGCTATGAAGATGTCGAAATCCCTATAGGTTTATGTTAGATTCCATTCTAACATTTAATCACAAATAAATGGCCCTTTGGCCGAATACCACATAGGGCTTACCTTGGATTCTTGAAATCCCGATGATCTTTCCTTGTAGTCGACTACTTCAAAAATCCCTAGAGATCCTTACCAATAAGATGACTAAAACGCAATTAATCACTACTTCAAGAAATCGGCAAAAGAGCTTGTAGGAGAAATCGATTCAAAGGGGTGGCAATGAAGTGAACTTTCGGCTTTAGGAAAAGAATAGCAAGGGTTAAAGATTCGGCTTTAACAAAGTAGAAAAAAAAGAAGAGAAAGGAAAAGAAAAAGAAGAAGAGAAATGATCAAAAGGCTATATGGTTTCGGCTATGGAAGAAATTGAACAAAGAAAAAGTTTTTAATATTGATGCACATTCGGTCAAATAAGAAAAAGAATGAAAGAGAAATGTCCCCTTTCAAAGGTAGTGATATTTCGGTACCAAAAAGAAAAGAAGAGTTTGAGAGGAAAAGAAGAAAAAGAGAATACCAATATGGTCAAAAATGATAGCCAAAACAAAAACAAAGTTTTCACCTAAAGCCAATGACACAATCAGCTAAGGAGAATAGTTTTGGAGAAGAGGGAAAAAGATGCACAAAATACCAAGAATTTGGCCAACTATCTTCCCTCTAATCCCATACAATATTCGGCCAACCCCCCTTAGCCCCTTAAGCCGTCCACATTCATGGTCAAAATGACCATGAAAAAATTTCCAAAACATCACCCATACATCAAGCCTTATGTCCCCTTATCCTTCCATAACACCTTGATTCCATACCTTAACTAATAACTTGCCTTATTCCCTTAGTCTACTATCCATAAATTATAAAGTCCAACCTTATCTTGAATAGAGTTGACCGACACATGCCATACACATGCAAAAATAAAAGTCACCTTATTGCCATCCATGGGATTCGAACCTCTTCCCTCATACAATTACTCATGCGCCAACACCACTTTACTACTTGTTCACTTATGCTAATATTAAACACTTAAATTAACTTAAGCATCATAATCACTTGATCCACTTCACTAAATTCTTCATACTAAAATTTATTCTAAACCAATTAATTCCAAGCCTTCACAAGACTATATTAGGCACACAATAAAAATCATATCCAAGCTTACACAATCAACAAGATGATACTCAAATTTTTGGATGTTACATTGAATATCAATACCTCTGCTTCAAATAGTAAAAATTCAGCATATAAAAGCATAGAAGCCATTCCTACACAAGTTTATTCAACATGCATATTTTACTATATCAAATAAACGTCAGAATGACTATAACAACAGTTTCAAACATTGAAAATAAGTCCGAGCAGTAATCAACATATATCTTTAAATCCTAATAACAAATAAGCTATGGAAACATCCAAAATATCATGGAAATTACTAGTAAAAAGTCTACTGCATTGCCTTTATTTTCCCAAAACATAAACGAATAATAAATCACCTGTGAAGAATTACTAGAGGCTAGCTTGGATTAATCCATTGGAACCACATCGCTCACACCAAAACACTACTAATTTGCAATGGTTTAAAAGGAGTGGGTGAGCTTAACAAGCTCAATGAATGCCCAAAATAACTACCATGCAAATAAGTCATCATGCATTAACGAAACATCTATATAGCATAACTACAAAAATACCAACTTTAATGTTATATTATACTTACTCATGCATTGTTTAATGGTTCATTTACTTAGTGGTCACATACACTTTTAAGCATATATTACATTACATATATAATCACTTTTAAAGATAAGCACTTCAACTATGAAACATATCTATCACCACACATCAGATACATGGATCTCCAGCACACCAATTGACTCATAGAGTCGAACATATCCCAAAAAGTGAAACATAAAGCTAGCACTCTCTAACATACCAAACATGTCCCGTTGAATGGAGCTTAGCTCACATTCCTTTATCTCTTCAACCTGTCCCAGGGCCTCAATGCCCAAAAACACAATACATATAGGTGAGTACTCACAATCCTATGGCATGCCAACTATATCCAATTGTCTCAAAGATCACAAGGCCAAAATATTTGTTATTAACATACACATTTACTTACCGTTCACTACACTTATTCACTGCGAATATCGCATTATAAACACAACATTATCTCTGTCATTTAGCATGTAAAACATGCCTACATTTACACTTTAACAATGGTAATCATGAACACATAACACATACTATAGCATCTCGTCTCAGTTCACATTTTCAAAATCACACTAGCACATACTTCGCAAATTAATTTAAGAGTATGAGAAATATTACACTAGGAATTTAGAGTAGGGGTTTAGGCTACTTCTAAATTCCCAATTAACACAATGAATCATGTCCACAAACAGTGATTCTAAACACTCACTAATTACGCTTTCGTCGAAATGCCGAAAGCTCAAACTAGCCTTTCTTTAACTCGTAGAAGGTCCTACCGAATCTAAGGATTCAACAGTATAAATCACACAATAACACAATCACAATTAGCTAAGGACTCACCTTAAGCAATCAAAAACATAAGCCTAAGCTAAGTTCTCAAGTAACCGAAACCTTCAACATAACAAACTTAAATTTCAAATATATCGGTCTATACTTAATCATTTTGCCTAAAACAAATTCCATTCATCTAATTCCATTCATCTAATTATTCACCTACGACAGATTCTCAACCTATAAACTACGTAAAACTACACAATTCATGGTATCAACATTTTTTACATGTTTATGGCAATTTTCACGAAAATCATTAGAACCTTAGAAATCTTTAATGAAACCTCAAAGTAAGTTTAAAAACCATTTAATCTCATCAAAACTAATTGAAAAACACTTTTAAAACCACATTTTTACCTAAAATCCCAAAATTCACCATTAACAACCCAAATTTTTACTTTTATTAAAAACATGCAATTTAATAGCTAAAAACTTAGTTTTATAACTAACATTTAAAACTAATGGGTAGACGAATGGTTACCTTTGAGGGAATAATAACGAGCTTTTGATTGAAAACCTAAAAAACTCACAGACTTAACAATAGAGAAATCTATGGTTTTTGGGTGTTTTTTTTTAAATTTTATAGAGGTTTATGGCTTGGGTGTTGATAGAAATCAAATGAATATAGTTTTGGAAATCAAAATTTGATTAATTAAGGTTTGGGATGCAAAGGACGACATAAGAATGAGGGGAGAAGAAACTAATGTGATATGCTGAAGGTGGGGGATGACATTAGGTTGTATTTTTAAAACCTGGCTTAAATGCTTCATAAACACACAGAATTTTGCTTCTTTTACAAATTAGTCTCTATTTCAAAATTGAAAACCTTTTGAACATTATTTTCAAAATTTGATTGGATCTTCTAAATACCATAAACGAGAGCATCTCTGATTACCATGCTTATGAAATTCCTTAGCTCACTAGAGCTAAAATTCCTAAAATACTCCTAAAACTCCTAGGCCCAATTTTGGGGTGTGACAAATTATGTTGGACCTAGTGCCTTAAGTGTAGTATATTTGTTTGTATACTTATATTTCTATTAGATACATATTATTTGTATTATACTAATTTAATAAGGATTCTTTCATCTCTCCCTATAAATAGATGACACTAGTAGGGCTAATGTAATACCTGAAACCCGTCCTAGACGTTACGACCAAATCTGGAGAAGTTACCTTGATTCGCTTTGAAAATTCAAAATCTTTTGGGCTTGTAGAAATAACAAAAGCTTTTGATAAAAACAATTTCGGTTTATTTTAAATGAAAACATCTTCCTTACTTAATTCGTTAATTCTATCAGTTAAATTATATTTATAAAAACGCTTATTATTCCAGCTGAAGTCTTAGTTAAATTCAGTTTGGAAAACACAATTTGAATTTTTGAAAATCCAACATTTTGCTGATAGTGTAGTTATGATTTTGAAATGATTAAATGGTTTAAGATAGAAACTAAAAGTCCAAAACAAAAATAATCTCGAATGTCTGAAGCAGTCCAATAATACCAAAACAGTATAAACCATATTTTTAAATAGCATAAATTAAAAGTGTTTAATCGAGCTCCCGTTGCACTGATCCGTCCTATGTCTAAGGGTTACCTAAAAGTAAACAGACAGATGTGAGCTTTTGAGGTCAGTGTTAACTTATAAAAATAAAAATAAAAATAACAGATACGATTTCAGACAAGCGTTTAAATACCAATCAGACATATTTCATAAACAGTAACAGAATCAGTGGATATCATATACATATTAAAATCCTACCATCCGCTACACACCATCTTCGACCATCCATACTCACCATCTAGGGTATTAAATACCCATCTAGCCCTACACACCACTAACTGACAATATGTCACTTTTCAGAATATTTGTAGCTTAGCTGCCAGATCATTAGGCGATAATCTGCCAGAAACTGATATATATATATATATATATATAGAGAGAGAGAGAGAGAGAGAGCTGAGCCACCAAATATGACAGATAAATTAAACTGCCCACACTTCCTCTATAATCATAACTCCCACCCTAATGCACATGCAGAACTAAACAGACATTAGATACATGTATGACATACGTGCTTTTCAGAACATAATCAGATAATATTGACATCTGACAGATCATGCTATCACAAACAACAAATTATTCATGCATACATAAATCTTATTTAACTTTAACTGAGCATCAGAAATTAGGATTCACAGACCAATCTGTATCATACGGACCCTACGGAAAGGCTACATTCGATTCGTACAACACATACAGCCTTAGGGAAAAAATTCAGAATCTGGGCCCACACCAGTTTGTGTGGCCTCCATGGCTTGACACATGTCTCGCATACGCCCGTGTGGCCCACACTATCCAATTAGCTCAAACCATGTGGCTCACACGGTCTAGCACATGGCTTGTTGCACAGTCTTGTGTCGCACAAGTTCGTGTGACGTCGATAGTCCCAATTTTGGCTTCTAGCTATTCGCTAATTTTTCGTGTTTTCATTACACACTGATATGATTTTGATGCGGAACCAACCACGATACTTTGAGAACCTAAAAATGTCAATTAAATAATCAATTAAAAATGATTTCCCACACTCGATTCACAAATCTCTATTACCAGCAACAAGTTTTAACGAAGAAATTCAACCTTAAACCTCAAATTGAATCCTTACCCTAAAGTAAACAGTAGCCCACCAACAATTCTAAGTGGCCGGAGGATTAATAACCTCGTCAACTTCACCTAGAAACTCAAACAATTAACAATGAAATTATACTCCGATAAAACAAAACTCGTGCGCGAGGAATAACCAAACTTAAACAACGAAAGCTAATCACTTACGCCAAGATTAACCATAAACAAAACCTTTTTTCAAAAATCCCGCTATTGATCAGAACAAGAATGGTGAAACAGCAACGACTACAAATCCGAAGAGAATAGAACGAAAACAACTAGAAAAGGAGAAAGAAAAGGGAAAGAAGATGAAACTAACAGGAGAACAAAGCAAAAAGAAATGAAATGGCTGAAAGCGGGAAGGAACAAAAAAGAACATGAGAGAAAAAAACGTAAAAGAAATGGGAGAAAATTTGGGGGGAAAATAAAATAAAATATTCATGATAACAACTCATCAGATTCTGTAACTACTCAGATTTTCAAGAGTTAGAACTTAATTTAAACTTATCCACATGGACGACACAGAGCATGAAAATAAAAATATTTCTACTTGCTCACATGAGAACTCGAACACAAGACCAAAGGGTAAGCTAAAGCTTGACCACTGAACCAGTAGGTTTATTCCTGTCATAGGTTGAGCGAAAATAATACTTAAGCCTAACGAACAGAGATAGGATATGAACAAAAATAACAAAATTTTCTAAGAGTGAGATTTGAACTCATGACCTCAAACACACAATCAATGCCCTTAATGACTGAAGTAGATACTTAATTATGCTAGAATTTAACAATTAGAAATTCAAACTTTTAGGGCGTTACAACTCAACCCCTAACAGAAATTTCAGCCTCGAAATTTTACCTGATTCAAACAAATGCAGGTATTACTATTGAATCGAGTCCTCAAGTTCCCAAGTGGCTTCCTTAATGCCATGATTCTGCCACATAACCTTAACCAAAGGAAAGGTCTTCCACCTCATGACCTTAACCTCTCGATCCAGAATCTGAACTGACTCCTCTTCAAAGCTCAAATTCGGTCTTACCTCAATCTCTTAAACAGATACAATATGAGAAGGGTCAAACCAATACATTCTCAACATAGAGACGTGAAACACATCATGAATATGATCTAACTCTGGAGGTAACTCTAATTGATTTACGACCGACCCAACACGTTTTAGAATCCGATAAGGCCCAATGAACCTAGGGTTCAACTTGCTCTTACGTCCAAACCGAAGAACTTTCGTCCTCGGAGACTTAAGAAAAACTTGGTTTGTAACAAACCTAACCCACATCCATCGCCGAAATAGGGTTTCAGAGCATTACCGAAGCTTATTGATCGAACAGACATAATTTACAAACATTTGTTATCATATTATATTCAAGTGAAAAACAAATTAAACTCATACATATCGTCCCTTATTCGAGCCCTCAAGGCCCAAAATATGCGTTAGAAACAAATCGGGGCTAATTCGGAAACTCAGAGAATTTTTTGAAAAATATTAAAATTTTCAAAGCTCCAGGGTTCACATGGCCTTATGGCCAGGCCGTGTGACTCACACGGTCAGGAGACATGCCTGTGTCTCAGGTCGTGTGGGTATTCGAAATAGGGACACACGGCCATGTCCCAGCCTGTGTCTATACCCGTGTAACTCTCTGACTTGGGTCACATGGCCAAGCCACACGCCCGAGTGCCAGACCGTGTGCCCTTTTGAAATGGCCTCGCACGCTCGTGTGCTAGCCGTGTGTCTCACAAGCTCAGTCACACGCCTGTGTGTCTGGTCGTGTGGACTCAAAATGTACCTTAAACAACAAGTTTACCATTCTCTGCAAGCTTGGACAATAAGCAACTTAAAAATAATTCGTTTAACTAATTTAAAACATAACCAAACACATCCAAATCATATCAAACAAACATCCTAGGTGCCTAACCTGTAACAACCCAAACTCGGCCCAAACACTATGGCCGAATCTGGTCTGTTACAGAGAAAAGCTTTTTTTTTCAAAATCCTTTTTGAAAACCAACTTAAATTTTGAAAACCCCTTTATTTAAGTGGGCTTGTTAAAAACATACTTAGATTTGATTCGGAAATTAAATTAAGTCAAGTTATCATAAAATTACAAGTGTGCCCGATGGCACGTTTAAAAAATTTTCGTTCAACTTAGAACATGTGATTAACTAATATTATTAATAAGGTTTAAAACAAAATATTCAACATATGGTAAATAACAAAATAAAATATAAGGAGGCCTTATTACAAAATAAACAAAACCCGAAAATGAAATAATAATAAAAAGGAAGTATCATAACTAAAATTTAAGTTCATTTAAATTGAATCCACTGCATGGCCACCTCGAGTCCACCCGGCTCCATATCCGCGGTCTATGTATCACCTGAAAAATAGAGGAGAAGGTGAGTCACCAAGACCCAGTATGTAATCCTTCCCCCGTTTTAAAAGCAATTTCATACACAACATATAACAAGTAATATGCAGAATATTAAATACCCAACCTAGCCAACCAAACGCCGCTGTCTACCCCGTTGTGGTACCAAACCACTGGTGGTGCCAAACCACTGGTGACATATAGTCACAATGTGTTACCAAAACACTGGTGTCCGTAGACACAAATCGGGTGATGGGGCCAACCCATCGTGTGATACCAAATCACTGGCAGACGATCCCATATCTCAAGTGGGGCCAACCCACGGTGGTGTTAACCACAGGGATAAGTCGCTATGAGGTGCCAAACCTCTGGAGGTACCAAACCTCTGGTGACCGTAGTCACAGTGTTACCAAAACACTAGTGCCCGTCGGCACAATATCACTGCCCCCTCCACTCAGTCAATCCCACATCAGTCACATAAATATATGTTACATGCAATCATATGTATAAATCAGTACATCATGCTTCCCAAAAGCATTAATAATAATTCACGTTAACAGGTACTTACCTGAATTACCATCTATACCGATATGGTATATCATCCAATGCTACATAAATCAAGTAAGCATTTACAATATTCAACACATTTAATAAGTTATAGTGTGTATGTACACACCTGTCACCAACAAAGAGTCTAAATCCCGGAAAGAAGAGTCGGCCTCCCTAGATCTACTGATCCCTATATTCGGCCAAATACCCGGGTTAGTACTATGGCCTAATCGGCCAACCACTTAATTTGAGAGGGGTTCCTTGTGAACCCGAATCCTTACCTTCACACTTTTGGATGCTAATCGCAATACTTGATTCCCGAATCTGCTCGTCAATCACCATTGATTAGTAAGTAAAACTAATAGCCTTCGGGTTTTAATCGAATTGTTATAATAAAGAAATTGATCTTACCACCACTTACCGAAATCGAATGCTAGAGATCAGGCTTTGAGTCGACTGCTTTACTTTCCTGAATACCTAGAGGGAATCGGTTACCACTCGTTTAGAAGTCTTATAACCATTGCCGAAATCGGCACCTTTCCTTGTAAAAGAAATCGACAGAAAAAGAAGGAAAAGGGGAGATAGATATTCGGCCATTACTTACCTTGATCCAAATCGATTAACAAAGGAGATGCAGGAAGATACTATACTCAATATTCGGCCAAATAGGGTTTAATAAAAAGGGAAAAAGAATTTCGGCACCTTGATAGGGGTTAGATTCGGCTATGGTTGATTTTGTTATCAAACAAGGCTAGACTTTTAGTGAGAAAAAGAAAAAGAAGAGAGGTAAAAGGGAGTAGATGATTCGGCTAGAGAGAAAAAATTATGGAAAAGGTGATCAGAATTTCGGCTACTGGAAAATGTCTAAAAGAAAATCAAGATGGTAGCTAGGGGTTTATAAAGGATTTCGGCACCCCCTCCCCTTTATTGCTTGCCGTCCACTCTTCATAGGAAGAGTTTAAATTTCGGCAACACACTCCAAGTTACTCTTGGCCACACATTTGTATTAATTCAAATAATTTGAATTAATCCTTATAATAAATAATAATCTCCTAATAATCCATGGAATATCCTCATTTATCTTCTATTATCTAATTAATAATCCATTAATAATTCTTTTAATCTTCATAATATCCTTGATTATCTCTTATTATCCTTAGAATAAAATCCTATTAAAGATGCTCATATTATCCTTTAATGATAATAATTAATAAAAGAGTTTAAAGGGAGAAAAATTCTCCCACTTGTGCCGTCCCTTAAATGAGCAAAAAGAGGGATTGTTGCGACTCGAACACAAGCTCCCTAGCTCCCCTTGGTGGCGTCACATGTAGCTCCTAAGTGGCCTCACTTTTGCCACTTTACCAAGGGCTTTTTAGTGCCCAATTTCCTTCATTTATTCTTATAACACCCTCCTGCTAAGACTCCCTACCTTAAAAGTTAAAAACTGAAATTTTCTACCAAACCGAGCCAACACAAAGCCTTAAATAAATCATTATTATTCCATAAATAATATCACAGTAGTTCATACATAAGAAAAATAATTAAATTCCAAATAGCCCCGTTTTTAGGATGTTACATAACCAAAGTACCCTCATAGGTACCACAATTATATCATCATTTCATATCATTAAAACATCATTCAAATCGTCATTTTAAATCATGCCTAATTCAATTTATTTTGCCTAATTCATGAACACTTAAACATTAACTTAATTTCACATGTTTATATATATACCAAACTAACATTATATTTACAACCTCATTTACAAACAATTCACAAAATAACTATTATTTAGACACCCTAGGTACATGTCGACACAAAAGGATAAACATCACCACGTTTGAGATCGAGACCGTTGTTGGATGCTGGATCGGCGATCAAAATTGAAGTACCTAATCTGCGCACAGAAAAGAAAACCGTACGTTGAGTAAAACTCAGTGGTATTTCTATAATCCGACTATTTAAAGACAAGATAATATAATATGCACAATTGAATGTTAAAAACCACATTTATTCATACAATGACATTAGCCATTCAATTATTCAATTCATAAATACATCATTTATACCATACTCAATTCATGAATACACAATTCATGTGTCTCAATCCATATGACAATTCACTATCCCATTTCCAATCCACATTCAATATTATCCAATATCAATCATAGTGCCATTTCATTTAATTACCCCTATTAACACGACTCAGACTCGGATAGATACACGGATCCAACCAAAACACACCATTTTGCGCCTAGGGCCTCATCGAATAATTCGAAGAAGCAAATTGACACCCAGTGTCTCATCGGTTAAACCGAAGTAAATTGGCACCCAGTGCCTCATTGAATAAATCCGAAGTAATAAATTATCACCCAGTGTCTCATCGATTCGAAGTCGAAGAAATCCCTGAACTCTTCCAATCCTATGGCATGCCATCTATATCCGATTCAGCTTGATACAGTTAATAGGGTTCCAATTCACTATTCAAATACAACCAATATTCATTTCAATTCAATTAATCAATATATCCAATATATATATATATATATATACCAATTCAATCCATTCAATCAACTTAAATTCAATTCAATGACAAAGTGTCAAATACTCATCTCAACACTTACCATATGCATTAAATAAAAAATACAACAATTAATAACTGAGTTCGGATTATAGAAATATAAACCAGAAATTTCGAGCTATTCCTCGTCGACTTTATCTTTCCCCTTTTTAGTCGAGCATTCCGGTACGACGTTAGCTACAGAATTAAAACAACTAAAATTCATCAATACATCACAATTTAATTTCATATTGAAAATTTCAATTTTTACTCAATATTTGCCAAATTTTCAATTTAGTCCCTAAATGAAGACTAACTTTACTTCTTTACAATTAATCCTATATTTTCATACAAATTCCACTTTAGACTAAATTTAACTCCCTATTTTCACTTAAATCTATAAATTTCATTTTTTCACAATTTAGTCCCTATTACTCAAAATTTACAATTTATTCTACAATTCAATCCTTTTTCATTTCTAACTTAAAACTCTATCAATTTAATCCCTAATACTAAAATTATTCAACATAGACAACACTTAAAAACTCAATAATTTCTAAAATTTTTACATGGGTCGGGTAGTATTTAATAATGGGATTCCGAAAACATAAAAAATTACAAGAAAATGGACTAAATTGACAAACCAATTGAACTTGGAAACTTTGAAACCCCTAGCCTTGTCTTTCTCCTTTCTTTCTTTCCCTTTTTCTTTTCTTTTCTTTTATTTCTTCTTTTTGTTTCGTTTCTTTCTATCTTTATTTCTTTCTATTACTTATATTATTATTATAATATAATATATATACTTAAACATTACGATTATATATTGTAATATATATAATAAACTTAGACATATTTTAACCTTATGCCGCCTCATTTAAGAAAAATGGCATAATTGCTTCTTTTGTCCCTTTTATTTTTCTTTAATCTATAATTCAACTTTTACGCTATATACAATTTAGTCCTTTTATCTAATTACTCTTAATTCATGCAAATTCACTTAACCAAAACTTAATAAAATGCACAACTAGCTTCATAAATATTTTTAAAAAATATTTACGAGTCTGATTTACGAAAACGAAGTCCCAGAAATGCACTTTTCGACACTCGTGACTATCGGTTCGTTACATGGTCACCCACAGAAAACTTGATATCACTCCTCCTCAAATCTAAATAAGACTTCTGTATATCAAAAGCTACCTTAAGACGATCTCGAATCAGTTTAACCTTGTCTTCAATCGAAGAAACCAACTCAGGATCCGAATCCACCTCTCATCCAACTCAGTCCAACACAAAGGGGAACGTCACTTACGACAATACAAAACCTCATAAGGTGCCATTTTAATACTAGACTGAAAGGTGTTATTATAAGCGAACTCAGCCAGTGGTAGAAACTCCTCCCAACTACCACGGAAGTCGATTACACAACTCCGCAACATATCCTCTAGAATCTGAATCACTTTCTCAGATTGCCCATCAGTCTGATGATGGAACACAATATTGAAGTCCAACCAAGTACCAAGAGCCTTATGAATTTTCTTCTAAAATTGAGAAGTGAAACGAGGGTCTCTATTAGAGATAATCGAGACTGGAACCCCATGAAGTCTAACGATCTCAAAAATGTATAGTTTAGCTAACTTCTGTAGAGAATAGTCTGTCCTAACCAAAAAAATAAACAGACTTGGTCAAATGATCCATGATGACCCACACAAAATCCTTTTTAGTGGGTGTCAAGGGCAACCTACTAACAAAGTCTATAATCACACGTTCTCATTTCCAAAGGGGAATCTTAATGGGTTGAAGCAAACCCGAAGGTAGTTGGTGCTCAACCTTAACTTTCTGGAATGTCAGACGATGAGAGACGAAATCAGTTACCTCCCGTTTTAAACCGGACAACTAGCATAATTCTTGAAGATACCGATACATCTTATTTCCACCAGGATGCATAGCATATGGGCTACTATGCACTTCTCACAGAATAGATTGCCTTAACTTAGCAACGTTAGGAACACAAACTCGGCCCTTGAAACATAAAACCCCAAACTCAGAACTCTAACCTTTTTTAACCTGTCAAAACTACAAAATCAGATCATCCACTAACTGTTTAACCCTTATTTGATCAATCCAAATCGACTTAACTTGCAACTCGGCTAATTAAATACCATCATCGAACAAACTTAGGTGAGCAAACATTGCCCTTAAATCAAACATCGATCTACAACTAAGAGCATCAACCACAATATTGGCCTTACCAGGATGATACTCAATGGTATAGTTGTAGTCCTTATGCAACTCAATCTATCTACGTTGCCTAAGATTCAACTCTTTCTCAATAAAGAGATACTTGAGGCTGATCAGTGTAACACCCTTAACCCCTATCCGTCACTGGATTGGGTTGTAAGGCATTACCGAACAAAACACAAGTAGCCATAAACAATTACTGCTCATATAGTCACATCTAAAAGCAAATTAAACAACACGAATATGCTTAGATAATAACATTCAAAAATTTAATCCCTTTAGTGAAATTCACAATTAACTTATCAATATAATTAACAATGAATACTGTCCACTTGATCTTTTAAACCACATTAACCGAATATACACATGCTTGTAATGGCTTTTCAAAAAAAATAGATAGAAATCACTAAATATAAACATACATATGTATAGTTGCATGGTGTCTTGTTCAATCATATTCAAATAAACTAAATAAACTCATCTTAGCAAAGTATGTCTCAATTTATTTATAAGAACATAACTGAATATGCAAATTTCGTTATAATACTATCTTCTCAACCTCAACCTTATTGTCTCAAATTACAAAAATATAACCAACTACTACATAATGAACTTTCCATTCATGATTTATCAAAACATGCATAATAGAACCACATTTGTCCACCACCTCAACATTTCGGTCAATTCATATGAATATCCAACACACACGTGATATACAGTAAGATATATTTCTAAGGTGAGCTAAATTCTTGATCTTATGCCTGACATGTATAACATAAATCAATCATGCTATTGTCACACGCACGATCTCATTATGAAATACCCTACCATGGTGCTTAAATGCCATGGCCGAAAGCAATAAAGAACAAAATACCATAATTCAGCCATTAAATTAAAAGAAACATTAAAACCCAAACAACATCTCATTGTACACCTAAGTCGCATATACATATTAGTATACCTGAACTTCATATCATTTTCTTTTAACTATCCATTACAACTAATCAGAACATACTTACCATATCCATTATATACATATATCAGCTCTTGCACCACATTATTTACGAAATATAACAATCATATACTACATATAGTTAAGTCATAATCAAATTGATATAACCAAACACATTAATCACTCAATCACGAACTCATAAAGCCAAGTCTAATTCTAACGATCCAAGTTAAGCCATTTTCGCATGGCTAATATATAGAAGAACAAATTCATAGCTCAAAACTTAGTCTAGCCTATACATGCCTTTAGTTTAAAATCCAAACTCAAAAGTACCAAAATAGGTTGATAGTGTGGATGACTTTGATGACGATCCCCTTAGCTCTTAGCTTGATCAAAATCTATAAAACAGAACGATGAACACACGGAGTAAGCTAATTTAGCTTAGTAAGTCCTAAGCAATCATAATATACCAATTGGACATTCTAACATTTTAAAACAATCAAGTAATAACATTGAATAAAACAGCTTAACTCGAAAGTCCTTCAAAACCGAATGCTTTTACCTTACTTAACATAACACTTATCATTTCCTTACCATTAGTATACCACTTACCAACTCAGCATGAAATTCAAAATATAAAACATCCTTTCTTTATAATATATTCATAATACACATACATGAAACTCAATAAGTTCACATAAATATTCGAACAAATAAAGGGCCGTGTACATCCGAATTACCTCTTTAATTACATAAACACATGTTAATTTAAACTCTCATATATCCAAGCATCTAATATCAATATTTCAAAGCTTAGTACTTAAATGATCTACTAATGCTGAATGCTAATGCTCATTTAGCGTAACCATCATCACTATTTTACCTTTAAACTTCACTTATAATCTCATCATATAGTTCACATATAGATTAAATACTCTTTTCCAACTACTCATATTTTCGATACACATAATTTAATACGATCACATATATATGTGTATACAATAAGTATATACTTTACACTTAGTAATTTCACATAAAATGAAATATATTCACACACACACATATATATATATCCATTTATCATTTCATACATTCGTATACATGGCATCAAAGTAATCCCAATATGTCACGTAAACATAAGCATAAGGCTGAATATACAGGATCAATTAGTATCATTCATATCAATATACTTATACAAATACCTTTAACCACTTTATGCTTTCATATAACCAATTTCCTCATGGCATAGTTTATACACAATTTGCATCTACCAATTGTATATCACATTCCTTTACCAATTCATTTACTTATTATCATCACATATATATATATATATATATATATGTATAATACATGAATATGAATAGCACATACCTTGTAGCCGAATTAACAAATTCATTTTCAATTGCTTAGGATCACTTGATTCATTTCATGACTTTACTAGTACATAATCTAAGCTTGAAATTTCAACTCACCAATATAAAACCTGCTAGGCATTTGCCCGAATCTCACATATTGGCACTAGACCTGCTAGACTCAAGGTTCGAAGTTCAAACACCAGCAGTTAGCCTGGTAGGCAATAAGCCCGATATAATTCACCGGCACGAGGCCTGCTAGGCATTAAGCCCGATAAAGATCACCGGTACAAGGCCTGCTAGGCTCGAAGCCCGATATAAATCACCGGCACAAGGCCTG
This sequence comes from Gossypium australe, assembly GCA_005393395.2. Lineage (NCBI taxonomy): Eukaryota > Viridiplantae > Streptophyta > Magnoliopsida > Malvales > Malvaceae > Gossypium > Gossypium australe. The sequence continues at coordinate 22,646,360 of CM016618.1, forward strand.
CTAGGCTTGAAGCCCGAACATTCATATTATTGAATCATCTCGTTCACATCACATACTATCAATATCACATATATTTCTTATAATTCGATATCACTTTCACACCTTACCAATATCACATATGTCCTATATAATTCAATATCACTTTCACATATTACCTCAATGAGTTCGATTACATACATTGCTAAATTACTTCCTCACATTCGGTTTTAACATGTTTAACTCCACAAGTTCATAATTTAACATATAAGCTAGATTATAATCAATTATTACGAAATTTATTTGCTTAAAGACTTATCTCGACTATCGACGTATGAGAAGACCGGCTATTCGTAAACTTTCGTTTTTCCCCGATCCAAATCTGATTTTCTTTGTTCTTGATCTAAACATATTTAAAATAAGCTCATTCAAATACATGTCATCTCAATTTAATCCAAAAACACCTAAATAGGCAAATTACAATTTTGCCCCTAATATTTCACATTTTTACAATTTAGTCCTATTTGCACAAAACACAAAATACACAAAATTTCATTACACAACCTAAGGGCCGAATATTCATAAGGACTATACAAGTCCATTTATTTCATTTATTTTGCATTTTGGTCCCCTCAAAAATTCATTTTTGCAATTTAGCCCAAATACTCAAATTTACCAAAAATGTAAAGACAAAACATATTAGTCTAACATATATCTTTCATAATTCATCAACTACCATCATAAAAATCATATACTCATCAATGGCACATTTCAAAATATTCACCAAAATCCAAAATTCAAGCATGGGTCTTGAAGTATTCGAAGCAACGATCTCAAAAACGTAAAAATTAACAAAAACTGAAATCAAACTAACCTTGAATTTAAGCTTCTAAGTGCCGAAAATCAAAGGAAATAAAATCCTTCTTCTTTCTCTAACATTCGGCCAAGAATAAAGATGATACTGGCCTTTTTGTTTTGTTTTATTAAAGCACATAATATGTTATTTACAAGATTACTCTTATAACCTTTTAATAAAAATAAAACTAACATATATAATAAGGGCATATTAGTCATAAGCCATCCACTAACTTGTAAAATGGGCTATTTGCCCTTTTAATACCTCATTTTAAAAAGCCACTATCATAGTAGCCCTTTTTACTATAGTATGCAACTTTTACACTTTACGCGATTAAGTCATTTTTGTCAAATTAAACACTCAAACGATAAAATTTTCTTACGAAACTTTCACACACATTAATTCACATATAACAAACACCGAAACTAATATCTAAAAATTTTTCAGACTTAGATTCGTGGTCCCAAAACCACCGTTCCGATTAGGGTCAAATTCGGACTGTTACAACTCTCCTCCCCTTTGGGATTTTCGTCCTCGAAAATCTTTCCGCTGAACAATTTCAGATATTGTTGTCTTCTTAAATCTTCAAGCTGCCATTTCTTATATCTCAACTTCTTTACTTCACGGCTAAAATACAGATCGGCTTTTCTTCATTTGTCATATTAGATCAGATTTTCTATTTCAGATGGGGCTATCACATGTGACGAGTCGGATCGATATCTACGAAACATTGAAACATGAAATACTTTATCGTCGATCTCCAATTCTATATCTTTTCGTTTCAAGTCTGCATAGGACTACTGAAGATCAAATGCTGCTTTCAAACAATCTCGGATCAATTTCACTTCTTGTTCTGTATCCTTTATCAAATCAACCCCGTGTAATCTCACAATCTCAGTAATATAAAACTTTGCCAATCTCTCAAGTGAGAAATCAGACCTAACATTGGTCAATTACGACCCATATCGCATCTTTCTTTATCAGAGTCAAGGTCAATCAGAAAAAAAAAGTCCATTGTTACTCTATTTCATTTCCACTCAGAAACCAAGATCGGATGTAGCAATCCATACGAAACTTGATGTTCAGTTTCACTTGCTGACAACTAAACATTTCAAACCAAAGTCAGAAATGTCTTGTTTTATATCAGACCACTAGTAATGTTGCTTCAAATCATGGTACATTTTCGTACTTCCCAGATGAACAGATAAACTTCTATTATGTGATTCATTCAAAATCAATTGAGTCAATCCTGGATTTTCTCGGAACACAGATAATATCCCGATATTTTAAACAATCATTCACAATTAAAAATTCAGATTCAAATTTTATTTCCCACTGGCTCATTTCGCTAGCAATTCATTATCAGACTTCTGAACTTCATATATCTGTTGTAAAAACATCGGTTTTGCTCTCAATTCCTCTATTACAAAACTATCATCAAACAAGTCTAACTGAGTATTCAAAGTCTGTAATGTGACAATGACTTTCTACTCAGCCCATTAGCCACGATGTTTGTTTTACCCGGATGATAATCTAACACTAGCTCATAATCTTTCAATATTTCAAGCCATCTTCTCTGATGCAGGTTCAAATCTTTTTGAGTCATCAAATATTTTAAACTTTTGTGATCTGAATAAATATGACATTTCTCTCCGAACAAGTAATGACGCCAAATCTTCATCGCGAATATAATAGCTGCTAGCTCCAAATCATGTGTCAGGTAATTTCTTTCATGCGGCCTTAATTGTCTCGAAGCGTAGGCTACGACTTTGCCTTCCTGCATCAAAATACAACCCACAAAGAAGCATCACTAAAAACAACAAATTCTTTACCCGATTCAGACTGAACTAACACTGGAGCTTTAGTCAAAAGGGCTTTCAACTGATCGAAACTTTTCTGACACTTTTCCAGCCATTCAAATCTGACATCTTTCTAAAGCAGTCTAGTCAACGGAGTAACTATCACTGAAAAACCTTTTATAATTCTGCTGTAATAACCAGCTAAGTCTAGAAAACTACGAACTATAGACACATTTTTCGGAGGTTTCCAACTCAAAATAGCAGAAATCTTACTCGGATCTTGTAACACCCCAAACCAGGTCTATGCGTTAAGACGAGATTTGGTTTGTCACACCGATCGAACATCCATGTAATTTTCTAATGTTTAAAGTAAAATAATACTTCAAAATCTTTTGAAGATAAAGTTTAATAAAAACTAAGACCAAGATTTGAAAATTTGTAAATTAAGGAAAAACTTTGTTTGAAATCTTATCATTTAGAATATATTTGTCAAAAACCTTAAAGCAATTTAAGAGAATTCGGAAGAAATTTAAAAGAAATAATTAAGGTGTTCAAATTGTTATAAAACTCAATATTTTTAAGAAACTATATAGATTTAAAAAAAACCCAAAGTAAAAGTCTTAAAGCAAAATTAAAATCCATCCACACATAAAAATCCATAAAAACATAATTAGAGGCCTTATTACATCAAACCCAAAATAGTAATTAAAATAAGTAATTTAAATAAAGTCCATAGTTTATAAACCCATGCTCGTAGTATGGCCTCCACCAAGTCATCTCCGGCCCAAGTCCACATCAACTGCCATTACCTGAGATGGATAATAAAATAGGGTGAGTTACTAAGAACTCAGTGTGCAACTCACTTACCACCGTTATTGGGCCAGATCATCGAGACATTAACTTGGGCTTGAACCCAATTTCATTTTAACAATATAAAGTAAAATAAATAGAAATGCATGAAAAATGAATTTCCCAACCAAGCCTAATATCCATCCGCTACACACCCCCGTACCAACCAACACACCTGTGGGGATCAAGTCAACCCACCCCGCCAAACACACCAATCGTAGGCATTAAGCCTTTAAAATAATTTTGTAGTTCACTACCGAACTAGATTGTGACATAGTCACCGAACTAGAGGCATTAAGCCAAAATGATTTGTGGCAGAGCCACCGAACTAGATTTTTGGCAACAGGCCATTCTTCTCTTCATCAAATACCCCGCCCCATGCAATCATGTATGCATAACAAAATATAGCCATATAATAATTTATCAAATAATCCATAATATAAATGGGTATATAATTAAGCATTTCATTTGGGCCCATAAAACAAATTAGTATTTTGCCCATTTAGCAATTTAGCAAGCTTTGGCCCATATATCGAACTAGAATATTTTTGGCCCATTTATCGAACTAGAATATTTTTGGCCCATATATCGAACTAGAATATTTTTGGCCCATTTAGCGATCTAGCAGTTTTTCGTAGATTTCTCGGTTTTAACTGTTTTCATGTATTTATGCAAAAGTATAACTTACTATGTATTTTCCGATTTTGTCATTTTTACGATTTTATCACAAAACTTACGGATTGGTATCTAACCTGAGAGATAAGTGTGAAGTTACACACTTGGTTATAGAGAGAACTAGACTTTCCCAGTCGTCGATACCTATACGCATCACGGTAATTAAAACACTATATTTTATTAATAAAACCAATCTTAGAAATAGCGATCTAAACTTTTACCCTCGGAATTTCGAACGACTTCTAATTACGATTTCTCCTCGATTGATGATTCGTTAACCGATGCAAATCCACGAATAAATAAAGGTTCGGGAGTACGAACGACTTCAAACAATTGGTTCTCCCCGGATGAGCGTCCGCAACCTGGTGGAAAATCTCGGATTCCCGAAATAGCCCTTTGCTTATACTTAGGGGGATTAATGGAACCTCCCTTCTTCCGAACACTAAACACTGCCCTTTTCTTCCCTATCTTGAATGTCATAATATCCTCGTTCCACAATATGAGAGTCGACCAACACGTTCTCTTAACACCTTAAATCGATTCTAACGTTCTATGATACTCACGATCACTTGATTTCTGGTCTTCCACTATCGCTCTATTGTCCACGGTTGAAAAGAAGGATTGAGATGGAGGTTTATGAAAGATGGAAGATTCGGCTATGTATAACCAAAGAAAAGAGAAAATGGTTCGGCTATGGGCACACTAACATTCGGCCATTGGAGAAATAATAGAGAGAGTATGATTGAAAAGAAATAAAAGATGAGAGAAGAGATGATGATGAGGATTCGGCTTTCCAAGAGAAGAAAAGAGAAAGAAAGAGATGAGTTTAGGAGCAAAGTACATTCGGCAATGGGGAAAAGAAAAGAAGAGAATGGCCTTTTTGGTATTGGAAGATTCGGCACTTGAAAAGGCATACAAAAGAATACTAAAGTGACTTGCAAAAATGACCAAATGGTCAAAAGATTAAGGCTTACCAAAAGATCAAATTCGGCCAAAGGAGAAGGGTTGAGAAAGAGTTGCAAAACTTGCACAAAAACTAAGAATGACCAAAAAAAAACAACTCCTAAACCTTACCAAGCTACTAGCATATTCGGCCAACCTCCCCCAAGCCACAATGCCGTCCAAATTCATTGGTCAAATGACCATGAAATAATTTCCAAAACCTTTTCCTTGATACATGCCTTATGTCCCCTTATCTTGCCAAAAATTCTTGATTCCCTACCATAAGTTAACAATTTCCTTATTCCTTTAATCTACTAACCAAAAATAACAAAGTCAGCACTTACCATAATTAAGCTTGGCCGACACTTACCATTCTAGAGCAAAAATAAAAATTATCTAGATGCTAACTAAGGGATTCGAACCTCTCCCCTCATGCTAATACCCATGCGCATACACCACCTTGCCATTTACTCATCTTGTGACACTTATTGACACTTAAATTAACTTAAGTATTAATGTCACTTGATCCACTTCAATAAATTCTCAAATATAAAAATTATTCCATACCCTAATAATTCTATACTGTTCTTCAAGGCTATAATAAACACAAGAAAGAAGTAAGAAAATTTTCCTTCATAATCTAAACACCAAAACATGCAATATATATCGATACTTAAATTTTAGGGTGTTACAACTCTACCCTCCTTAAAGAAAATTTCGTCCTCGAAATTTACCTGATTGAAAGAGGTGAGGGTATTGTTGCCGAATTGCATCCTCAGGCTCCCACGTAGCTTCCTCCACCCCATGGTTACGCCACAAAACTTTGACCAGCGGCATGGTTTTCTTTCTTAGCACCTTAACATCTCGATCTAAGATTTCCACTGGTTCCTCCTCAAAAGACAAGTCTGAATTCAACTCCAATTCTTCTACCGGTACTATGTGCGAAGGATCCGATCTATAGCGCCTCAGCATGGAAACATGGAAAACGTTATGAATTTGGCTCAACTCCGGAGGTAACTCAATCTGATAAGCGACTGGACCAACACGCTTCACCACACGATATGGTCCAATGTACCTAGGACTCAATTTGCCCTTCTTTCCAAACTTGAAAATCTTCTTCCAAGGTGAGACCTTCAAGAAAACTTGATCCCCCACAGCATACTCGATATCCTTACGCTTCAGATCTGCATACGACTTCTGTCTATCCGAAGCTTCCTTTAACCGTGCTCGAATAGCCTTTACTTTCTCTTCCGTTTCAGAAATCATCTCAGGACCTAACATCTGTCGTTCGCCCAACTCAGTCCAACAAATAGGAGAACGACACCTGCGACCATACAATGCCTCGTAGGGTGCCATCTGAATGCTAGACTGATAACTATTGTTATATGCGAATTCTGCCAACGGTAGAAAATCCTCCCAACTACCTTTGAAGTCAACCACACAACCCCTTAACATGTCTTCCAGAATCTGAATCACTCTCTCCGACTGACCATCTGACTGAGGATGAAAAGCCATACTAAAGTTTAGCTTTGTTCCCAGAGCTTCATGCAAAGCTTTCCAAAACCGTGATGTAAACCTAGGATCCCTATCCGATATAATAGATACGGGTACCCCATGCAACCTCACGATTTCAGATACATACAGCTTAGCCAACTTCTGGAACGAGTAATCCGTACGAACTGGTAGGAAATAAGCAGTCTTTGTCAATCGATCAACAATTACCCAAACAGAATTTTTCTTAGTAGGTGTTAAAGGTAACCCACTAACAAAATCCATTGTTATCCGCTCCCATTTCCAAAGAGGAATCTTTACTGGTTGCAATAGACCTGACGGCAATTGATGCTCCGCCTTCACTTGCTGACAAGTTAAACATTTTCCCACAAATTCTGAAATCTCACGCTTCAACCCCGGCCACAAAAACTGTTCGCGAAGATCCCGATACATCTTATTTCCTCCGGGGTGCATAGCATAAGGGCTACTATGCGCCTCCCTTAGAATCATTTGCCTCAGATCTGAGTCCTTAGGCATACAAACTCTTCCACGAAAGCACAACACACCTTCCGTGTTTATTCCAAAATCCTCTATTCCATCATTTTCAACTTGCTGAAATAAAGGTCCCAATTTTTCGTCTAATATTTGCTTTTCCTTGATTTGCTCCAACCACAGAGGCTTCACTTGAAGTTCCGCTATCAAACTACCGTCCTCATACAAACTCAAATGGGCAAACATTGCTCTCAATTCAGTTACCACCTTACGAC